>JAEAOA010000609.1:2790000-3145000 GCA_016746295.1 Potamilus streckersoni | reverse complement strand
CAAACAGAACTTGTGCATTGCGGCAAAAATGACTTATTTTTCAGAGAGAAATATTTTATATTTTATATGGTATATTTTAAAAACATTTCTGTCCCTTGAATAGCTTGAAAAAATATCCCTTATCTGATTCTGCAGAACAAAATTACTATATACATTGGATTAATGGAAAAAATAAAATGGAAAAAAAATATCTTGAGGCAAAAGAAACAAATTTCCTATCCACAAAAAAAATCCCATGAACATAAAAAATTTAAATTTATGAAACTCAAAAGGCACATTTACTGATTCTGTATTGAACATTTAACTCATTTGAAATTAAAGTTATTGTCAAAATATATAACTGTTATATGAATAATTATTTGGTTATTGATTGAAAATAATGACATCTCAGTCTTAGGGGGTGGGTGGGCAGATAGCTGGTTGGTCTAAGGCTCTTGCCTCTGTATACAGCCCAATCACACATCTCACCTCTGCCCAAGTTCAAATCTTGACCAATATGGGTGTGTAAGAAAGCTTGATAGTAGCTTGAAGCATCGGATGGGTCAGGTTCTTCTTCAACCAAATGTCATGCAATGTGCGATACATGGCAAAACATACTGCAAGCCCACAGGACCAGTAATGTTACCAGTCCCATCTGTAACCAATGTCCTACATTTCACCATACAAGTAGACAAAATACAGTGACTGATTAAGTTATCTATGTAATAAAAACTGGGGAAAAAAAGAAAAACAAAAAAGGAATATATTATCTGAACATATATATATATATATATATATATATATATATATATATATATATATATATATATATATATATATATATATATATATATATATATATATACATATATATATATATATACATATATATATATATATATATATATATATATATATATATATATATATATATATATATATATATATATATATATGTTCAGATAATATATATATATAGATGCAATAAACTGACCATGAACAGTACGAACAGTGCTGATTGGATGACAAAAAAGCTGTACAGAAGCCTCGGTTGCAGAACACTTCTCCTCCCCTGGCCACACTTTCAGTGATATAATACTTATTGCTATTGCTAACAACCACAGCTGGAGTTCCGAAACCAGGAAGGAAAAGGAATCATACTGGATACTCCGCCTTAGAACATTGAAACCAAGCGGTCTAAACCAAGAAGACTAGAAAATGAAAACTATGCACTAGTAGAATTTAACATTTTCTAAATCTTCTTATTATCCTTCAATTTTTACTATAAGAATAACCGGTATAGAATCAAATATCCGGGATATAATCTGCGTTACATATGTACACAAAGTAAAAATAGATGTCGCTTTGGCTTGTAGACTTTTAGGGAATTATACAACGTTTTCAGTTTCCGCAACTAGTCTATACAAGCTGGTTGTATTTATAGTTTTAGCACATGTGAAGACAGAAATGTAGAGGTTTACAAACACGTTTTTGTGTTTATTTGTTTGTCGTAACTATGTTTTGTATTTGCCTTTGAAAAAGACTCATTAAGAGTCGAAAGCGATTAGGCTAGTTAGTTACTAGTTTTGTACTGTTCGTGGTCAGTTTATTGCATCTATTTTAATTAATCCCTGACACACGTGATCCCTTGGTGGATCCAGTATGCTTGAGAGGGTTGTTATTGGCCATATGATTTGTATTCTTTTTATATATATATATATATATATATATATATATATATATATATATATATATATATATATATATATATATATATATATATATATATATATATAGTTAACTGAATTTTATTTAAATTCATCAAAACATGGGTACTGTTTATTAACTAAACCAATGTTGTCAAGTGATGATCCAGAGCTAAACACACATCATTGAGAAGTGGGGCATCAGAATCAGGTGCTTCTATTGATAACCAATCTGAATCATGGTCAGAATGGACATGAAGATCCCCACCCATTCACTTATCATCACTGACAACATCAGAACTAAGACCAGTCTTCAAAGATGAGGCTGTGATATCCAAATTACAACTGAACATTAGATTAGGTTGGCAGAGAGATGAATCCCAACAACATATTGCTGGTTAACATTTCTGAGATGGGTGTTGTTGAAGGTATCACTGATAATCCTTATGAATTAGTAATCCAACTTTTGTAGAATATTGTTTTCCTCTGATAGTGTCATTTTCCCTTTGAATAGCTTTTATCCATAGCTGTTTTACGGGTTTAAGACTTTTGGTGGCAGCATGGCATCCAAATATAGCTCCTCTATACTGACTTTAGGAATCCAAAGCAGCACAAAATCACATAGGTGCATTCAAGTTTTAACCTGGAGTTTCTAGCATCTATTGTGCACAGATTAAATCTAAGTTATTTTCATTCTTTTCTCACCCAGCAGATCTAACTGCTGTGATCCAGAATCACAAATGATAATTAGTAAATATTCACCATTGCTTATTTTTTTACATGACTTTTATTAATTCTTTTAATGTGATTAAATATAAAAAATATTTAAATTTACTAAATATACACAAATTTCCAACTGGTCAGATGGACTATTTATTTTTTTTTGTGCCAATCTGCCATGAAATTACATGTAGTTGGCATTGAACCAGCAGACTTACAGCTATTTCACATGCTGCTACTATTGTATGCTGAAAAATGGTGATAATCCCATAAAAAACCCCCGAAAACAATATGATTGGTGGTCTTTCTGCATTGGCTTTCAAATGCATACTAATAATGCTTAAAAGTCCCATCCATGACTGAGATACACAATACATACATGGCAAGCTGGGGTGGCACTCTGTGAAGTTCTTACCCCTCCACTGCACAGTTTTAGTACTGAGTGAGTGTAATGAGATACACAATACATGCATGGCAAGCTTGGGTGGCACTCTGTGAAGTTCTTACCTGCACAGTTTTAGTACTGAGTGAGTGTAATGAGGAATTGTATACTCATTTATGATGCAAGGAGGAACAAAAAACTGCAAGATGTACTGTACTAAATTACTCATCTATTAAGTAAATCAAGTACCTTGATTCCTGTCACAGCATAAAACAGACACCCATGTCTATGTTTCCAGATAGCAAATTTGATAATACACTAGTTGGGGTAAATAAATGCTGCTAGGAGTAAATTTGTCCCTTAAAATGAATGTGTTTGCAAAGATACACTGCAATCTTCTCTGCAGTTTATTCTAATGGATGATGCACAATGGAGAAAGCTCTTCCAGTCTATACCCAGATGATGTTGTTGTTATGGGGCTTAACGCCATTTTTCAGCACACGATAGGCTATAGATAGGCTATACATGGCGGCCAGTATTAATGGTGGAGGAAGAAATGGGAAATCACCGGAAAGAACCACCGACCCACGAGAAGCTACTGGCAAGCTTTCTCACATATCCACATTCATGGAATCTTAGACTCGAACACACGAACACACACACACACACACACACACACACACACACACACACATGCTATACCCAGATGAAATGAATTGTCAGAGTATACTGAATATAGGTGCTTAAAAGTCAAGTTCAAAAGAAAACTGTACAGATCCAGATTTGCCATCAGCAACAAACAGACTTGATTCCATACAGCTTTTTAGGTGTAATCAGTAGAACAAACAAAATACACCCTGATGCCAGCAAACTGGAGAAGAAAAAAAACTGTACAAGCTGTTTATTTTAACAGACAACCCAATTCTTCCAATCAACAGTGACATCTAAAAAAATTACCTTTCATATAAATCAATGCTGCATAGTCCTTTGAACAAATGTTACCATAAAAGAGCCATTTTTTGTAATGGCATTTTGCAAAAGATATATATTTGACTTAGTTAATTTGAATGCTAAAAGTCACTACCATAAATCAAATTTGCACAGCTGGGATATAATGTGCCAAATAAATTTCCACTGCAGCATCTTTTTGAAAAGTTACATTTTCGTAATGCAAGGAAATTTAAATTAATTGAATGCCATTTGTAAGCACTGCTGTTAAAACGGAACTGTACCTCATAAATCAAAATTAATAGGTCCAGCAATGCAATAACACTCACTATATATACTAAATTGTAAGACATTTCCAACTGCCAACTGCAAAGACACAAATCTGCTGTCACTAATGCACTGAGAGATCTGGGTCCATGCAGTTTGCTTGGAGCTATCAATAAAACAAACAACACAGACCCTGATCTGCAAGTGCTTTATCCTACTGCAGATCAGGGTCTATGTTGTTTATGGTTTTATGAGTGAGCATGTTCCACCTTCCCTATCATAACATTGTTCATAGTAACAATAATAGTGTATCATATGGGTGAGGTCACCTTATACTGGGGAACACCCCATGAAATGTTACTATTATGCACTATTAAGGAATCCATCACCTTCAATAATGAAATGCACAGTAGTAAGAGACAATGATAAAACTACTTACTGTCTCTACTTGCTTATGAATCAAGTAAAATTGCAAACTGCACAGACCCGGATCTGTTGTTAAGTTATGCCCAAGCAGATCTGGGTCTATGCAGTTTGAAAGGAATAGTCAATAGAACAAACAACACAGACCCAGATCTGCAGTTATTTTATGCTATAGTAGTTCAGGATACTTATTGTTTATAGTTTGGCTCAAATTATAATCTAGTATAGAGGGTACCATATTTATCTTCATACAATACATGCATTCAATTGTAAACATCCTAGTCCCAGAAAAAACCCATAACTTTCATTTACTTACCATTACAAGATAACTCTGATTATGCTGGCATATTAAATAGATCTGATTATGCTGGCATATTAAATAGATCTGATTATGCTGGCATATTAAGCAGATCTGATTATGCTGGCATATTAAGTACATCTGATTATGCTAGCATATTAAGTACATCTGATTATGCTGGCATATTAAGCAGATCTGATTATGCTGGCATATTAAGCAGATCTGATTATGCTGGCATATTAAGCAGATCTGATTATGCTGGCATATTAGGCAGATCTGATTATGCTGGCATATTAAGTAGATCTGAATTTATACTGCACACAGCAGTGTGTTGGTGTGTGTGCATGTGTTTGTATGTGTGTGTGTGTGTTATAACTTAAAGCCCCAATGCCACCATTTTTATCATAAATTTAAAGATTCTTCCAATTTACGGTTTGGAGGTCAAAAAATGAGTTTTGTCAACAACAAAAAAACCCATCTGACAAAAACTGTTCTTTTGAAAGAATCAAGAATTTATGTTTACAAGCAGTTGAAATTTTCAGTTTAAACTGAAGAGGTGCCACCCCTTTTTTAGCCAATGAAGTCACTTGTAATCCCCTTCTCTATTGATAGTGATGTGATGATACATTTAACCAAATTATGTTAAGGACTAAAGTAATAACAACATTTACATATGGCATACAAACTGATTTGAAAGTAAAGAAGAGGGACAGACATGCTTTTTTAAGAAGAGCTGAGAAGAAAAAGTGTACATTAGATAAAAATAAGATTCAGGTGAATGTTGGTGATCTGCTGGATTGCAGGATTGCTTATAAGGGGTAGCCTGGGTTGAAGACATATCAAATACAGCATTGTGTTAGCTACTCAAGTCTACAACAGTGACAGAATCAAAGCTTGTGTTGTAACTTTGGACTGAAATTAGTTGACCCAAGAATGTCACTGATAAACACTCTGGATTCACTGTGGCCTTCTTCCGGATAATACATAAAGTAGCTGAGAAGAGGTGACAAGGGAAGCTATGGTGTCCAAAAACTGAGATTTCTGTTCAATAGCTTCAACTGTTTTAATGGGAAGGCAAATTCCAGGCTATCTGCACCATTCCCTGTATCTCATCATAGTGAGTATGGGCTAAATGTGCACTAATAATTCTAAAGAGAGAGATTAGACAGCTCATTTTTCCTGGATAAAGGTATCCCTCTAACTTTCCTGGTGGATGCCACCAGACAAGGTGATGGAAGGATATAAGTTGTGGCATCACCTCTATGCTGGGTCCAGGGTCCAGTAACCCAAGGTGGCATAAAGGACCTATTGTCCTAAGCTGGAGGGCCCCACATCCTGTATGAATTCATTTAAGTAATAGGAAAGGGGGGTGGGGAGACACCAATCATATTCATTCTCCTAGTCTGGGCAGACTCCCAGTCCTGAACATGGTGTGATGGTACAGTGTTAAAATGAGACAAATGGGCAGATTGATATCTCTGTATCAGAGGCCTCAAAGTAATAATAGGTATAAAGTGGGTGACAGTACAATCTGATGAACTGATTAGTGACTGACTGGTCACTTTGATGAACTGACCTGCACAGAAATAGGTCACTTGTCTATGACCTGATAGGCAATATATTTTACATCCAAGTTCATTTTTGTTTTCACTCATCAAAGTGTGATGCTGCTGTTCCTCCCATCCAGCAGAGTGTGACCCACTATCCCAGAAAAGCAGTGTGGTGCAGCTCTTTTGTCATAGAAAGTGTCTCATGCTACCCAGGGAGTGAGATGAACTGTGCAAATCCTTCCTTATGGAAGGCAGAAATACTTCTGTGCATGTGAGGCATGTTTGAATTCTCCTTCCTTTCTTCAGATCTACTCCTGGAACATTCATTCCATCCTACAGGAGAGGCCTAAATATCTGTCTCAGAAGAGACTGGTCCCCTAAGATTCTCGGACCCAGAAGTGTTATTCCAAACTGAAGAACTAGGCATCATACAGTGGGCTTGAAGGGGCTCTGCAAGAGAAAAAAATCTAAAAATATTTAGATAATGGGTGCAGGGAGGCCAATATTTTCTATGTGATCTTCAATTAGGTCTGATGTAGCCAGGTTACAGATTTCATTAGTCTTCTTAATCCATAATTTACAAAATGTACAATTATTCTATTATTTTTTTGTTTGTATTTTGAACAAGCAATGTAGTCTGGGTGAATGTCCTAAGGGTCCTTCTTGTGGCCACACACTGCCATAGACAGTCCTAATATTGTTCTGTAAAACATACACTTCCTTCTTGTGGCCACACACTGCCACAGACAGTCCTGATATTGTTCTGTAAAACATACACTTCCTTCTTGTGGTCACACACTGTCAATAACAGTCCTAATATTGTTCTGTAAAACATACACTTCCTTTTTGTGGTCACACACTGTCACAGACAGTCCTAATATTGTTCTGTAAAACATACACTTTCTTCTTGTGGTCACACACTGTCACAGACAGTCCTGATATTGTTCTGTAAAACATACACTTCCTTCTTGTGGCCACACACTTCCACAGACAGTCCTGATATTGTTCTGTAAGACATACACTTCCTTCTTGTGGCCACACACTGTCTCAGACAGTCCTGATATTGTTCTGTAAGACATACACTTCCTTCTTGTGGTCACACACTGTCACAGACAGTCCTAATATTGTTCTATAAGACATACACTTCTTTCTTGTGGCCACACACTGCCATAGACAGTCCTGATATTGTTCTGTCAAACATACACTTCCTTCTTGTGGCCATACACTGTCTCAGACAGTCCTGATATTGTTCTGTAAAACATACACTTCCTCAAAGAAAACATGCTCACATGTGAACTCACCTGTTAGCATATAGACATGTTATGAACAATGAAAACTTTAGTCTTTAATAAAGTAAAATAAGACATTCCATTTTAAAATCTTTATTGAGGGGTGATTACAAATATAAAAAACTATAACAATGCAACATGAGTAAAAAAACAATTAACAACATACAAAGATGGAGAAAAAAATCCAACAAAACAAACACAGAATATAATTATTGTATGTTATGGATCCATGACCATTGTAACTGACAATGAATATAAGATGTACTCTAACCAATAATAGGTGTAATAAAGCATGGTAACCTAAAACCATGTTCCTTAAAGAACCAAATTCTGAAAGGGTGCAGTGGTTACAGTCATGCAGATAGTATCCAGGTAGGATACATACAAATATGCAGCATGAAGATAATATCTGTTGCAAGAAGACAGCAATGTAGTGAAGCACAAGCAACATTCAAAATTATGGTTATGATTTTTTTATGTAGCTTTAACAATTTTAGTCAAATCACTAAGATGTCTTAAGTGTGGCAGTTTCTAGTGATGTCTAGCACAGGAATATCCTATACTGCAGACATGTAGTTCCTATATAGTGGACATGTAGTATCATGACCCACTGTCACATTATTGTAATATCAGGCTGACCAGTCCTAAGACCAACATCTTATTCAAGCGAGGCAGCTGTTAGTAACATAAATATAAATCTTTGCTATGACTCCACAGGGGTTCGAACCTGCAACCTCTCACATCCAAGGTGGTTATTCTGACTACTAAGAGCACTGGAGTGGTAAAAGTTTATCTTTGCTTTGACTCTGCAGGGGTTCGAACCTGCAACCTGTCACATCCAATGTGGTTAATCTGACTACTAAGAACACTGGAGTGGTAAAAGTTTATCTCTGGTCATAGATTCCAGCATCCATTATCATGGTGTCCTTGAAAAAGATGACTATTCCACTCATGCTCATGCATAAGTGGACCACACCCTATTAATAATTCTCCATTTTTTCGGGATGTATTCATATCAAATGGACCAGGATTTCCAACATAAAAAGTAAATGTTATGCAACAGCAACTGTTATCTTATTACTGCCATTAAATGGAGGTTTCATTTGGCTCACGGCAAACTGCATGTATATGACTTTAATGCTCTTTTTTGAATTGGAATTACATATAGCAAACATTTGCATAATTGCAAACTTTGGAGAAAACAAGTGCACATGTACCAACCATCCCTTAAGGTTTGACGTCACTATCTTGGACAATTTAGGGGGTGAACAGCATTATACACCAAGCACACACAATCAGTATTACATAATCCGGAACCATGAGCCTTACTACTGGTTGTACATGAAACTTCCTACAGTTTATGCCTTGATATTGATCCTGGAAAATGTGTAATAATGCCTTGTCTAGACATTCTAATGACTTGGCATTTTTTTCCCTGGATGAGATTTCGTACAAAAGCCCTTGATTACATTTGTCAATGGAAAGGCTGATATTTCAATAGCCCTTGAGAAAGAAATATCGAGAAAATGTTAGTTGTTCAGCCAAAAACTGGCTTTTTTATTTGTACTGTTCTTTCATAAACTTGATAGATCAACTTTGATCAGTACACTAGTGAGTTTATACAAGTTTGTATCAGTGTAATTTGCTGGTGAGTTTATACACAAGTTTGTATCAGTGTCCCTTCTCACAGCAGGTTTCTACAAAAAGAAGTGGGGCCCCGAGTGGCCCAGTGGTCTAAAGCTTGAGAAAGCTTGCCAGTAGCTTCTCATGGGTCAGGTCGGTGGGGTGGTTCTTTCCGGTGGGGTGGTTCTTTCGGATTTCTGGTTTCTTCCACTACCATTAATACTGGCCGCCATGAATAGCCTATCGTGTGCTGAAAAATGGCATTAAGCCCAACAACAATAACAGCAACAACAACAAAAAGAAGTTTCCAAGGTCCAGATTCAGAGCAATTTAAAGAAAAATAACCACAATCACTGTACAAAAATTCTATTCTTTAACAATAGTTCTTGCTAAAACATTGTATGCATTCATCTAAAAACAGAATTATATAGCAATAAAGATGTACTTGTAATCATTAAACATGAAATCACATTTACATTTGAAGATCACATATATTAGCATATGAAATTGTTTGATTTATTCCTTTTCCTTTATAGCAAACTAAATATGTTTTACTGACATTTAGACTGCTTTTCCTGAGCAGTCTGCTATTTTCACTTATTTCAGTTACAATAATTATTTTCTCTAGCCTTAAAATCTGTCACTTTTAGTTGGAAGTTTGCCCATTGTTATTAAGGTTCTAGGTGTTAACATTGTTAGTGCCAAGTTGTAATATCAAAGGTAAAGATGGTTTTGATTGGGCTTTAAGAAAATATGAAACATCTAATCATGTCCATATCATATTTAACAATTAATGAAATAAAAAGAAACAATTATCTCATCCAGAAACAGAAATATTTGCTCAAGAGACAAAAAAGAATGGCTTCATTCAAAGACATACAGGGATTAACTCAATAAACAAAGTGTGTGATGGGTTGCACCAACTTGAATAGATGACAGCTTTGATTGCAATGTAATCACTTAACATGGGGGGACCAGAAGTCTTGAACACTACCAATTGAATCCTGCAAATGAATCAAGCAATATGGATTAACTGTAAAGACAAATAATATACATGACCACTACATCAATTTCAGCACTATAGCACATTAGCCTGGTTTACAGAACTAACATCTATCACTGGTAGCCACAATCCTTTTTTAAAATTATTATTATTATTCTTTTTGTTTGTCTTTGATCAGAACAGTCATAAATGTAAGTGGTCACTGTAATAATTGATTAGGTCAGTGGTGTTTATGTTCTCACCACACAGTCATTTATAGGCATGCTGGGTTCTACTCATGTCTACAGTAAGACCAGGAAGCAGGCTAAGTGTGGGAATAATTAGTCTGGTTCCCTGCTTTGTAAATCTGCATAGCTCACACCTATATGAATAGTGGAGAACAACAGAAGGTGTATGAGAAGCAGGGAACCAGTCTAGGGAATAATATATAGGTACTTCAGTCTGGTTTACAAAGGAAAGGATAATACCCTATGAGAGGTTGTTGTTACAGGAATTAAATAAAGTCAGTGGATTATATTGTCATTTTTGTGATGCAGTTGTTCACAGCAGCATCAAAATGTATATTTTGCCAAGACCTAACAGTTGCTGGTTGCTGTTCTGCAAATGGTTGCTCACCACAGAGTGCTTATATAATAAAATTGATCCATGCATTACATACATTCCCAAATGATCATAGCTGAGGTCCCTCATCTCATAACAGTTTTTACTGTACCACCCAAGACATGCATTTTAAGTACAGACTGTAATCAATTTTATGTCACACTCCAAAACTGGGATGTTGTGACCTATAATCTATTGCTAGTTGGCTACTCTTAAACATAATAACTAGTGGCAGAGAAGTAGAGGTTATTTTGTTATCTCTTAATCACAACAAATCAAGTTTCAATGATAAGACCTAAAAAGACAACCACTGGTGTGTAGCTAGTGCAAATGCACCCATATTATTTCATTAAATTTAATGTAAGTAAAACCTAGGAAAAAAATCTGTATAACACAATAGGCACAACAAATCAGTAAGTTGTCAAGGCCCTTTTTTTTGCAGAGACACAATTCCCTTCAGATTTCATTACTAATGACTCTAACCTGTCTATGGTCCTTTGCAGACATAATTACCTTCAAATTTTAATGTATTTAACATTTCTAATTCTGACATAATAACAAAATTATTAATTTTGGCATAAATGCACCTGAAAAACTTCAAACAACAACCTATTGCATTTCAAAAGGTACTTTAAATATGATTGTACTTCATGACCTTGTGCATATTGTGACCTCATGTTCCATCCTATCTCTAAATTTATCCATGCCTTTATAATTTTCAATGAATTGAAAGCTGATGAATGTTCTGTAACTTTATACATTTTTAAAGTTCTACATGGACTTTTTGAAGTTTAGGAACTATTTAAGATGGTAAATAGGCAAATGGTATGTTACAAAACATTTTGTGCATTAAGTTTTCCTTACACTAAAAGTATTTCATAAAGAATACCTCTGAATGATCTCCTACTATTTATTTTACTTAAGGTAAACTGACACAACAAACAAATTTTATATTGCTGAATCTTATCTTATTCCAGTTGAAAATCATTTTTCATCTACTATAAATTCTTCATAATGAAAAAAGTTACTGTCAATATTCACTTATAAGTCAAACTACAAACAAAAGAGACTGATCTGCTGTAGCATAAAGTACATGCAGATAAGGGTCCATGTTCTTTTTTTTTACTGATTACTCCTAAAAAAAAACTGCACAAAACCAGATCTGCCAGCAAATCATGCAATGTCATATCTTCATCGCAATTGCAAACTGCAGTTGAACTCACATGTAAATTAGTAAATATGATATCTCCTCTGTTCTTTCCACTAACTTTGCCAATAATATTATCAAAATTATGTTGAATATATATCAATGTCAGCACTTATAGCAACTTTACCATCAAAAATTTAATACAAGGCTCATCCTATGTATTATGAGAGAGAGAGAGAGAGAGAGAGACAGAGACAGAGAGAGAGACAGAGAGAGAGAGAGAGAGAGACAGACAGACAGACAGAGAGACAGAGACAGAGAGAATGTTGCACAAGTACAGTGTTAAGTGTAAACAACACTAATCCATGCTTCTTTCATTTGCAAGTCATTCATAGCTGGTATAAGAAACCCTTATCAGTCATATACAGTACAAGTAAACCATATGAAGTTCAAGTTCATGTCACTCATTTTTCTCAAACAGTTTACAACAAAATAAGTCTCAAGTCCAATTTAAAATTACCGCAAAATACAGTCTAAAGTCCAATTTAAAATTACTGCAAAGAACAAATCCATATGTTTATCAAAGGTGCTACTATGACCTCCCCACCCACCCCCAGCCCCAAAATTTCATAACATTCCACTAGATTTATCAACTTCAATGAGTCATATAAAAAGAACTGCATCCTGTTTTTTATTTCAAAATTATTATTACGACTAAAAAAATAATTCTAATAAAAGTAATAAAACTTCCAAAACTGATGGCTCTTATATATAAAGTTAGAATAAACTGTGTGTGTATGTGCGCACATGCATGCATGTGTGTGAAACTGCAAAGTAAGAATTCTATACCACCACACCCTTCAGACACTCCTTATACACAATGACTTACCAATATCTAACAATAAATTATTTCCTATAATTTTATTTAAAACAATTTTTTTAGCATTTAGCTGTGTATAATATTCATATGAAGTCATTAAAAATAATTTGGTGTTTGGACACTGAAAAATTATTTGACAAAGGAAATATTTTTCAAATGAAAAAGATCTGGATACAAATATTTCTGGGTTAAACATATCATAATTCAAACTTGGCCACACTTTCTTTCTTGTTTAGAGAATTTAATCTATGTTTGTCCACATCCACAAACTTATGTTACAATAACTGGATCCCTACATGCTTTTGTTCTGTCTGTTCTCTTTTGCTTTCCAGTATCAACCAGCATATTCAAATATCCTAAGGTTCACATGATTCACATGACCACAACTGAATTTGAGACAGCTTTCATTAACCACATGAAATAGAATATCCTTCATATTCTAAAAAAAAACTTGCACTGTCACCGTTAAGTTGAAACTGGCTTTCAAATTCAGTTGCAGATGCCTACCTAATAACAATGGATTCTGAACCATTATTTAAAAAAAACAAACTATTTAATACTTGAATAATGAAAAAAGAATGTTTATGGTCATGGTTGTGATTTTCTTGCTTAATTTCAGCTAAAAATGTGTTGTACATGTCCAGCAATGTGACCTATGTGCCATCTTTGTATTTATATAAGCACACAAGTTTCTGCCTGGAGTAGAGGGACATAAAGGATGGCTATTGTGTGAATTCATTCTTATCTCATGTACTACAAGTGTAGGAGATTAATTATTTACATTACACACAAGTGAAAGTCTTACAAGTACAAGTATGCTTTACTGTTAAAGTCAAATGTTTAACTTGAATAAGAAATGCCTATTTTACATATGAAATGTTTAATTTGCATAAAAATGCCTAATTTACATATAAATTTAATTTTTTTTATCACTATGATGTTTGCAGTGTGGCAGGTTATAGTGATGTCTAGCACTAGGGATCATGTCGCAGACATGTAGTATGATGCCCCCCCCCATGTACTACAAGTGTAGGAGATTAATTTTTTACATTACACACAAGTGAAAGTCTTACCAGTACAAGTATGCTTTACTGTTAAAGTCAAATGTTTAACTTGCATAAGAAATGCCTATTTTACATATGAAATGTTTAATTTGCGTAAAAATGCCTATTTTACATATAAATTTAATTTTTTTTATCACTATGATGTTTGCAGTGTGGCAGTTTATAGTGATGTCTAGCACTAGGGATCATGTCGCAGACATGTAGTTATGATGCCCCCCCATCACAGTATCCGGATACCAGACTGACCAGTCCAAACACTAACACTTTTACTACTGAGTGCCAACCTGGATGCAGTTGTAGGACCATTTTGTACAAGTCTTTGGTATGAATTTGCTGGGGTTTGAACCAACGACCTCATGCACTTGAGGTGGATGCTGTAACCACTTAGTCCATTGGAGTGGTCAGTTGTTAATCTAAATATGTATGTAGCACAGAATAACCCAGGTTTAATATTTATAACAAATTCCCTGTATATATCACAGCAAATTGAATCAATTCTGTGCCTTAACTCACTGTGTGTCCAAGCTCTACTTTTATCTTCAGTTTATTATGTGCAAATACTCTTTTTAGGCAATGTTTTCATATCCCAAAAAATTATTTCTCTCTTTCGATGTCCCACAATGCAAGGAAAATGAAAATAATTACCAACAAAACTTTATGAGGTGGGGAGTTGAGACATGATCAAACAAATATTTTGTTTTCAGCAGCTGACCTATTAAATATTAAATTTGAATGGATTATTTTTAAAAACAAAACTTTTTATATAACATACTTTTGATATCTTTAATGTATATACTGTTTCTATCCAACAAGAAAATACTGGCACCTAAACAGAACTTTGTCATCAAACTTCAATGTAAGTATCACTAAAACTTCCTGTTGTTCATTACAAAGTGCTGATTTGCTATTTTTCAACCAATACCGATAAAGAAAGGGTTTTATATTTGACAGCTTCAGCAGTCTTTGAACGTCTCTATTCCATCTGATGCAGAATCTGAAACGGTCTATTGTAAGTCACACTGGTCATGTATGTGCAATTAGTCATTTTAATTAAATGTAAATTGTTCATTAAAATTTTACTAGAATTTTCTTTAACCAAAGTCTATTCAATTCTGATTATTGAATGCTCTTCTCTGAATCTTTTCCTTTTCTTTGTGACATGACTCAAGGTGAATATTGCAAAGATGAGATACAGTGATGTCAGCAATTACTTTACACAATCCAGTATGGTAGTTATTAAATAATGGCATGATAACTTTGATTTCAAATGAACCAGACATATTTCAGAACTCTATATCCCTATATACATGTGATACATTTATTATCAGAATGGAACTGGGCACCTTTTTTAAACTGAAAACTACAAGGAAATTTTTTATTTAATATTTTTTTAAATGGATTTTTAACAAGAAAAATGTACAACCATATTCAGGTTGAACTACCAAGATACCAAAAAGGCTATATTTTATCCTGTTCTGAGATTTTAAACTATTACAGTACAACAAGTTGGACATCATTTACCTAAATGGAAAATGTATTCATTTTCAACTGAAATGTGAGTAGGAAAGCCATTTTAGGAGCTATTTCTGAATACATTCTAATATGTGTACATCAATCTCCAACACATTTTCAGTTAACCTAATGATTATTTGTGTTAGAAACATTGTTTTGCATTGGCTATTTCGCCTGAGCATGAACAGAAGAGTAAAAGTTGGACTTTTTTTTTGCTGAACGACCCATCATTTTTGCGTTGAGACCACTCTTTATGACTAAAGACCCATCTTATCCCACTTTTTGCAAAGGTTCACCTGTGTGTAGTTCAGACCAGTCTGTCTTAGATCTGAGGCCAAAAAGTCTAGCCAGACACAAGCTGGATTCCGACCTCAGATGAATTTTGGCAGGAATAAACTTGGATCCAAAAAGTGATGTTTATCCTCTTTTTTTGTAGAACATCCATATTATTTGGCATCATTGTAAAGCTACATCTATCTACATTTCTATAATACCACCCACTTTATTGTGTCATATATGACCTTGACAATATAAAGCTCAGAAGTAGGCTACCACCTCCTGCCTCGTAAAGGTTAAACCTTTACCTCATTCAAGTGCCTTTTTCAAGTGCCCTTTGGTGCCTCTACCACATTTGCAGCATACAAACTTAGGCTTTGGCCCTTTTCGAACCTATGTTTTCATAGTGGCATCTTGGGGGAAAAATCCCTAATACATTAATTGGTGTGAATGACCACTAGTCAGATCACATGGTCACTGTTTATGCTCTGGTTGAAATCAGCTATTTAAAATAAGTAAGTAGGTAACTGTCATAATCTCCACTTTCCAAAATGGGGTCATCCATATCATTCAGTACTTGCTGAGTTTTCATTATCAGATGATAATGATGTAGGAATCCATTAGTTTTTATAAATTATCAAATTCAGCTGATTTAGTGATGTAGACGCAAAGAACTTATAAATTTTGAGGATGCTATGGTTGATTACGCAGCTTCAATGACTTGACAGTGAACTAGTTCTCTCAAGATTTTAAAGCACATATAAAATTCTTTTGTGAAAAAAAATTATACAGATATAACGACCATATTTTACTCTTAAAGATTTCCATACATAATATATGTGTACCAAAAATGTAAAATGGTTAAAATTGCTGTTAAATGTAACATACACTTCACTGCTTAACAGGCCTATGTGTAGTACACTGCACTAGGAAATTTTGCTACATGCTTATAGAAAGGCTAAAATGCCATATACTCTATGAGGGAAAGGGTTAATGAGCTAACAGAATTTGGTGAAAAACAGTGTCATTATGGTCATATATTCAGTAGGAGTAGCAGCAATCAAGAGTTTCAAATATGGCTTCCACAGTGGCCATATTGGATGTCAGAACATCATTTTTATTTATGTTAGTGTACACTTCCATCAATGAATAACAATAGCAACAACATTTTGAAAAAGACTACTGTGGCAGCCATAATGGATGACTAAATGGCACCATTTTTATGTAGGAATGGACCTACCAGACTTCGGGATGAATGTGCATGCATGAACTGTATGGCAAACTTTCAAGTAGTTTAAGACAGTAGAAGTGTTAAGAATAGATAGACAAACCATACAAAAAGCTAAAAACTGAAAATTATCATAAAATACTTGAATGTTAAATTTAAGAAAGATCTTGACCAGAAATTATTACCATACCAGTGACATGCGTGTGCATGCATGTGTGTGTGTGTGTTTAAAATCGAAGACATTCATGAGATCACTCACCAACATAAAGAGGACACACCTCCAACTGAGAACGTCTTCAGTTGGAAAAATGTTAAAATCTTCCTTTCCTTCCTTTTTATTTTAGCCTAGAATAATGTAAAATCATAATTTGAAGGAAGGTCACCATTTACACACTTGGTGCTTGTTAGCGATTTTAGAGTGTATCTTACTTCCAAAGCTAGAGATACACACAATCGAAACCATGTCCTTGATTGCACGTTGTAAAACTTGTTGAGATCTCTGCTATCAAATTACACTGTGCAAAAATGTATTATCTCCCCTTAGCTCCAAGCATCAATTACAAACAACTTAGCTAAACTAAAATAATAGACGCTGGTCCATACAACAGTCCCTTTTAGTTTTTTTTTGAAAAAAATAATTCATGTGTGTGAGACAACAGCATTGGGAAACTAAAAATACATTCATATGATACACATCCAATACATGCAAATAAATCTTCGATATGTACGAAAGAAGTACATCAAAATGCTATTGGAAATAAACATGAATTCATTATAGAGTTGTACTGAAATAGCATAATTATCTGACCCATCTGTAAAGTTAAAACATCCTGTTTGCGGCAAGATTTTACACATGTAAAGATATTAAAAAGACATCCTTGATGTACAATATTTATTTTATTATTATTAAATGAGCTATATCTGCCCCATTTCATCATTTGCCTAAATAGTATTCAAACAGGAGAGAACTGATATGAATCTAGTGAAGAATCCCGCTAAGGTGAGATCGAATATTCACTAAACGAATTTGGAAGTTACACACACAGAACTTGAGTAAATATATACAAAGGTATATATATTTATAGACGTCAAACATTTATCATCAAGATGATCAGTCAGCAATCTGTTTTTAATTATCATGCTCTTAAGACCTCCAACTGCATCTGCGAGAGATTTGTACGCATATTGTGCAACAAAAATATTACTCTATTTTGTCAAAAAGCGAATAGTCATTGATGATAAAGCAAGTTTCCTGCAATAAACATTTGCATGGATTGCAAATGATACAAAATCTGTTGATTTTGTTGATTGGATTCAACAGAAATGGGCATGGATTACAAACAATACAAAGTCTGTTGATTTGAATAATTGGATTCAACAGAAATGGGCATGGATTGCAAATGATACAAAATCTGTTGATTTTGTTGATTGGATTCAACAGAAATGGGCATGGATTGCAAACAATACAAAATCTGTTGATTTGGATGATGGGATTAAACAGAAATGGGCATGGATTGCAAATGATACAAAATCTGTTGATTTGGATGATGGGATTAAACAGAATTGGGCATGGATTGCAAACAATACAAAATCTGTTGATTTGGATGATGGAATTAAACAGAAATGGGCAAAGATTGCAAAATGATACAAAATTTGTTGATTTAGATGATGGGATTAAAACTGAAATGGGCATAGATTGCAAATGACAAATTCTGTTGATTTTGGATGACAGGATCAAACAGAAATAGACATGGATTGCAAAATGATACAAAATATGCTGATGCTATATACCCCTAGTTCACACAGCAATGTCAACAAGGTGTTCCATGGGGACCTGAGTGGCCTGGCCAAGTGGTTTAAACTGCTTACCTCTGTCTGCATGAGTTTGAGTCCAGACTCAGCTAACATGGGTAAGTAAGAGAAAGCTTGCCAGTAGCTTCTCGTGAGTCAGTGGTTCTTCCCAGGGTTTTCCAGGGTTCTTCCTCCACCATTAATACTGGCAACCATGTATACCTTATCTTGTGCTGATAAATGGCTTTAAACCCTACAACAACAGCAACAACAACGTGTTCCGATCTTGGGATCAATCCTCAAGGCCCAGGTGAAAAATTGTGAAAATAATGATTATGCCCAAAAACATTGGGTCTCCAGTTGGCTGACGGTTCTGTGTCTCATTGATGAAACTAGCATCTAACCGAGCCAGTGCTGCACACTACTTTGATGCTCTTCGAAGACTGTATATATTATTCATTATAATACATTTAATGTTTATAAAAGAAACACCTGCCTAAATTAAAACCAGAGCAATAAGAATAAGCTCTTTTTTGGGGTTGCCTAATGACTGATTTCAGAGCAAGCCATAGATAACTTCTGAGAATCAGGTGGTAGCATAAATTATATTGATTCAAGAGATATTCCTCTGTAAAGGATACACACAAGACCAAGCTTACAACAGTGACGAGGCTTGTATCTGTTGTCAAATAATGCTCAACAAAACTGTAACTGCCAAAGATGACATGCTCAAGAAAAAAGGCCTAAAGCAAAACAAAAAGATAATCATTTTTCTTTTGTATTAACAAAACAGATAAATACAAAAAAATTAATATATTATGTAATGGCAAATATAAATCTCCATGTTGTTTTCACACATGAACATAGGCAGCCTTCCATTTTGTATCTAGAAACGGACAATACTTAGTTGAGTGCAAATTTACAAAGTGATTTTTTTAAAATGTTTGCAGAATTTGTCAGAAACTTTTAATGAATAAGTGCTTCCCCCACCCCAATGATGATTCTCTAACAATGAGATGGAAAGATCCAGGTAGAATATACAGTATCCCTTTAAACATCTCACTGATCCAGCCATTAGATAGGGGAATAATCAGTAGTTGTAAGAAGGCCTACCATTGGCTGTTAATACAGTCAATGCTGGACAATAGAAATTGTATTAGCACCTTTATCAAGACTACAAGTTTGAAAGAGACTATATTCATAAGTGGTCAAGCAAGAAGAGCTACAATAATAAAGGGGTGCTGGAGATGAGGTCTTGGCACCACCTTTCCTGTAAAGTAGTCAGTGAAATAGTGACAATGAGAACAACTTTGAAGGTTTCAGCAAAACAGAAGTAATTTATGCAAAGGGTGTTTAGGACATTTGGAAAGACCAATGGTATTGAGATGGGTCTTACTTGCAAAGATGTGGAATGGTGGATATGTGCTGACAACAACTATCCCACAGTTGAATACTGCAACTTATTGATTCAATTGCAAAGAAATGCAAGATGATCCCAACTGAACACCACAGTTAATGTTGAGAGCAATGCTGACAGCTATTGCACCACTTCCAACTTAAGCACAGGATGCACTTGAATCTATCAACATTGCCACAGCGTGGCTGCAGTCCCAAAGAATTGTAAAAATCACGCAGTTAAAAAATCTGAGAAATTCTGCTCAGAGGTAGAAAAATAAAGTGATTACAAAATTATTTTTGAAAATGTTGAACTGATATTTGTTAGGTGTATGAGAAACTGCAAATATTGTTATGTTTTTATTCATACTTTTTTTTACTAATATCATATTCTCTGAATTTAGGATCCATTCAATTCATGTTTGGTAATGGTTTTCATTTTATTAACCATTGTAGATTCTAAATAAACATATCTACATAATCTATCCTGTGATAGAAGAATCAAAAATAAAAAATATTACAAATGTTGATGTTTCTCAAAATTAGTGTTTACTTCTTTAAAGGAAAAAAAATCTTATTTTATTTAGAATGTTGTTATTGTTGTTGGCTTAATACCATTTCTTGGTGCATGACAGGCTGTACATAGCAGGCAGCCTAACTGGTGAAGGAAAAACCATGTAAATAACCTGGGAAGAACCAACTACCCACAGGAAGCTACTGACAATCTTTCTCATACATTCATAAGTATTTTGAATGAACACACCTGAATGTGTCCAATTTAGATACAATAAACTGTGTTTGCCTGTTTAAACATCTTGGAATACTGTTTTTAATGATCTTCAAGATCATTTATCTCGAAAACAGAGATACTTTAAAAACAACATCGCTACTAGCACAATTATAAAATGAGTTGTTGTTGTGGGGTTTAACGCCATTTTTCAGCACAGGAAAGGCTATACATGGCGGCCAGTATTAATGGTGGAGGAAGAAACCGGGAAATCACCGGAAAGAACCACCGACCCACGAGAAGCTACTGGCAAGCTCTCTCACATATCCACATTCGAGGAATCTTAGAATCTTAGACTGAATCTTAGAATCTTAGACTCGAACCCACGCAGACAGAGGTGAGATGGCAGTGATCCGTAACAGACATCGCTTTAGACCACTCGGCCACTTGGGGCCCCCTATAAAATGAGTATTCAACAATGTAAACCATTCTATCCCACCCTATTCATCTCTTTCTGTGGATCTCCATCACTTTCTTTGTTTTCCAAAGGTAACCCCTGGTAACTAGTGCTCTTGTTTATGCAACAGTCTCTTGTTCTAGACCCCAATGTTCATATTATTGATGGAGATGTTATACAAAAAATTTATTTGACAATAATGAGAGTAATGGAGACATATGGAAATGAATTCTGAAGATTCCAATTAGGTTACTGACCTAATGACCTCTAATAATCAACCTGAAACCCTTGTCATGTTGATGCATTAATTCAAAAATCCATCTTAAATTTATCATGGTAAAAATTATTTTAAAAAAACGGGTAAATTGGTTGAAAATAAAAGTAAAGTGAATCAAAGTTAAAAATCAAAAGTATACTTACTTCTATGTTGGTGAAAATCGAATTCTAATGTAAATCCACTAGACTGATCTTGCACCCACCTAAAAGTTATTTTCAAAGAGTTTAATTTAGAATGAAAGACCTTTGGGCTTTGATAACTATTTGAATTTTTACAAATCTTCACAACTCCTGAATCATATTGTTCCACCACCGTCGTCGTTGTTGTTGCTTCCTCTATAACTAGCTCTGGCAGTAAACAAACATTTGGGTCAAAATATGATGATGTCTGTAACTTCCCAGGGGGCATGGAGGGGTGGGACCAAAATCCAATTAAATTAGTAAGATTCAATTCTATGTAACTGTTCCGAGGTGCTTTAATAATATATTCACATTTTCTGTATCCCTTCTGTTGATACAACAGTGACAAAGCCTTGATTTGGTCTTTCTGGGAGTAAGTAAAACTGCACACAGCTGGAAAAGAGAAAAGAAAAGTTTTGGGGATCTCAGTTTAACAAATTGTACAAGGATCTGCATGTATCATTTAAATTCCATTGTTTTTCATCACTTAAATTTTGTCAAATATGTAAAACCATCTTTCTTGCAACACAGAATTTTTAAAATCATCTGGCTGGCAAATATATAAACATGTACATGTGCAATGGGCTATTACATTATTATAAATACTAAAGTCCCTGTAATGTATACATGTGTAATGGGCTTTTGCATTATTAATACTAAAGTCCTTGTCATGTATACATAGGTAATGGAATATTGCATTATTATCATGTCATGTATATATTATATATTTAATGGACTATTGTAGTATTAATCTAAAGTCCATGATATGTATGAAATTGCTGCCAGAAATTGGAGGTTTACAGGCTGATTTGAGTAACAGTAAACAAGTTCTTTTCCAATTCTATTTTGTTAATGGAGAGAGGACTTATACAGTGTTGTCTGTAATCCATTATACAACAGTAGTCTATTTTCATGATAATCGGTGCAAGAATTTATTGCTATTAAAGTATTTGGTCCTTGGTTATTAACTTGCTTGTTTTAAGTGATTGTTTTAAATATTTTAAGTCAGACTTTTCTATACTAATTCTGACTTTTCTATACTAATTCGGACTTTTCTATATGACTTTTCTATACTAATTATGACTTTTCTATACTAATTCTGACTTTTCTATACTAATTATGACTTTTCTATATGACTTTTCTATATTAATTTTGACTTTTCTATACGACTTTTCTATACTAATTATGACTTTTCTATATGACTTTTCTATAATAATTTTGACTTTTCTATACGACTTTTCTATACTAATTCTGACTTTTCTATATTAATTATGACTTTTCTATACTAATTCTTACTTTTCTATACTAATTATGACTTTTCTATACTAATTCTGACTTTTCTATATTCACTTCTCCTTATTCTGACAGTCCTTAAGGCAAAGTTATAAGGGCCTGTAGGTTGTTGAGCCTATAAAAAGGCACTGACTTTAAAGATCACTCACAGTCCCTGTGAGTTTGAGTCTTGATTCGCCAAATATGGATACATGAGAAAGCTTGCTAGTAGCTTTCTGTGGGCCTGTGGTTCTTCCAGGTTTTGTCCTAAGTTCTTTGACCAACAAGAGTCCCTCAAAAATCTACTGGTTGACAAGGATCAGCACCATTGTCAATTTATGACCAACTAAACATTATAAGAAGTCTTTCAGTGTAAACCTCAAATAAATATAACTTTATTCAGGTAGAGTTGTGATAAGAATTTTAAGATGGATGGCAACCATATTGGATTTGACATCATATCATTTTTTTAGGACCAAACAGACATAATAAGAAGTCTTTTAATGAAAACCTTATGTTGATGTATTCATCCATTCAAGTAGTAGCAATAAAGATCTACAAACTAGCTGGCCATATTGACTTTGCAAACAGCATCATTTTCATCTATGACAAAATAGACATAATAAGAAATCTTTTAATGAAAACCACATGCTAATATGACCATCCTGTCAGAAGAAGTAGCAATAACAATATTTTCAAGATGGCCACTATGGTGGCCATATTGAACCCAAAAATTGGCATCCTTTTTCATTGAGAACTAACAGAACTTTATAAGATGACTTTTAGTGAAAACTCCGTGTTGATATGACTATCCATTACAGAGGAAAAGCAATAACAAGATTTTCTAGATGGCTCTTGCAATGACCATATTTGACAACAGATCATTTAGCACCAACCAGACATCCTAAGGAGTCTTGATATGACCATCATTCCGGATAAGTTGTGATAAGATTTTAAAGATGGCCACTGTTGCTGACATATTGGATCTGCAAGCATCACCAACTTGAGCATAAGATAAATGTGTGTTTGTGTAAAGTTTCAATACCATCCTCCAATTAATGAAGGTGGAGTACATATAACAAACTTGTGCTAATGGACATGATGTTATTGGACAAGGACAACCAACCATCCCATAAGATCTTCTGGTGTAAATATCAAGATTGCCATAGAAAAAGCCTATCATATGTTGAAAAATGGCATTAAACTCAGAAAGCCTTTCCATAAATAGAAATGTCAATTACCCTCAATACCATAAGTGCCCCTATATTGTTTTTGGCCAAAAAGAACAACAATGAAGATTTCACAGTAATGAAGAGTATGCTAAATTATGTATTACATCCTTTGTATTTCCAAAATCTGTGACAATTAGAAATGGTCATACAGCTTTATGGAACGGTGGGGTGGGGTGTTGTGGGTGGGGGTTAGTAAATACAAGTTTATCTTCATCAGTTGAAAGGTGAATGAAACTTACAACTCAGGCATGGATATATCTTACAAATGTGCAATTTGTAATAAATAAAATGTAATCATGTTTAACTGTGACACATTTTGACACTTTTCTCTAGGAATGGAAATTTATCTGGCTTGAGGTGAGGTGGAATGGAATGACAAATTTGTTTCTCTTCTGTAGTCAAGACAACAACAGCAAAACAAATCTACAGAATAGCAAGTAAATATGAATTAAGTTTGACATTAACTAGAAAAGGGAAAAGCAAGATGATCTTAAGTTTAATTAGCTTTCACCAGAGTGAAAAACATTCTAAACATTCCAGCTGCAAGCTGGTTTTTACATTTATTATGGATGTTTTATATCCTTGAAAAAGAATTTTAAATCTGTATTAAAGTGTATAACCTTGAATCACATGTGCAAAAAATATTCAATTTACAAATTAATTTTAACATAATTAAAAATTTACAAATGTAGAAAGAATTGTAAATATTGTTATGTACATGTTATTTAATTATTTGTTTGTTAGTGTTATATTTTTATATTTTTATTTTATTCCAATATGTTACTGTAATGATAATTTTGTCTACTGGATTTTGTTTTTGAAATTCAATTCAATTTTTTTAACCTGATAAACAGGAAAGTAATTTCAAACATTGTATGTTTTGCTGACCTAGATTCAGAACCAGTGTCAGTTTTGGAGTAAACAACATTTTTTATTATTCCTTTCTAGAGTAAAAATCATTGATCTTGGCTAAGGCTATAATACTGCAGTACCAGACTTTTGACATGTGAAAAAATTTCCAAGATGTTCCTGAAGGTGGTCATGTGACTTCATATGGGAATCTTTTTTTTGTCTTAGCTGAATAACTGTTTTTTAATAACAAATAGTGAGTTGTGCTGTAAACCTTTGAAGCTCAAAAGTTTTGTTGTAACCAGTTTGAGCTGAATTTTTTTTTTATTCATTCAATTTAAAGAAATTTATCTTCCTTTGAAAATCTAGTGCTCATTAAAATTCTTGGACATTTATTGAAATTATTCGGAATTCCAAACTGGAATCATTTATTCTCTGTGATTAAATGAAGAACTTTTGACACATCAGGACAAAGCAGACCATCAAAGACATCACCTTCCATTTTTTGCATTTCATAGGGATTCGAACTGTGATCATTTAGGATTTTTTTTACTGATAGGACTCATATTTTTTAATTCTTGGATTAATTTTTGGCATTGATTCATAAACTGTAAGTCTTTTTCTCATTTTTACTTTGTTTTTCCTAGGGAAATAAATTATTTGTTAAATTTTACAAACTTGTTGGCTTCACTCTTTTATTGTTACTTTTGTATGACCCTAGACATGTAACAATATATAATAATTTCAAATACAAAAAAAACTACATCTGTAGTTTACTCATGTGTAAAGTAGTACTTTACATATAAAAGTAATTTTCAAAAATGTATATATAAATATCTTTATTTCCAAAATGTGAAAATCTTTTTCTAAAGTTGTGAAAATAATCTGAATTATATATCTGAAATTATTTTACCAACAAGGCAGTTGCTCTAGGTGCCACAGGCTATGGGGTGCTAGAATTAAAGGCTCCAAGGTTTATGTCCATCATCATCACCCCAGGTAACATTTACACCTATCAGGACACTAGGCTTATGAGTGATACCATGTTCTGATACACAGTGCATTATTTGACAACCTGAAAGTACCCAACTTGCTCTGGTGGCCTAGTGGTTATAGCATCTGCCTTGAAAGCGGGAGGTCGGGAGGTTGTGGGTTTGATCCACAGTCCAGTTAAACCAAAGACTTACAAAAATGGTACTAACAGCTGCCTTGCTTGGAGCTCAGCATTAAGAGGTTAGTGTTAGGACTGGTCGGCCAGTGTCAGGATAATGTGACTGGGTGGAACATTATGCATGATGCTCCAGTGCTAGACATCACTATAAACTGCCACACTGCAGATATTGTAGCAATATGACCGAAACATTGTTAAAGCTACCTTAAAAATCAACCACAGGTTACTGGTCCAACTACTGGGTACTGTAACATGTCACAGAGTTAATGACTGAATAAGTTAGTGGTCCACTGGAATCTTTTTTTATGCAATGGTTGACTAACTTGGCACAAGGTTCATTTGCTGGTTAATGAGACTTGACTGGAGATGTCATAATTTACTAGAAACTTATCAAAGCAAACATTTCAAACCATTACAGTTTCCTGCTGATTTATTTAATTATAGTGAAATCTCACCATTAAAACCAATGGAAAAATAGAGTCTACATTAGGAGGCAGTCTGATTAGAGAGGACAAGTTTACTCTTTTACTAAGTAAATGTGAATGATTGATTGGTCAGTTGTGGATTTTACAGCACACATACATGTTATGACTATACAGAACCACAAGAAAGGTTACATGAAAAACTGCATGTATCCAAAAGGTTGATACCAAAGAGCAATAAAATAGGAAAGGCAATATATGATTGCTAGGGCCTGAAGTTCATTTATGGCTTTCACTGCACTGAGAAATTTAAGTAAATGTTTCAAGAGAACTGTTTAATTCTTGAGTATACATAATAAAACAATGCCTTGGTTATGAATCAAATTTTGAATGGCTGCATAATGTGAGAAAAACAAACGTTGAGTCATAATTCTGATAAACAGCAACAAAGAACAGCTGCATTTTCACTGCAGCCTGCACATGCACAGAACAAATAAAATAAATTCCATACATTATCGAGTCTACCTAGAGCTGAAAAATTACCATGTTTACAATTTGCGCACTTCAGCTATGAGCAGTGCAAGTATATTTTCCTGGGAGATGTACCGGTGCACATTACTGTGCAGCTGTTATCTTATTTGTGTGCAGGACTGTATGGCTGCATTATGATCCTGGCAATGAATCATCATCTTGATTTCATTATCTCTCCCGGCTTAAAAAAACAAAACAAACTTCTACAGTACATCATTCTTTAACTAATGCTTGCCAACAGAGTAATCACAGACTGAAAAAATGATTATGAAGAATTATAACTTTATGTATGTTATGGTATATACTGGAAACTGTCTTAAGTGTCTAACTATCCAAGGCAGCAGCATGTTAGGTCTCAGTCAACCAAGACTAGCACAGCATGTGTTAAGAGATCATGGTTTGACATTACCTGGGAGTGAACCAAACTGGCATGTGGCCTACTGGAATTTTAAACCACTGACTGATAGGGTGTGGGGGGTGTATTGTGGATAGGTGGAGTTTAGGCATTTGTCAGTTACACTGCAGTCTGGTCAAAAATGGATAAAAAAATTCATCTCAATTGAAACTTCATAAATACATGTTACTATTTCAGTCCATTCCACTTATATGAGGGAATGCAGCATTTGCAGAAATGTCATGTATCTGGTAACATAATAAATGCTCAGTTTTCTGTAAATCCTGCAGATCTGTTATCCAATTTATGCTGCTTCTGCAGCATCTAGGAGCTTACATGATGCGCTAAGCACTAGCTCTGCATCAGCAGCTGCAATAATGGCTGGAGGATTTTCTATGTAACAATTTAGCTGCCTGCTGGCAAGATCTGCGCATGCAATCTCTCTCTCTCTCTCTCTCTCTCTCTCTCTCTCTCTCTCTCTCTCTCTCTCTCTCTCTCTCTCTCCTCTTCTCTCGATCTCTCTCTCATCTTCTCTCTCTTCTCTGTCTGTCTGTCTCTCTCTGCACTTTTTTTTCTGTAATTTCTAATGGATAACATTCATGTACCCAACTGTAAACTGCAGTAACTACGATATACTGATGTACCATAAGAGGGAAAAATAGCATCCAAATTAGCAGCTGATTCAGTCTAAACCCCAGTAGCTGTACAAGCTTAAACCTTACAAATTTAAAAAACAACAAGCATGAAGGCTCTGAAATATGTTCAAAACATACTCATTTCATTGATTTATAATTTCTAACTAGATTTTCTCTAGCAGTCCCTATTATTCTCATCTTTGCATTTCAAAAAAAAGTTTTCAGTGTTATCAAGGAACCTGCTCTATGACTTCATTTTCTTCATTTTGGTAAAGTGGTGAATGCAAGGTCAGCATATAACTGTAGAAGGTGAACCCTTTGTCATCTAATTCTGATATATGCATTTTCTATTAATAATATTTCCCCAAAATTGAAACAATATGGAAATAATATGCCCTTACATTTCAATGTAACAGAAATGTACAGAATAATCCACAGCTGATGCCAACACTATAAACTGCATCAATCCTGTTGAGTGAACAGCACAGACTCGCCTACACAATAGGATGCAGTTTTGGTGTTGAATATATGTTATGTTTAAAACACCAAAACAATGACAGTACTAGGGTCTGTTTTACATTAACCAGTTACAAATTATAATCAGTGAATGAAAAAAGCAACTTTTGTGCATTCTTTATATCTTTGATGCTTCATTTTGCTTTTAAAATCAACAAGGGGAAGGGGATACAAGCTGCCAAGGGTGTAGACTGAAAATATATACTGGTAGTCCTATTTGGGGTACTTTGTGCAAGGACTAGTTTCTGTTCTAAACCAAATAACAATAACCTGGTTTAGGCAGTGAAACATCTAATCTATTATCTTCAGTTTACATAAATAACTGATAACTGTAATCTCATTTGAATTGGACACAAATGATGTCAGTATCATTGTAGATTTCATTTTTCATTTGTTCTAATTATATATCTAGGCTTTGCAAAAATGCATTAAGAAAATAAAATCCTTCCGATTTTCTTGCCTTTTTCCTTTCCACATATACAATGATTAGAAGACATGTGACCAATAACAAAACTGGACATTCTGGTTTTAAAATGCTAACACCATTGCTACTATCTAAGTATCTATACACTTTAACTTATCTGAACACAATAAAAACTGTATTCTTTGTCAGATAATAAAAATCTACTAATCTGATACAAATCTCTCTGGTAGCAATAATAATGAGAAAAAGAATTTTATTGAATTTACCAATTACATACTAGATAGCTTTTAGGATATTTAGTCCAGCCATTTTATTTCCAAATAAAGATCTTGTTCTAGAATGTTTACAGTTGAGTGTGTGCTGTATACCACTCCCTCACTATAAGGTCTTTCATTATCAAATGGTTCAAATTCTGGTATAGTCATGGATCAAACTTTGTTCAGAGGTAGCAAAATACATGTATATCTAGCAAGTACTTCATTATAAAATGGTCTTATTACAAGGTGGTATATTCCAAGATATTGTTATAAAGGAGTTAGATATATTTTTCGAATATTTTTATCAAGTACTTCATTATAAGGTGATACAATCTATGGCAGGGCCCTGAGTGGACAAGTGGTCTAAAGTGTTCTCCATTACCTAGATCACTGCCATCTCACCTTCTGTCTGTGTGGGTTCAGTCTAAGATTCAGGGAATGTGGATATGTAAGAAAGCTTGCCAGTAACTTTGGGTCGGAAAGAAAGGTGGTTCTTTCCGGTTTCTTTCTCCACCATTAATACTGGCTGCCATGTATAGCCTATTGTGCAATGAAAAATGGTGTTAAGTCCCACAACAACAATAACCTATGGCTAATGTTATAATAATGGACCTACAGCTATAGCGGACAGTTACAATACTAGAGTACACACACACATACACACTCTCTCTCTCTCTCTCTCTCTCTCTCTCTCTCTCTCTCTCTCTCTCTCTCTCTCTCTCTCTCTCTCTCTCTATATATATATATATATATATATATATATATATATATATATATATATATGAGAGAGAGAGAGAGTGTGTGTGTGTGTGTATGTGTGTGTGTGTGTGTAGTACCTTATTATTATATACATAGTACTTTATTAGGAGGCAGTCTCACAATGCTGAGGTTTATTCTATTGTTGCCATGGCAAGTGTTATAATGAGGGAGTACTGTACTGCTTTAATTGACCTTAAGTCACATTTGTCTGGCAGGCAACCTATCTATCCCAACATGCATTCTGACCCAGACTGGGTGCTGCATTGAAATGATAAAGACAAGTATTCCCAGACTATAAATACTGCCTTGATCATATTGCTAGTGTAAAAGTATTGATCCCAATCAAAGCTTCTGCTTTCCTGAATTAGAAGCATTCAGGGCCAGCCAAATAGAATGTCAAGTTTGTATGTTGAACCAAGAGTACAAAAATATTCTTCCATTGGCAGTTTTTCATTCTGAAACCTGCTTAACTGTCTGAATGCAAAATTTATATTCCTTACAGAACAATGTATTAAATACTAGGTTTTTGTAATGTTTCCAAAAACTAATGACAACCTTCAGCACAGTAGTATATGTGAATTTTCATGCAATAATAATAATAATAATAATAATAATAATAATAATAATAATAATAATAATAATAATAATAATATAAATGCAAGTAATAAATTACAAAATTCTAATAAGAAAATAAAAACAAAGAATAAATAAATCATCCATTATCTGTCTGTCTGATAATGGAAGCTTAAAAGACAGGAAATCTACTGGCTTATAGGGGCATTCTTACCTGTGGAATGCTAGACTGGAGTTAAATGTATACATGACTGTGTCATCACACCAGACAGATGGATTTTGAAGTTGTTACAGTTTATAAACTGTTTCAATGATATGGGAATACTATAATATCATCAGGCAATATCTAGATGGCTTCAGAAAACAAGATCAGGTCAGACAACCAGTGAGGTCATGTGATTATGAAGTTTCCCCTAACATGAATGGCCTACAGAATCTTTAAAGGAAACTCAGTTATGTTATTGAGTTTATTATAACTATATTATTACATTGTCTTTCTGAAAGTCCTTAACATGATTATTATTGTCAATAACCTTTTTTGTAACAGATAGACAATGCCTAAAAAACAGGTAACAATAGACAGGCAATGTCTATAAAAACTAGTAACACCTATTTAACATCATGACAATAATAACTGATATTTCATATCAGTTTTAGTTAACTGATATTTCATATCAGTTTTAGTTGTATGAATAGTTAAAGAAGAAAATATTTTTTTTTCAAGTATCTAACATTTGCTGATTATGAAAAAGAAACAAAATCTCCGTATTAAATTTAAATGTGTTACAGGAAAATAATGTTCTTTATGAATTGATGGTATAAAAAATATCTAAATGGTGTGAAGGACTTCAGTAAGGCACTCAAGAAGCCCATTATATCATCTACATTTGCTTATAAGTCAAGTTGCAAACAAAGATCCAGATCTTCTGTTATCATAATGTGCCTGCAGATCAAAGTTTTTTGTTTGTTCTTCTTATTATTCTTAACTAACTGCATACAGCCAGATCTACTAGCACATTAAGCTAAAGCAGATCTGGGCCTGTACAGTTTGCATTTTTGGACTCATAAGTGAGTATATACGGTAAATGTCAGATTATTAACCAGACTGTTGAATAATTGGACTTTATTTTAAAATGGTTTTCTTTATGTGACTGTTTGGGGTTTGGGATTTTGGGGTTTTTTTATACTGCACATCAGCATATGAAGGTTATAATCTGTTAACAGCAGCCAACCCAGGCTAATCCTGTGACAGGATTTATATCTGCACATATCTGGACACATGTCCAATACACCAGCCACAAAACCACTGCAGCTTTATTTTTTAAATGTCATACATGAAATCATTCCAATTTCTGGAGTTGTATTCACATATGCACATAAGCACAATCCACATAATATACCAATTATAAGTAGAGTTCCAAAAACATAAAGATATCAACTGCAAAAACTTTTGGCAGATGAAAGCCACCCAAATCAACATTAACATTTATTCCTTCTTATAAGATAAAAGATAAAATGCAATGATGCTAAAGTCTTTAAAAGATAAATAAAAAATAATAGTGAAATAAATGAATACACAGAAGATTGAATTAAAACAAAAATTAAATCAACTATCATTTTTTTTTTTAAAAAAGTACATAAACAAAATGATTCTTAATCCAGCTGACATACAAAACTCTTCTGTCAGCAATGTACATGTTCAAGTAACAAAAATGTGTTCCATTTACATTTGAGACTGACCAGATGAGCTCAGGTAGAGACTACACTGTTTAATATATATACACTAGCTTACAAGTTGAGTCCGACTGCAAACAACCTAGACTCTAATCCACTATTGCATAAAATGCCTGCAGATCAGGGTCTGTGGTGCTTCTTCTACTGAATAGTCTTAACATAACAAACTCCATACACCCAGACCTACCTGGGTATACATAGTCTACAGCTAGACAGGACTTATAAATTATATATATATATATATAAGGTAAATTAAATACAGCTAAATGTTAATTATCCAGGTCTGGTAGGGTATAAGAATTTTGTTCAGTCTAATGAGTGTCTAGATAAATGATAATAAAGGACAAATTGTACTGACCAAAGACATTCCACTGGTTAAGATGAGTGACCAGTCCAAATGAACTGTGTATGAATTATAATTGATGTTTATGGTGCAAGCTGACATTTCAGTCCCTGAATAAGGCTGGTTTTTAGTCCATACAAAATCCAACTTATCAGATAATCTTGCAAAAATCTTCAAGAAACAGCTCTTGTTGCATGTAAAGACAGTAAATGCCTAAAAATAACATCTATATACAGTATTTATGTATTTCATATCACTTTTTTAAAAAATGGGAATTTTGTATTGGTAAGTGACTTAAAAAGTACATGCTGAACCATTATGCACAGTTGCACTTGTTATACTGTAACATGATCCTGACCTTGCAGTCTATTCAATTACCCAGGCTGAACTATATCTTTGTATTTGCACTGCACAGCCCATCCTACTCTTCTAACAAGGACAAAAACATCCCACTTGTAACAATGAGCTCTACTAAAATCTGCACCCAGTTTTCACGTGCAGTGCTTGTTTATGGGGTGTGCTTCTGGAATATTTATCTGATAAAAATAGCAGCATTGCTCCCTGTAGGAGTTTAAAAATAGAAAGCATGGCCATATTTATCCCTGAATAAGTGTTCTACAGAACAAATTATCTTGCATATGATCAGGGTCAAGATGACTGAGTCTAGACATCTTAAATCCTGGCTATCAGCAAATGGCCTTTAAGCATATGTATATTGTAGCATGTTCTACATGAATATATGACCAAGACAGAAGACACCACTTCGGACTCTAACTCTTTCAACTCCAAACGATAGCACTATTAACATCAATTCAGATGCAACTTGTGAAGAGATTCCTATGACTTTTAATCATAGAAAGTCTTACAATGCTAGAAATTTTGAAAACTGAAAGCCATATTTAAAAACTTCAAGTCCTAGATCAGAAACTATAGCACTTTACAAAACAGAGATTCTCAATACAAAATTTACAAGATGGAACATGGCTACAAAATGTGTATAATTTTTTTCTTGGTGTGGCTGGATATGTCTTCATTAGTATTTTCTGCATGTTAAACAAGATGGAATTTAGGACCCAATACTATCCATGGGGAAAAGCTCAAAGTTGGCACATAGCTACATCCTAAAAGTGCAGTGATGAAGAGTGCCTTTTCTTTACCTGATACTGGTTCCAAAATTTTCAAGTCAACTTGCTTCATATCAGGTTTTATTACAGGATGTACAATTACAGGATTCATGATCAGTTTTGCTTAAAGATCAACAACATGCAAGCAAAATTGCATGCCATAATTTCAAGCCATAATTTCATGCCATAATTTACCACAGTAGTTTCATGTCATAATTTCAAGCCATGGCAATATTTCTTGATTAAATCTCGCATATATTTACAAAATATTGTTCCCTCTTTTCTCACACAGGAGAGACCTCGCAACCACCATTTTCTTGAATAAACCCCAACTTGTTTTGCAAAATCAACTTTTATGACTCATTCCATGAATTTAAATACAGTGAATATGTAAGTTGTCAAGAGCAATAACAGCAATATGTTTCACGATTTATTTCCATGGAAACCTTCCTGAAATAACAAAATAATTGCTGGCAAAAAGAAATAATTTGCTATTTCTTTTAATGCTGACACCAACCTTCACTTGGTTTGTGAACTGCTGTTGAAAGGTTATCATTCGTGGAATAAGGGAAAAAATCCATGTTGGATGAAAATAACATATAAAAGCTAGACTAACATACACAACAAACAGTCCTGATAATAACCAGACAAGATACTTCTTGTGACATTTTTTCAGCTGCAAATCAAGGACTTTCTGAGCAATTCAAACATTAAGGTGGCACCCTATATATACTCACAAGTCCAACTGCATACTGCCTATACTCACTAATAGGTCAAATCTGACTACAAACAACAAAGATCCTGTTCTGCCATAGCATTATACAGTGTCAGATCTGGGTCTATGCAGTTCGTTAGTCATATTCAGCAGAAAAAACAACAAAGACACCAATATACAGACACATTATGCTATAGCCGATCAGGATCTTTGTTGTTTGCAGTCTGACTTGACTTATAAGCGAGTAGGGATGGCAAATACAGAATGTACCAAGAGATCCATCCATGTTGCTGTAGTTTCTCAAGAGTAATCAGTAATGGTCTTCTCAAACATTCTTGGCAGTGCCCCTCAAAATTTTTTTTCTGAACCTCACAAACCCACTTCCACATTTTCACAAATGTTGTCACCCTTAAAAAACCATGTCAACCCTCCAGTCTGTCCATTTGATTCTGAGTTTGGAACCACTGGTCTCTATGTATAGTCAATATGAATATACCACATATTTTTCACTATCAAACATCAATCTAAAAATAAAGAAACCTAATATCTTCAGTGATAAATTTAAATATATGTATATATTATCAGGGTTTTAATGGCAAATCAGCACAATACTAATTCTGTGTTTTCGTCAAGGCCTTTAACTTCAAAGACTTTCATTTCAACTGGCAACACTTTTGAACCAAAGGATATCCAATGTGCAAGAGCTAATATTTCTCAATAGCCTTATAAAAACTGAACTGTTAAATAAACATGCTGTCACTAAATAAATTCAAAGCCATAATGATCTGAAAAATTATTTCTTTCACCTTTATAGTGTTTACCTCTCTTGATCCAACTGTCAATGCATGCACACCTATTCATATAAATTGTCAGTGGTGATGGATATACCATAGTACTGTTTATAATTTTCTGTCATTTGTGCTACCAGCTCAAAATGCATTGATTCATTGCTATATGTGTGTGTGTAATTAAGCAAAGTCATGATCATTATAAACAATGGACCTTTAACTTTAAAAAAAATTCATAAAATTACCCATCCTCACCTGGCTAAAGCAGTGCAGACATAGCTGTGAAGATCAGAAATTGTCTATTCTGATTCCGACAGCCAAACTTTCCTAAGAAAGAGTGTAAGAAACAATGGCATGTTTCAACAGAGAATTGAAAATTTCATAAACTTGGGTGGAAATCAGTGTATGTGTGTGTGTGTGTGCATGTGCATGCGTGTGTGTGTTGGATTTTTAACACAGCTTCAACAACTTTTTAGTCATGTTGCTATGATTTCTGCACTGAAGTGGTTATTAGTGATGTCTAACATTGGGACATCATACCAAGACATTTAGCATCATGTCCCACCCAGTCACATTCTCCTAACACCAGGCTGACCAGAAGTCATAGCTCTTAATGCTGAGGCAGCTGTTAGTATCAATTTGTATGTCTTTGGTTAAACTTGGCCAGGTTTCGAACCCATGACCTCACACATACAAGGTGGATGCTCTAACCACTAGGTCACCGGGGAGGTGGAGATGAGTGGATAAGATGGAAACTCTTCAATATCACTAAATACTAGTTTAGATCTTAGTTACCAAAGGGTGCGATTAACGAGAGATGGTGTACAATTTTAAGTCACTATTACTAATAGTAATTTTTATTTTTATCACAGTAGTAGTAGTAGTAGATATGACTGTTGTTATTCTTGTTATTTTCTAGAACAAGTGGCAAGGAAAATTTTGTTTGTGTCTTCCTCTTACTACCCTGGCAACAATTACACTGGGAAGAACTGCCAAAATGGACTTGCACTGGTTTCAGATAGGGTCAAACAGTTACAAAATAATGAAAATGTAATTTACTGCAACAGATTAAGTCAACCCAATACTATGCTTTTTAGAGATAGGCACCATTTATTCCCTGATGAATAAACAAGGTAAGGAGATTGACACAGAAAAAAAAATTGTGGTATAAAGGTGCAACACTTTAGTGATAAAAAACAGAAGTCCTGTTTGTTTGGGGGCCCTAAGTGGTCTAAAGGATGTCCATTATGGATCACTACCATCCCACCTCTGTCTGTGTGTGTTCGGTCTAGGGGTCTAGGATTCAGCGAATGTGGATATGTGGGAAAGCTTGCCAGTAGCTTCTCGTGGGTCGGTGGTTCTTTCTGGTGATTTCCCGGTTTCTTCCTCCACCATTAATACTGGCCGCCATGAATAGCCTATCGTGTGCTGAAAAATGGCGTTAAGCCCAACAACAACAGAAGTCCTGTTCACATTTTACAGGCCACACTTACACTGAGGAAGAGGTGAGATGCTAAACAGCTGATTTAGAACTGCATTTACTTAGCAACATTTTTACTTGTACTTTGACTAGTCTAAATAAAGACTGTGAAATTCACTGCAAGGATGCAAGATGTGCAAATATTCTTGTTTAGTTTATATCTGTAAATGTTTACAAAGTCAGCAAATGAACATTCATGCCACTATCACTGACACAGGAACTAAGCATGTGTGTATGTATGTGTGTGTGTGTGTGTGTTGAATTTTTAATGTAGCTTTAATAATTTTTCAGTCATATCACTATGAATCTGCAATGTGGCAGTTTATAGTGATGTCTAACACTGACTCATCATGCCATGAACATGTAGCAAGATGTCCCACCCAGTCACATTATCCTGACACCAGTCCTAATACTGTAACTTCTTAATGCTGAGCACCAATGTGGCATTGCTAGGAAGAAGTCAAAGCTGACACAATATATGGTACATTACTGAATGTTACACATCTAAACAACTACAGTAATAATGCTGACAAATGTCTCCCTGAATTACAATATTTACTTTTATCTTTGTTAACATTGCCTATAATGGATAACATTTTATTTTAAAGAAACACAAAGTCAACTATGTAATTCATTGCATAGTTTCTTGGTCATGTGACACTGCAACAAAAATAAAGTAGGGTGAGTGACTGATGTAATATGTCTGAAGAAAAGATTATGTGTCAATTGATCAATTTTCACAAGTCCAATAGACATTTAATGAAAAAAACACTAATCCTAACTGGGTAAAAGATGATACTCACCTGACAAATTTGAATACTTATTCAACCCTGCAATGCACATTCACACCTTAACAATAAATATGTGCTTGAATAATTTTGCCAATGTTGTCAGTCTAGAACATGTCCAAAATTCAAATCAAATTATTATATTTGAAGTAGGCCCTGTGATTAGGTTTATTTCAGGTGGGGAAATGCATTTCTTCCTACCTACTTATCTGCTGGTATCATAACTTATCAAGCTGCACAGTCAACAAAATAAATGGGATATGTGCCACAGGCAATGCGACTGCAAAATAAATGGGATCTGTGCCATGGGTAATACAGTCTGCAAAAAAATGAGATCTGTGCCATGGGTAATACAGTCTGCAAAAAAAATGAGATTTGTGCCACAGGCAACACAGTCTGCAAAATAAATGGGATCTGTGCCATGGGTAATACAGTCTGCAAAATAAATGGGATCTGTGCCATGGGTAATACAGTCTGCAAAAAAAATGAGATCTGTGCCATGGGTAATACAGTCTGCAAAAAAATGAGATTTGTGCCACAGGCAACACAGTCTGCAAAATAAATGGGATCTGTGCCATGGGTAATACAGTCTACAAAATAAATGGGATCTGTGCCAAGGGCAATACAGTCTACAAAATAAATGGGATCTGTGCCACAGGAAATACAGTCTACAAAATAAATGGGATCTGTGCCACAGGCAATCAGTCTACAAAATAAATAGGATCTGTGCCACGGAAATACAGTCTGGTAAAACATTTGAACAAATTACCTTTGAATGCAAATACCAAAAGAAATGAGAGGCTAGGTATGAAACTGCAATTTCTTGGGTTACAATGTATTCTCTTGTTATATATTATACAACAGGGTCATGGATTCCAAGGGTCTTCAGTCTGAACTTAGTACCTGTGGCTTTTTAATAAGACAATAAATAAAAAAGTGGATAAATTTTTGACAAGGATGATTACATCTGGCAAGTCATCTGTTCCTTGGATGAGCACTTTGTAAATTGTACCTTGAGATTGTTTGTCTTAAACAATTTGAAAAAATATAATGACCCAAAAAACTCAATTGTGTAAAAAAGAAACTATGTTCAAATTAGAACTAGTCACTTCTGAATTCATTTTGGCCAGAAACACCTTGATTGATTGTTCAACAAGGAAACAATCTTTAAAATAAACCTGTCACACATGGCTGCATTACCCATGGCACAGATCTCATTTTTTTGCAGACTGTATTACCCATGGCACAGATCCCATTTATTTTGCAGTCGAATTGCCTGTGGCACATATCCCATTTATTTTGTTGACTGTGCAGCTTGATAAGTCATGATACCAGCAGATAAGTAGGTAGGAAGAAATGCATTTCATTTTAAACAATCTTTAAAATAAAAAATACACCATCACAGTTCTTATTTGGCAGTTAAATGGATAAACAAATCAAAGACAAATTGATATAATATTTGAGAACTCCTATCACAAAAATTGCATTGCTCTGAGTTACAGTGTATATGCCAATCAAAATATATCATCTGCCAGACATGTATAGTAAATAAAAGAATTTCAAAAACTGACAAAACACACACACACATGTGCACACACACACACACACACACACACACACACACACACACAGCTCATGGAAATGCTTATAATATGGAAGCAGGTTTGGATTCCATTTTTTTACTAACCAAAATACCAAAAATTAGGCCTCTTTTTACTAAACATGAATAAAATTGCAACCAAAATTGGTAAATGAAACTTGATATATTGCATGTTAAATACTCAGAACTGATGGTTAGTGCCTAAAAATTTGCATAAACATAATGAAATTCACAACTTTTAATGAGTTGTATTAAAATAACTCTAAGAAACCTATAAACAACTAAGACAAAATCTGATCAAACTTTTAGTCAATGCCAACTGGTGGCAATACTTTGAGAAACAAGAGTCCCTTGTAGGCACTAATGCTCTACTCAGTTGTGAAGGAATGAAGAAGAAACAGAAAATCTAGTCATGGTCGAGTCCCAGAGATCTTTTCCAAAATGGAAAGGATCTTTTGGGCTATGAACTTGTTGGTTTCAATCACTATTCCACAGGTAAGAGGTGTAATCTTCATGTACTGCTTTATGAAAGGGTCAGATCTCCTCATCCAAATGTGAGAAAAACAGTAGGCATCACAGGAATATATTTTTGTCCAATTCAGTGGACTCTATGAGGAAATTTTAAACAAGGTATTATCATCAAGTACTCTCTAGCAGGAGAGTGGTTGAGCATCACTGCAACACTCTACTCTGGATCCAGAAAAAAATAGTCCAAGAGGATATAAGGGACCAATTACTCTGAAACTAGGGGGAGGAAGACTGATCTGATCCCCTTCTCTAGTTTGGACCACACAGAGGGTGCAATACAATGTGATAACATAAGAGGTGCTTTCAGAACTAATTTTTAAAGAGGGACAGGGGTTACAAGCATATAAACAGAACAGAAGACAAGACAGATGAATTGTAACACAATATAGAATACTGTTGAAGGGAAAACTGCATTGTGGTTTTAAATTTACAACAAGCAAATTTTCTCTGGTCAGATTCTGTAAGACATGTCACCCTTGAAAAAGATGACTTTTCTGCACAAGGACAAATGAGATTTACAAGTTATCTTACTGATAATTTTCCACCCTGTGCGAGGATGTACTTACACTGATCAAAGTTTCTTAAGACACAAAAGTAAAAGCTATGCAAGAGCGATGGGTATGGTATTACTGCATTTAACAAGTATTCAACCATTTTAAACTCATCCCCCTTTCACACTGTCATTGTTGACCTATTTCTTAATTTTTTTAGAGATCCCTCAGTAACTTTGACCCTTGTGTGTGATCAGATAATGTCTCACATCTGGACCAGTAACTGTATTGGTAGGTGGTTAATAAGTTCAAGTATCCATATTTGTCTGATATAAGACAATAGGTTCACTCTTGTATATAATACTGATTAGAGGTTCATGGTATTGCTGGCATACCACAATAATTTGTTTGGTGGTACATACCATGGTACATTTTCACTGTCCTGGTACATTGGTAATTTCTGTAAGTTATGTGCTGGAATTCCCAATGGATCTTCTTAAAGGATATTAACATCTTGTATTTATAATTCATGGCAAAATATCTCAAAAAATTAATTTGCTTTGTAACAAAATGGTTGTATCCATCAAGTTCTTGTGGTGAATATTACAAATATAATTTTATTATGTACCCATTTAATATTTCATTGCTGATCTGGTATGGGACAGAGATACTCATATCTGACATTCTGTATCACACACCTAAAGTTCAGTGTTGAACACACAGCTTGAAACTAATTTTTCATTTACAATTTAAAATATTAAATAATAGTCTACTTATAAAATATCCAGAATGATTTATTGCTATACATTTGAAATTATTCAAAAATGATAAAATATATTGGTAATTTTAAGAAATACATTCATACTGGTTAAAATGGATGTTTTTTGTGGACAATGGGGGAGTACCATTAAAAGCGACAAGTAGTCTGTGTGCATTGTGTGTGTGTGTGTGTGTGTGTGTGTGTGTGTGTGTGTGTGAGAGAGAGAGAGAGAGAGAGAGAAGGAGAAGGAGAGAGAGATTGATTTAAAAATTCTGACAAAGTTAGAAGTGACAAGCAGTCTGTGAGCATTGAGAGAGAGAGAGAGAGAGAGAGAGAGAGAGAGAGAGAGAGAGAGAGAGATTTAAAAATTCTGACAAAGTAATAAAGTCTCAGGTCCCACATTTTAAGAAAACTCTTGACTCTCTTTTTATTCCTTATGGCCTTGATTATCCTATGCCATATCCAAATCATTCTTCCTGCCATTTACAGCTTGAAATAAATCAAGAATAAATCTTATAAACTGTCAGGAATAATTTATTGTTATACATTTTTAAACTGTTAAAACTTGTAAACATGCATTTGTAATTTTAATATTGGGTCAAAATGGTGCTTTTGCTGCTGAGGATATTAATGGAGTACCATATGAGTATCTACCACTGAGAAATTCAAGTTTGATGAAATTGACAACTGGGATGGAAAACATGTTTAACAATGAATTCTCATATGAAGCTTGTATTTCCTACTTACACCAAACATGATAGAGATGCAGAGACCAAGAACTTTGCCATTGAAATCTTTTATTGTAAGTTTGAAAATAAAAAAAGACTTCATTTCAAGATTATAGGCATGGTCAAAAATGCCTCCACATTTGGAGAAAACTTCACCCTCATTTAAACACTTAAATTGGTGATTGCAGATTACTTTAATGAAACTGGATGGTATGAACCTTGAACCAGTCTTAATAGTTATAACACAGACTGATTATTAAGGGGCAGTAACTGCAGCCAAACTGCATTTTCATATTCAAATGAGTTTGCTAATTGCCACAAAGTGCTGAATTCTGGAAGCAAGGACCTTAAACAAAAAGGTTTAAAACAAAGAAAATTTGAACCATGCCCTGCATTCCCAACTGCAGTACTGATGACACAGAAAAATGACATTCCACAAAGTAAATTATCTAAGAACCAAACCACCCAAAAATCATTTCCACTTCTGAGTTTCAAAACTCTGGTCCAAGTGTAAATCATAAGATAAAACATTTGCAACATAAAGGTTGATATATCACAGAGATAAGCTGCTGTTTTGAATAAAAGGTGAAATAATGAGGAATATCATCTTGTTAAGCTATTATTGTTGAGATGTTTTCATTACTGGGACAAATGCTGGATATTGTAGGTTTGCTAACATTTTAAATTCTTGCTGCTGTTCATGTAGAAAACAGAACAATATTGTTCAGAAATTTCATTTTAAAAAATAACCTCCAGGTTCTTTAAAATCTAGTCTGCATTTGTTAAAAGAGATTTAATCTTTGCTTTGCTTATAATACATGCTTTTAGTTCAATGTATCAATAATTTCTTGTAAAGAAAATATAAAAATACACAGTTTGAAAGTACTGTAAATTAATGAGCTTTCTGATTAAATTAAATGTATTTGAGTTCTGTTGTTCTGTACAATTTGCCATGAAATTTGCTTGGAAGTAAATATGGCATGTAAATAGCACCACATACTGGTCCAAAAATCTATGTTCAATTAGAGAAGTAAGGAAAAATCCACTTGCCTTTGACTGCAGTTTAAATTAATTCATATATTCCATGCAACATTTTTGAAACAATCAGAGCTGAAGTCTAAATCACCATCTCAGCAATGCAGACAGACTGATTACACAATTGCACAGGATATATCTAGCTCCAGCCCTATTTACATACATCACAGGAATTTTTTCAGAGGGTGTATAATGTACAATAATTTTTCATAAAATTGCAAATGCCTATTTTATATTTTTTAAAGTATACATTACAAAAAAAGACAGTACAACTAAAAAGAGAATATGCAATAAATACAGAACCACATAAATGTTTTGTTTCAAGTCAGGGAAAAGAGTTAATTTAATATGGCATTGGAATATACATCTTGGTCTGACAGCATTGAGGTATTCATAGGCCACATGAAAACCTTGTTCTTTCTGCCCACTTGGAACAAAACATGCATATTAAGTTTTGTCTATATACTTATCCTTATTTAATCACATGTTTGACATATGTCATGTATGCCAATGAAGTGGCAAAATGGAATGTTGTGAAATATATTCCAACCAAATCCAACTTTTACCAACATTTTGGATAAAAAGGTGATGTTTTAGTTATTCACTAACATATGTGAATGTGTTAAATATATGTATTCCTTTGTAAGGCTGCTAATCATTCGGCACTTTTCAGGAGCACACTTGTTTACTGTCTGAACTTCATCTTTACTGTGTTGTCCCTTTTATAACAATATTAAATTGTAGGCTTCAGTATCAACACTTTCTCTTTTTATCAACTGGCTCTCAAATGTCGTGGGCACAATGTTTTTTTTTAACAGTATCAGTTATAGTTTCTTTTGGTAACCTCATTATCTGCTTTCATTCTTTCTGAGCTTATTATTGTATAAAAACATTTCCAGTAGGTTTTGCCACTGGTCCACAGTCACTCAATTGCAAAACAAAATGAAGTAATGAAATTATATTTTGTGCCATGGAAAAACTTTCAAATTAAACATGCTGAAAAAAATGTGCAATATAGTAATTTAATGAATAATTGTTAGGCACAATGGCAATAGGTTCACTCTTGTATATTATGGTAATAGGTTCACTTGTACATTATGCTAATAGGTTTATTCTTGTACATAATGGTAATAGTGGTAATAGGTTCTCTGGAACCTTATGATAATAGGTTCACTCTTATGGTAATAGGTTCACTCATGTACAAAATACCGATATATGGCAATAGGTTCATTTCTTGTACATTATGGCAATAGGTTCATTTATTGTACATTATAGTAATAGGTTCATTCTTGGGCATTAAGGTAATATGGTCATTCTTGTAATTATGGAAATAGGTTCACTCTTGTATATTATGGTAATAAGTTCACTTTTGTACATTATTGTTAATAAATCCACTCTTGTACATTATGGTAAGAGGTTCACTCTTATGGTAACAGGTTCACTTTTGTACACAATACTGATATATGGCAATATGTTCATTTCTTGTACATTATGGTAATATGTTTACTCTAGAACATTATGGCAATAGGTTCACTCTTATGGTAATAGGTTCACTTATGTACACAATACTGATGTATGGTAATAGGTTTATTTCTTGTACATTATGGCAACAGCTTCATTTCTTGTACATTATGGTAATAGGTTCATTCTTTGGCATTAAGGTAATAGGGTAATTCTTGTACATTATGGTAATAGGTTCATTCTTGTACATTACGGCAATAGGTTCCTTCTTGTACATTATGGAAATAGGTTCACTCTTGTATACTATGGTAATAGGTTCACTTTTGTACATTATGTTAATAGGTCCACTGTTGTACATTATGGTAAGAGGTTTCCTCATATGGTAAGAGGTTCACTCTTGTACACAACCCATATATAGCAATAGGTTCATTTCTGGAACATTATGGTAATAGGTTCACTCTTGTACATTATGGTAACAGGTTCATTTTTGTACATTATGGTAATAGGTTCACTCTTGTACATTATGGCAATATGTTCATTTTTGTGCACTATGGCAATAGGTTCCCTCTTGTACATTATGGCAATAGGTTCATTTTTGTACACTATGGCAATAGGTTTACTCTTGTAAATAATATTGTCTGCAGGAATAGAACCAAATGTAATTCATAGATATAAAGGTGTATAACAGTTCAACTAAGAACTATAAAGTATCCATCCTAACCTACCTCCAGTTTTCTTGACAATACATAATGCCCATGAAACTTTCACTAGAACTTATTAGATTTAAATTGGTATAGCTAGATGACTTTCAAAACTGAATGAATTGGTCTGAATTTTTTAACTGAAAATAAGAACAAAAATACTGCTTTAAAAGACAAAGAACACCATTAATTGTTGAAACACAACTGCATCAGCAGATCTGGGTCTGTGCAGTTTGTTAGGAGTACCTAATCAGTAGAAACAAACATCACAGACCTTGATTTGCAGGTATAAAGCAGATCAAAATCTATTGTTTTGATGGGGGGGGGTGATTGACTTATTAGCAAGTACATATGGTATATCAAATTGGATCCACTGATCTGTGCAGGTCTGTGGACTACTAAAGTAGTAGAATTTCATGATTCAGGTCTTATGGAAAGATACTTGTAACTACACCATGTCCATTAGTAAAGGAAAGCATCAGCCAAACCTATGTGCCTGCACTTATCAAAATACCTGTTAAGACTGTCAAATTATATCTGACTTTATCAATGTGTCTAGACAACTCTAGTATCTGGGTGCAGGGAACATTGCAAGATTATATTGCAATGTACAAAACATTCCATTCATATGCCCTCAACACTGATGTAGACTTGAAGTCAGTGTCAACAATAAAAAAAATCATACCTGGACCTGCTTAATCTTTAGAAAATTTAGTACATATGTAGTCATCCAAATGATAGATAATCCCTAGATCTTTATAATTCTAACCACACTCAAAGTTTTACATGAGATCCAGTTAAAAATTTATACTCAAACAAGTCCCTAACTATGGGAGCTGCATCTTGGTCTATATTAAAATGCTACTGTGTGGAAAACTATTTTCTTTCTTTTAGTCATAGGGACCATAAACTTTGGCCTTAAAACCGACATATTTTTCCAAGTGCAAGCCATCTGGGTCTGTGAAGTAGAACTAATGTTTTGTGCAGAAACCAACTTTTTTCTTTTTATTGCAATGATGAAAGACCTTTCATCTCCAAAATGATAGACTTTTTTCTCATTCCAAGTACCAATATATCCATCATGTTTAATCAATGATAATTCAAACTAATATTATTCTGTGGAAATCATAGTACTCCCTTCAATCACAGTGACCTTGACCTTTGACTAACAAAATTAAGAGACTTGTACATTTGCCAAGTGCAAGTCATTCTTAATGCTTGGTCCAGAATGCTGGGTTCATTCCTGGCATCTCCCTTTCACCAATAAACCTTATTTGTTGTCTTTGGCACAAGAAAGTGTCCTCCATGATGTCCATTAAGCACATACAAAGACTTAAGAAAATAGTTATGAGCAATAAACATCACTTCAGTTGATTTAAGCATGAATTAATTGAATTCAATGATTCCTAAATAGAGTGTGCTCATTGCCAAAGAATCAACAATCAAGTTTATTCATTTCATTGGATGACAGAAATTTTAATTAGCTTGGACACCAAGTTTACTTTTCTGCCATAGTGACCTTCACCTTTGATGCATCCATTCAACTGGCTTTTTAACATACCAAAGGTGTGATCAATCCACACAATAGTTTTAAAGTATTGTAGAGCTAATTTTATTGTGTACAAACCAGGTTTCATTGTCAATGTCAGTCACTTTTAACATTTTAATCCATTCAATGAAATTTGTTTTTCCTATTCTGTGTGAAAATCATGCAAAGTTAGGTCCAGGTCTGTGATATAGAACTAATGCTACTCTGTATAACAATTTTTCTTCTTTCAGTGATGGTGACCTTGAACTTTTACTATTGATCCCAAAATCATGAGGCTCTTTCACTAAGTGTGCAAGTAATTTACAAAGTATGATACAGTGGTGAACTTAAGCAACAGCACATGGCCTGAATGGTTAGAGCACTCACCTCATATGCCACATGTTGTGGGTTTGAACCTTGGCCAAGTCTTACCCATGACTTATAAAAATGGTACTAGCAGCTAGTAGGTTAGTGATAGGACTGGTTGGTCTGGTGTCAGGATGAAGAGACTGGGTGGGACATCATACTAAATGTCTGCAGCACAATGACCCAGTGCTAGACATCACAGTAAAGTGCCACACTGCAGACATCATATGATTAAAATTTAAAGCTAAGTTAAAGATCTAAATCACACACATTCTCACACACATACATACATCACAGCATAAAGAAACTAAGAAACTGAGCACATGCACTTCTTGGGCTCATATCAAAATCTCAAAAACACTTCACATTTACCATTACCCACAATCCCATTTACAGATTACCCACAATCCCATTTACAGATTACCCACAATCACATTTACAGATTACCCACCATCACATTTACAGATTACTCACAATCATATCTAAAGTTTCAGGTCTGCTTGTTCAAGTGGATGGATTGATGCAGAGAGAGGTACAGACTGGCAGAATGACATAATCCTTGTCTTTTTCCCAAACAGTGCGGAGTAAAAAAATGTACACATTTTTATGTGAAATCCAAAGACACTGCTGAGTTCTCATTTTCCTACATCATTAAAAAGTAGCCTGTCATCATTGTTATACAGTGAGCATATTTTTCCCCCCATGTCCCCCAAATCTTGACCTTGTGCACCCTCTTGGGCATACCTTCTTGACAGAAAAAGTTGAAAAATATACCAGAAACTTTTCATTTGTGGATGTCCACCCATTGACACTAGCAAATGCCCAAAAATGCAAAAGGTGATAAAACATAACAAAGACAATAAAAACAATGCATCTGGCAATGAAAGCATTCAATGTTTGACCAAATGGCAATACAAAGAGTTTGACGGCCATTAGTGTAATATATTTTCAATGTTAAAGTCAACACTATGGTAAGAAAGATTTATTTTGTGGCTGACAAAAGTGAGTAAATTTATGAAAATACTCTATTTTTCATGAAATTTGGGACTTGAATGTCATGTAATTTGGGACTTTTCATTTTAATAAATGCTGGTAGACAGTAATTGCATATTACATGTAAAAAATACAGCAAGATCCAGAAAGGATAATTCCATGGTACAGCTTATTTCAGGTTAACCAGATATTATTTTCATGCATTACACCTGAACACATGATATAACTTTCACTGCAATAATGTCAATAGTAAAGGAAAGTATGATAATATACTATTCCATTGATACCTCATGAACAATGGACTGCACTATTGAGTGAAGACACAAGTTACTGAGGGAACTATAGAAAAAATGATAATAGGATGGAAATTGACAGAAGGAAATGAAAGTAAAGGTGTGTGGCAGGTCGCATTGTTGAATACTAATTTTATAATCATGCTGAAATTAACTGTGACTGAATATTTCTTTTATAATGGTGCAATTTATTTATCTTCATAAATTACTTTTAATTTTGGGATAAACTAAAAATGATCATTACAAACATTATTCCATATCATGTCACTACTTTTTTTCTGATTCGATACATTCAAGTTTTGCTGTTTGTTCAAAGTAAACAAGATTTCTTATTATGTGAGTGTGTGTGATTTAGATTTTTAATGTAGCTTTAACAATTTTTTAGTCATATTGCTATGTGACAGTGTGACAGTTTATAGTGATGTCTAGCACTGGGGTATCATGCCACAGATATGTGGCATGATGTCCCACCCAGTCACATTATCCTGATACCAGGCCAACCAGTCCTAACAATAACCTCTCAATGTTGAGCGCCAAGCGTAGTAGCTGTTAGTACCATTTTTGTAAGTCTTTGGTATGACTCGGCCTGGGATCGAACCCACAACCTCCTGCATCTGAGGTAGATGCTCTAACTACTAGGCCACCGGAGCTGTTTTCTTATTCTGAAAAGATTAACATTGATTTTTAGACATACTTCACAAATATTACTGGTTCTTCAAATTTCACTGCCTGATTTGCTGAGCATATTATCTCTCAACAAGTTTTGTTTTGTTCCATGTCACAGCTAGAATCTCCAAACCCATCCATGTCTTGCCATGAAATCAGAGTTATTACCTATATCTTTTGCTTTTTTTTTCCACTGGGCTTTGAGAACTGTTTCAGAGATAGGAAAAACATGCTCATGTTGCTTTGTTAACCAGATGTACATCATCATGCAGTTATGAATTGTTTGCAGTCCATGCCCATTTTTTTTATTGAAACCAACATTGGAATTAACACAATGCAAGTAATCCCAAAATTTTGGGTCATCTTTGAGCCAATCTTAATCAGCAAGTTTTAGCTCACAACAAACTTTCAATTTCGCTTCAGGTAATGAAGTCTATCAATGACACTGCTTTTTATTCACCTTTTGCTTGATTCCTTTACACTCCATGGTGACATTTACAAATGATTATGACACATTATATATTATATTATATGACACATTATATATTATATTTTACACACACACACACACAAACTTACACATACACTTTAATGATGCCAAGTACATAAAATCTGAAACCATGCCTGACTTGTAAAAACAGATTGATTCAAAGGCAGCTAGGGATCTAAAAAACTTATGCAAGTAGGATTTTCAAGCTTTTTTTTATTGTACCTCCCTTACTTGATTTAATATAAAAACCTACTTATTGTGATAAAACAACATAGTTCTTATTTAAACAATTTTAAAAATGTCAAAAAAATCCACAACAAGTTTCCCCAGGTCAAAACACAGCCGGCATATAATTAGGTTCTCAATTAAGCGCTTCTGGGTATCCATGAGACAGTTAGTTGAATGTTTTCATGTTTTAATGGAAGAGAACTTGCCATGATTATATTGTTAACACTGAAACAGAATTAAAACATGAATTATACCTTAAAAGACATTTAATTGGTGGTTATTTCTTTTACCTGTTAGCATTTACCAGAATTTTTCATTGATCTCCATTTCACCATATATTATTATTTATAGTGCACTAAGCAATAGTTTTCAAATAAAATCTAACACAATATATGAACTTACAAAAAATTTATAATGCTGAATCTAGCCTTCAAGGCACAAACTGCCATTTTCAACAATACAAACAGTGATGTATTAATGTTTCATTTACCCATTCTATTTCCTATTTTCTTCACATTCAATACACATGGGACAATTTTCTTTTGTATTTTCATTAGCACAAAAAGAGAACCTGCACCAGATGCTGTTATAAGCAGGTTCATGAGTCATAAGGGCACAAGTTATCAAAGGCACAAGCTATCAGAGCACAAGTTATCAAGGATCAAGGGCACAAGTTATCAAGGCACAAGTTATCAGGGCACAAGTTATCAAGGGAGCAGTGTGCAATGAAGACCACAAAAATGAATATGGAAAAACTGCTGAAAAAATAAAGATTATCTCATTCTTTGAGCAGTACCAGTGCATTATGCATAATTACTTTCATTTGTACCTCACAATGATGCATGTGCCCCAGATTTGGAAGGAGCAGGACAGATGTCCTTGTGATCATGTGTAACACTGTCATGAATATATATCTAGAACATTATGTTCCAGTATACAAAATCTTTTCCAATTTACTCTACATCCAAAATTTTGAATAATCACCTACTTAAATTTCTCTTTTGAAAAATGGTTTGAACAAACATTGTTAACTGTCCCCTCATAAATGTGCATGTTAGTGGTTTAAATTTGCTACACTAAAGAGAGATTAATTAAGGAATAAAAATATGGCATCTGCCACAGTTGGAAGGAGAAAAGGATTCCATGGGATGCCATTATCAAGTTGGAATGCATGGTTTATATTGTAGTGATGGGTATGTTTTATGGCATGAATCTTCAGAGACAAAATAAACATAGACCAATATTTACATGAACAAATTGCTTTGACTGGATGACTGTTATTTTCATCTGAAATAAATTTTTCTGTTCATGACATCTTTGTACTCCTTTCCCTATTTTTTTATTGTTATGCTTCACTGCAAATCAGGTCTATATACAACAAGTCGGTTTATCTACTGCAAATCAAGTTTATCTAATTATGATGCAGATGCTGATGCAGTACTGCAGTTTCACTGGCAAACAACTCTAATGAATTCTAAGGTAATTTTTTTCTGCAAATATGTCCTTAATGAATTGACTTCAGAAGGGAACAAATAAATTATTCAACTTCAAAATTCATCCAATTTGCATGTGTGTGTGTGTGTGTGTGTGTGTGTGTGTGTGTGTGTAAAGAGAGAGAGAAAAAAAGAGCTATAAACAAATTTTATTGTCACAAAAGTAACAGACTACCTATAAAGTTTTCTTGATAAATCCCCAAAGTCCACCTACCTACAACTGTTAGAAAATTGTTTATTAAAAAAATTCCAATTGGCAGCCAAGTGTGATCGGACATGTAATGACATCTCTTGCATAAAACTTGCCCAAAATGGTGTCTATTACTCCATTGGTTAGATACCATAAGTTTTCACTCTACAGCAGCAAGAAAATACTGACCACTCTGCAGCCAGTGATATCTGTCAATCAAACATCATAAACTGAGATTCCAATTGGACTGTTTACCAATTCCAGCTAGGTGTGAACCATATTAACATCATGTCCCTAGACAAGATCTTGCTAGTTCAAGTAGAGCGCCTGGATAGAATTTATGATATAAAATACAATTTCAACTCTCTAAGTTTGACATTTTCTTATATTTCTAAAGACTTTCAAAATGTACTTAAAAGTCCTATATAATTAGTTAATTTTTCAAAAATGAAAAACACTAGCTTTTGAAATATATATGCTAATCATCAGGTGCGACATTCTCTGTTTTGCTGTGGGTTTTAACTGTTTGTTTAGTCATGACCAAATTTAAGTTCAGAAACATTTCCTTCAAATTTTACACCTATGACAGGATGGGGTATTAGAATCCATAGATCTGCTCCCTATAGTATGTCCCTGTACTTGTTTTAATATATATATATATATATATATATATATATATATATATATATATATATATATATATATATATATATATATATATATGGTATCTCAAGTCTATGTCCTAAATGTTATATTCTAGCTTTTAACATCCTGAAATCATATCAAAAACAGGATCTCATTAATGCTGCAAGAAGTAATTTTAAATTTTATAAAAAGTTGACTAGATTGGGATGTTGTTACTTCAAACTGAAACAACTAAATATAGTTAGCTAAGGATGCTATACTGTGTGAAAGAATTGTTTGGAGCTCAAAAGCATTTCTTTTAACTGTTGAATGTTGAAAACATCTCTAATATTCTTCAGTGATAACAGGAGTGCCAAATTAGCTGTGGTACACATAACCAATATCAGATTGGCATCATTTGATCTAAAACCAAGGAAGATGATTACAAGTTTTTAAGATGGCTGTCATGGTGGCCATATTGGATGTCAGGACAGTATAATTTTTCATTTAGGACCAAATAGCTGTTACAAGAAGTCTTTTATTAAAAATCCAATGCAGATATGACAATCCACACTGGAGGAGTAGCCATAACAAAAATTATCAAGATATGTGTCATATTCAATGTATGATTGCTCCATTTTAATTTAATTTTTTATTAATTAATTTTTTATGAATCTCATAACAAAACCCCCACACTGATTATGATGATCCACTCAGCAGAGACCTCTAGTTACCAACACACAAGAAATGAAATTAGTAAATAAATGGGCACACAGACTTTGTGAAATATATGGTTAAAAACTCATGTCAATGTAAACTTCAGTAGGAGTTCTGATAGGATTTTCTAACTGACTGCCATGGTGGCCATACTGGACAACCACCATTCTTATTTAACAAGACTTTTAGAGAAAACTCCAAGCTGACATGACCATCAATGTAGAAGGAGTAGACATAACATGATTTTGATGATAATCCTTGTGTCAATACTGAATGTTAGATTGGCACCATTTTCATTAAAAAAAACTAGACATCACAAGTCTTAGTAAAAATCCTATGCTGAGATGACCATCCATTCAAAAGGAATAGCATAACAAGTTTTTGACTGTAGTGACCATATCTGATGTGCAACCACCTACATCATGGGATGAATGTATATATGAAATTTTATTTTAAAATTACAGATGGAGCAGTGATATTAAACTTAGCTAGCTGCGGACCGGTCAATGTTTGATAATTTTACCGCGGCTCGCTGAAATGGGGGGGGGCATTGATTGTTTATGATTTAGATTATTCTGATTTAATAATTTTAATTTAATTTTATTTAAACATGCCTTCAAAATAAAATACAGATACACCAAAAATGAATAAAAATAAATATAAATATAAATGAATATAAAGTGAATATAAACCCAAGAGAAATACACAACAGTAAATAAAATGGACTAAAAGGTTGGGGACCACTGCTTTAAACCACTCAGCCAAACTGGGTCCCAGCAGTACCTATAAAAAGATTTTCAGGATGACTACTGTGATAATGTAATGAACATCAAATAGGCACCAGTTTCATTTACTACAAGTCAGACATCATAAGCAGTCTCCAAGTGAAATCCCCATGTTGATAGGACCACAAGTAGTATAGGAAAATGAGAGTTTTGGCCCATCACCACCCTCCCACACCTCCCCCACCCCCGCCAAAACCCTCCTTTCCCTATACTACTACTATGTAGACAGATATTTTGTAACCAGACAAAACAACAGGTGTTGGAATGCGATAAGATAAGCTCTGTCAACAGAAGTGACGAATTTGTTAGAACAGCCTATGTGTGGAATATGATTATTCTAAAGACGGCAAATAGGTTTTACCACAAATTTTTTATCAGATAACAGGATGAAAATTAAACTGTGCATTAGAACGTTTCAGTTAACAAGGTGAAAATTAAACTAGCATTAGAATGAAAATGATATTATTTTATATCTCATTACCAATGATTAATGTTTCAACTGTTGATATTAAAAATACTTCACTATCACGACTATAGATACTAAATTTTACTTTACCGCTCACACAGCGATGGGACTCAAACAAATCTTTCATTTCTGGTTTGTTCAGAGGATATTTTTTGTCGATAAAATACACCTTTGACCGATCGAGATCAATTGTGAGTTTAGTATAGTTTTGTTGGCTAATGGGGCTGTGAAAGTTTTTAAATTCCGCTAGCAACTTTTGATACAATTGTTCGAGATAATTGAAATACACGCTGTTATCAGATCTGATGAGCGAAAGTTTTAACTTGTCACGTGTTCCATTAAAACATATACCTGATGTTTCATTATTAAATTCAATTGTTTACCGTCCATCATTAGATATTTGATGTTACTATTGTAGCTATTTGTCATTGTCAAATTTTCAAACATTATTTTATAAGTTTAGATAAAATTTCAGTTGGAAAAGATAATGTCGAGTATAGATCTATCATCATGACAATACCCAAGGGCAAATGTATCTACCCCATTTTTACAATAGCGTTTGTCATCAAAATTATACAATCCACGTTTGATAATGACATCTGTTTCGAGTTTATGATGATTAGTTCGAATTGCCATAGCTCTCATAAAACTAACACCGCCATCAAGCGCATACCTGTAGTCATCAAATTAAAATCACGAGGCAGACCTTTTGCTTTTTTCGTTATTTTATTATTGTCCAATAATACGGCATACATTTTACTACGTAATCCGATAAAGTATTTGATAGCGCTCGAGTTCATTTCATCTTTGAACTTACCAATCACCTTTTTATTTGTGTCGTCATGAAATTTACTGTCACGTAGATAATCGGAAAGATCAAACAAATGTCGATTATTGTACATGTCCTGATAGATGTCCTCACATTCGATTTCATATACGAGCGAATCAGTATCAGTAAACAATAATCTACTAGCCGGCCACTGATTTTCAACAAAAGTGTAATGAAAATCGTACATCAGCCACTTTGATAAATCTAACACTGCAGCTCCAACATAGATCGGCTTGTTTAGTTTTAGATTTGTTTTTCTTCTTTGTATTGCAACAAGATTTTCATTAAATATTTTCATGCTCACAAAATCATCGTCTGACACAAGTTTGTTTCTGCGATTGACATCATTAACTATTTCAATATTTACACGTTTCCTACTATTCTCCATCGTCTTACCAAAAACGGAATTGTTCATCAGTTTAAAGAAGTTTTTTTCAAACTGTTTTCGCTGCAGCCCTTCTTGAAGTGTTTGAGCTAATATAACCTCTCATCCACGGCGACTGATTAAATTTTAGTACACGATGAACTTTTCTCAAGAGAAGACCAGCATCGACTGCTTGTTTTAAAACTTTGTAATGCAAAACGTAATTTTTCTTATCAAGTAAATTTGGTACTAGTTTCTTGACCATGGAATGTTGCCTTGGTGATGCTAACGCTTGTTGTTCTTTTGATAACAAACTATAATATATGACCATCGATTCCGCACAGAAAGGGTAATCGTTATGTAATTTGTGTAGCGAATTTGGATAATCAAGATCAACTTCAACGAAATAGGAAACATCTTCGGGTATCTTTTTTTCTGTCTCCGATAGAAATCGATCAGCCGTGATCCAATGAAATCCACCAAGAGGCATTGGTTCTGCCATCGAACCACCGTAAAGATTATTACAATCTAGATAAATTATGTACTTCGAAGGAAGGTCAGGATTATACTCTTTTTGTTGTTTGCTTCAGCATATTTCTTCGTTATCACGCTAATACCGCCTCGGATACCTTTTTCAATAAAATTGAACATATCCACGTCTGTCAATAATTCTAACCTTACCTTACTAAACTTTAGCAAAGCCCCATGACAACCCAGGGGCAGAATAATACCAGCAAGGATCTAGTCCATAATTATTATAACTCACTTCACGAAAACTTTCAAAAACATCTGCTAGTAATAACACATCAGTTTTCAAATACAAATCATGATAATTACCAAAAGTCTCACAATCAAACTCTTTCCAGATATCTTGTGCATACCTGTACTCGTCATCGGTTAAATTTTCGTTCTTAAGTTGTGAGTAAAATTTATCTTTGTCAGGTAAAGATGTTTCATCAAATTTACTCCAGTCGTCGAGGTATTCGTATGGAAAAACTCCTTTTTTAGCTAGTAGATTAAATTTATCTCCAAAACAGTCTCTTAGGTTATCAAATTTACTACAACCTTTTACTAGCTCATCTAACGAGGCTGCCATAAACTGCAGGCTGTCAATAAAATGTAATTTACCTAGCGTAACTGACATGTACTTTTCAAAATTATTTGGGATGCATTTGATGACGTTATCGAGTTTTAGACGAGATTTTATATCAAGATCACCAAAAGCTTCTACTATAATATGGCTATCATATCCTCGAAAATTGTGAAGAATAACCGGAATAAAATCTGGAGCATGAAATTTTAAATTACACTGATTATGAGCCGCTCCACGATACTGTCCAGTCAAATGACAATGGTCATGTACTTTTTTGTTGTCAGTATCAAAAGCTTTTTCACAAATATGACAAATTTCTGCTTGCTCGTGATCGGATTCTTGTTGAGGTGTTAATTTTAACATTGGCGTTACTTTTTTCAAACGAGTAAATATATTATCAACTTCGTTAATAAACTGCTTGAGAAGCCAAACAGCTGGATTTTTACCACGATATAATTTAATTGGTTTAGATAATCTAGAATCAGTACAACAAACTACCTTATACGCTACTCCACACGGAACATGATTTTGAACTTTTCTTGTACTCGATTGATTAGGATTATTTTCTACGCCAAGTACAGGTTGAAGTAAACACTCAAAATCAGCGTATATAACGAAAGGAATTTTTAGTTTGTGATTATGATGGACAAACTGTAACACTATCTTTTTTAGATGGCATTGTTATTCTTTGCACATCATTACAGTACTGCAAATGCTTTTGTAATGTTTCATTGTTAGTACAACCATGCAAGCAGCGGTAACAAAAGAACTCTTTGTTCCTATTTTTATTGTACTGTTTACCAACTAGTCCGTTAAAGTTTTTAATCCAAACGTAATGATTTTTGTAAAACAGTAAATTTATAGTCGATTGTGAAGCTTTTTCTGAAATATATCTCGGGTATACATCCTCTTTTTCATCTAGTCCGAAAACGTTAATTGAAACATTATTTTGCTTTTCATATTTTTGTATTTGATTTTCTGCCACAGGAAAGTTAATATCTTTAAAATTTAATCTAGACACGTGACTGATATATTTTTCAACGCAATCAGCGTGTTTTTCTGGTGGAAATAGTGCGGAAAGAACAGCCCATTGGAAACACTTATCTACGTTTTTGATGTTTATACATCTTTTACTTTTTATTTTTGGTGGCAGGTCGATGTATGAACTACCTCGTAATGCGTTATATTTCATCGTGTGAAACAATATTTCTTTGATCATTTCAAACTTCCAACCCGAACCTAATTCAGCGAATTCCTCTATTTTTTTTCCAGATTTCTTGGTGTATTTCATCAGATAGTGATAACAGATCAGTCCCAAGCAATACACGTCTTGATTTTGCGTTCATATAAGGTTCTGCAATTTCCTTGTTAGTTAATTCTTCCGTTATAACTAACTTTGAAAATATAACATGATATTGCACAAATAATCTGATACTTTTGTGTTTTTCGAGCTCACGTTTTACAGTTGTCTGTAGTAGGTGGTAAAGATTTGCTGTATTAAAATTTACTAAAACAATTTGATTATCAAACTGATAACTATTATCAAAACCTGCAAAAGCAGTCGCTATTTTATTAGGTTTTCCCGTAAGACTTCTCTTAGCTATATCACGCAATTTTAACATTATTATTCTATAATGTAATATCTAATTGATAATTTCCTCACACTGCGCATGCGCTAAAAATTAATTGAAGATAAAAAATCACCTATAGTATAATGACAGCAAATCTAACAAACACATGTGAGCAAGAAGCATATCAAATTCACCCAAAGTATAACTTTATCTCACACTGCGCATGCGCTAAAAATCAACTAGAGATAAAAAAAATCGCCTATAATATAATGACAGTAAATCTGACAAGCGCACGTGAGCAAGAGATTTATCATGTTCACCCAAAATACAACTTATACGCTGGAAATGTATTAGGTTCAGTTATTAACATCAAAACTAGAATAACTGTTGGCAAATTAACGTCAGCGGGTTATACGATTAGTGTAAAGGGAGATAATGCCGAGAGGATTGCAATGTTTAGAAAAGATTTTATTTACACGTTGTTTTGCGATGATATTCCAGAGGGACAGCGTGTATATCATGTGAATAATAAAGTCACTGATGACAACATTGAAAACATATCCTTACAAGATGAGTTTCAGCCGCATCCGGTCTTTGATTTATACGAGGCTAACGATCGCGGTATTATTAGAAACAGAAAAACTAAAAAAGTTCTTGGTACTATGAGTAATATGGGATATATCAGGGTAACTGTTAGAGGAACATCGCCAAATCAAGTTCATTATTATGGTAATCGTTTTATTTACGAGGTGTTCAACGGATCTTGTTATTAATCACATCAATAACGTAAAGACTGACAATCGATTGGAAAATCTAGAACTAGTTACCCAACAGGAAAATGTGAGAAAAGGACGAGGTGGTGGTATTAATTTTAGATGTCCAGCAAAACCTGTTATTTCAAAAAACCTTGAAACGGATGAGGAGATCGAATTCAAATCGATTACAGCTGCGGCAAAGCATTATAAGATAAATTCCAGAGCAGTAAAATTTGTAGCTGATGGAGCAACAAAATCAGCTTTTTCAAGCGAATACAATGCTAGGATTGGTTTTAGATATGATATTTGATAGCTCGGTTTTAGTCAAGCAATGATGAGCAAATGCTATGATATCATCGTGATTAAATTTTAGCGTCGTTACTGCACTTTCATTAATTTTATTCTTTTCTGCTTCTGTTAGCAATATTTTATGAGAATCACCTTGCATTACAATAACGTCAACACTATAACCCAACAAACATTTTCTTACCGCTTCGGCTAGTTCGTTGTAATTTACTATATTAACTTTTTGGTGATATTTTATCTCATCAGTCATCTTATAATAATAAATTAGATAAAAATGTATTATTATAATGGACTTGATGAAACGACTCGCTGAACTCTACAAACAAGATACTAGCGATAAGGTCGCCAGCGATTAGGTCGTCAGTGATGAGGTCACATTTTCCAAAGATTTCATAGACAAATCTATTGGTTATAATGAAGATATTTTATATAACAGCGAATCTGATGATGATGGTGAAATAGTCACTGTTGCTGACAGATCAAATTACAGCAGACCAACAACTAAACGATATAATGTCAAGTATCACATTGCAAAAAAAATAATGAAATTTAATTTTACCGTTGCCGAACAACAACTGTTTTGGCAGTTAATCAAACCTTTCTTAAACATCAGGATTCCAGGCCGACAGAAAAATATCAAATTCGATTTCATATTTGTCAAGATTTTTAATCTAATGACGATCTCTGACGATCGTAAGCAGTATCTAATATCGTTATGTAAACCAGTAAAATGTAAATCTGTCAAACAAAAGTATGAGAAAATTTATAATAACATTATATCATAATCTGCTTAGTTGGGATCCAACTGTTAAATTTATCGCTATACCCACGCCATTTGACTAAACTTTTATTTCCTTTTTTTTCTAATCACTTTCTCGATAACAAAAACATCCTGCTCAGTTTTCTGTAGTTCTTGTTCATAAAAACTACCTACGATCGGTTCCCTTGCCAGATCTTTTAAAACGTACGTTACAGGTATTGTGAAAAGTACCTTATCAACTACAAAAACTTCGCTCCAGTTTGGAGTAAATCCTTTTGCAAATACCTTTTTTTGTCAAAGAAATTCTAACTTTATCACCAACCTTAAATTTATGTCTGCGGTACATGTTTTCATTTGCTAATATTGGATTTTTAATAGCTTTTTTAGGTGTCATTTTGATGGTTCGATGTTTCGTGTTATTATATTCACCTACGATTTGAGAAAGGTCATCGATGTACCTGTTGGTGTTTTTAGCTGTCATATGTTTGTGTAATTTCTCGTTTAGCGTGCGATTAAATCTCTCAACAACAACGCTTTTACCTTCGTTTCCTGTAACATATTTTTTATATTATTTTGTTCTAGAAACTGTTCAAACTTTTTGTTAAAAAATTCGGATCCGTGATCAGTCCAGATTTTATTCGGTTTTCTTTCTGTACTCGTTATTATTTGTCTTAGCGCATCAGTCATTGAAGTTCCTGTCTTATCCGAAACAGGTACACTGAAAGCGTATTTGCTAAAAACATCTATAACATTAAACAAATACCTTTTTGGAGCACTATCAGCGCCAACGTTAAACTGAGCTAGATTGGATACATCCACCAAATCTATTGCCCAGATATCATCTACACCATTAGCAACAACTTTACGTCGTGGAAACTTTTTTTAGGTCTGTGCAGCTCGACTGCAAGATCATCGTATACTTTTTTTCCGAGTCCGAGTTTATATTTTGCTCCTATCATTCCCTGAACAAATTTTCTATCAAAACGTTCTCGTAGATTTGTTGGCTCCATATCACGTAATTCGTCTAACATTACTTTATCACAATCTGCTTTCGAGTTTTCATGATCACGATAATAGATATCATGACGCATTGCTATTGCATCCACTTGATTATAAGGCTCTTGGCCTGGCAACGGATTGTCGTTTTCATCTAGTTGTTGATCTAGCGGATTCCACGGACCAGTATACCGATGGCCTGGCAATGTCCAACCGCCTTTTGGTTTTGGTAATTTTCCAATAATTTTATGTATATCTATACCTGACCCTATTATTTCTCTGTTGTTACAACATTGACAGTATGCGACAATTTTATTTTGTTCAAGACACAAATCTCTGTCAGAATCACAGTTGCATATCATTCTATATTTTTAGTCGTCGACTAAAATAATATCAGGATAACCAGATCCTAGCGACATCTCTGAGGATACTGTCGCTGGGGACACTTTCTTTAAAAACATATTTTTTCTTTTTCCGCAGACTGCACAAAAACTTTTTAATACTATCCTGTTTTTTGTTTTTTCTGTTGTTTCATTAATATTTTCTGTTTTAGTTCTACACTTGAGACAGTATATTGACATTATTATACTTGTAAGTTTAGATAAAATTTATTGCGATCTCATCATTAGCGTGAGAAGGATGCTTGTCAAACTAAAATAAATTTTAAAAAGTTAAGATTTCTGCTCATCTGTTGGATAAACATTATACAATAAAATCCACAAGCAGACGTTCCAACAGGTTGGAGTTGATTTGATGAATAATATATCTTGTTAAATTTTTTATTCATATACTTTTTTATTACATCGCTTGGAGGAAGTCCAAACGAGTCAAAATAATTATTATAAACTGCTACCCAATGCGTGCCGGATCCGTCATTAAAATCTTGTATATTAATAACACACGAACTTACAGCTGATGGTGATTTTATTGCTGCGAGTTCATCTTTAGAATAAACTCCGTGAAATCCAGGAACCGATTTTAACTTATCAATGATATCAAAATTACTCAACGGGGTGGTCGAGTTCCCGGTAATGTTAGACCACGTCCGATTTCTAAAAGATTTGGCAGCAGACTTCCCGCTAGTCCCGCCAAAAGTGGAGCGATCGGAATAAATCCTCCTTGTTTTGGTTGATTGCATATGCATTTGCATTTTGGTGTTGGCGATTTTGTTTTTATTATTTTCTTTTTTTTTTGTTGTTGACGATTTCTTTTTCTTTTGTGGCATTATAATATATTATTTACATAAAATTTACAATTTTTTTATTCCACTTCCACGAATGATACCATTACCTGCGACTGCTTTCTTCGTTGCGCCAGATATTGCTCCAGACGCTGCTGCTATTCCTAATGTGCCTAAGACTGGTAAAATTTTAGGTATTATTGTACTAGTTAATACTGATAATGCTGGACCAAGAAAACCACCTTCTTTTGCCATCGCTGTCATTTGTGCAGCACTCAAATTTAAAACAAAAGTTTTTTACGATCATACTTCTTTACTTGATTTTTTGTTAGCATTAATTTTGTTAAAACACCATCAGAAATATTAGGATTGATTTTTAATGATACCTGTTCTCGCTTTGCAATAGCAGCTACTAATTTTTTAACCTGTCCATCAGTCAAATATACTTCTTTTACCATATACTTTATCATTTTATATAACAACTGTAGATTAAACTTGAACTGTCATTTTACCTCCAATAGAATCTACCGTGATAAATCTATCACTAATCACTAATGCGTATACGTAAAACGGCGCCACTGGAACCGCCCCAAGTGTCCAGGTAATTTCAATATCCGCTGTGCTGTCTACAGCTCGCTCGTTATGTTTACTAACATCAAAATGAAATATAGGATAAAGCGTACGAAATTCCTCTGCTGATATTTGAGTTCCATCTTCAACATCTTGATATTTTTGTATTGCGTCAAGCAGGTACATGTACGGTCGAGAAATATTTTTATTAACGTCATCAGCAAAATTGCACTCGATAGCTCGTTCTGGATATTGCTTTGAATTTAATCTAGCATATATTCGTCTGACATCAGCGTGATCAAATATTGCATTATTTTGTTGTTGGTTACCTCGTCGGACTTGCTGTTGAAATACGACAAAGATATTTCTCGGCAGTTGTTCGCTTGATGTTGTTGTGACCCTCCATGTGTAGTCAGTAGTATTTGGAACCGCTGTCTGATATATCTTATGCTGCTTAAAATAAATCCTGTTTGTATGTTCATCAAGCGTACTATTTAGTTCTGACATTTTAGTGATTGATGGTGTTATACGTGGCATCCACAAAGCAAGTTTGTTTATGATAAACTGTACATCAGCCCCTCCAGATCTAAACAAGCAATCGTTTTGGTCTGCTCGATCTAAAATAAGAGTATGTTTTACTCCGCGAAATACTTTATCATGATCGCGACAAAAGCCAAAAATTGTGCTTAGTGGAAGCATCATTGTAATTTGACGTGATCCTGCTGCAAGTTTTCTTCGCCTAGCAAAACCATCGTTATAGCGTGGATTTCTCACGTCAAGTGTGTTAAGTAAATTTAACATCGCAGTACCGTTTGCATCTGCAGCTGGTGGTGTTATTTTTAGATTATTAAAAGCTGCTGTAAGAGAAACTCTTGTAGTGTCTGCATTAGCAGCTGCACCTGGTGCGACAATAGCTAGCGCGTCTGCATTAGCAATGAGAAAATTTCTCACAATTACAGCATTTGCATCAGCATCAGCTCCATGTACTATAGCGCCTCTCTTTAAAAATTCTGTTGATTCAGCTATACCCCGCCCAGTATCTTTAAACCACATCATGTTAGTTGCAGTTGATCTTGAGTAATCGTCGGAAAACGAAATAATATTTAAAATTGTACTTGCAACTTGTAGATGACTTGAAATATCTTCTATAGTTTGATTGGCCAGTTGATATCTAGCACTTTTGAATAAACACCAGCCGTTATTTATAAGAGCTACTTCTGCTCCAACTGCAATTGCAGCAGGTGGATTGGCTACTGTCATAATCTGACCACGAACTTCTAACATAGCCTTATGTGGCAGTAGAAATACATCTTCGTCTCTGGTGTTAAAGGTTCTAATACCAGCTTTATTTGGTTCGTTAGAATTTTCATCAAGGTACTCAACAAACTCGAATTCTGTCACATCGTTGTCGATGTCAAAAGTTTCTGTTAACTCGAGATAATTTTTAACAGACATTTTATTTTATTAGATTATATAAAATTTTATTGCGGCACTGTTACTTTAGATATTAATTTTTGTATGATCTGCTCGCCCTTTGGTGATAATAACTTTTTTGTTGTTGTTATCATAGCTTTTTGAGTTTCTTTTGTTGGAGCGATTTCTGAGATAGCTTGTTTTATTTCAGATGCAGTCGGTGGATCACCTTTTATTTTATCAGCTATTTTTTGTCCCACCACAGTCCCAGCGGCAGATGCAGCCCCAGTTGCAAAAGCTTTACCAGCGTCAATAGCAATTGGTGCAACTTTACGTGCTATACCCGGAATATTTTCAAAAACTTTAGTGAATATATTTCCAAAAAATCCTCCTACTATTTTTCTTCGATAAACTTTTTTTCTTTGTTTCATTATATTTGATGTTGCATAATTTTTACTTTTGCTCGCGTAGATGTAAATAAGTTACAACTTCATTATTAACATGTAACTGTTTTCCTGATTGATCTGTCAACTGCATTATTATACTTGATATTTGATCTTCAACGTTTAAAGGATAATATATAATATGTCGTGGAGTTATTTGCATGAGAGAACCTGGCGGGACTTCTGGTGAAAAACTGTAAATCGTTTGACCTTTGCTACCTTTTGATGTATAAGAACCAGAAGCAATAGAACAATTTACTAATATTGTATTTACTTCTGTTATATTTGCTGGCAGTTCACTGTCATATGTAATAGGCTGATCAAGTGCAGTGTAAGTTTTTTCAGTAAATCCTAACAGTTATGCAATACTTCTTTCTCTTGGTTCAAGATTGATTGCTATATTTTTCAAAGTTATCCTAGTTCGCAATGTGTTATAATTTGCTGCTAATTCAAAATTATCAGCCACACAGTCAGCTTTTGTGATGAGCTCTTTGATTGTCTTGTTTAGATCAGTAATATTATAAGCTCCTTGCGGAATTTTTATTTTTTTTTTGTTGTAGATATTGGAGATGTTGTAATCATAGTAAAATACATTTCATCGTTAACATCATTTTTCACGTTAGGTATAGCATTCCAGCAAGTACAAGAAATTAATCCAATTTCATATTGTTTTGTAGGATCTAGTTGGATAGGTGGAATATAATTTACTGAAAAATTTGCGCTATCTATCGCAGACTCACTAGAGTTTAGTAATAATGTTGTTTGCATTCCTTTAATATTATATCATTTTACAAAATTAAGTCGCGGTGTAAAGTTTCATATTCGTCAGATGTTAATAATTCACTCGATCTTAGATGATCAAGTATGTCAATGATTTCATTATCAAGTTCAACACTAACATTCCCAGCTTCCTTTGATGATATTAATAACATTAATCTACCTATCATTTCAGTAGTTGAAGTAAATACTTTTACACCAGTTCCTGTTCTTACTCTACTTTTTTGTATACGAGATTTATCAAAAGTAAAAAATTTCCTTCTAAAACTCCACCCACTACCAAAAGGTTTTGCTCTACTATTTTCTGCTGTTTTTTTAAACGTGAGAGCAATGACACCGTTTCTCATTCTATCATAAAGTGGAAGCATATCATCAATTTCTGTAACCGTGTTTATTTCATCTTTAGCAGCAGCTCCGTCTTTAAATATTACATCTAATCTATCGATTAATACTTGATATTCTGCATCAGTCCACCTGCTTATATTTTCAATATCACTTATATTTTCTTTGTTTAAAAAATCATCATCTTCACTACCTTTTATCTCATCATTTGCTCTTTTTGTAAAATAAAATCTTTGATCTCCAACTTTCATAAACTTTACAGTAAGATCACCGACTCTTTGTTGCTCCTCTCTGATATCTTTTATGTCTCCTGATAAATTTGTTATAATATTTGTTATTCCTTGCGTTAACTCTGCTAATCTTCGCTCAAGTTCCAGCGGATTGTTTATCAATCGATCTGTTTCAGCTTGTCTAGCCGCAGGATCAGCTATATTTGCTGTAAATGCCTCAATCAGTTTTCCTTTTTCTTCATCAGATCTAGTAACAAGTTTTGCAGCAGCTGCTTCTTGTTGTTCTCTAACAATTCCAACCAAACCTTTTTCCTGCAGTTGTTTAAGTTCTTCTTCTGATAGTGGTTTAGTTTCAGGTTGTTTACGTAATAGTGCTTCAGTAACCGGCTTGAAAATTGTAGCTGTTGCTTCTGTAGCAGTTACTTGCCCACGTCGTGCTTCTTGTACTTTTTGCTTAAGTGATGCCTGAGATTGAGCAAGTTTTTTTAGATCTTCTATGTGTTGTCTGTATCTTGCTCGTTTGTCAATTATTATAATTATAAATTTTATAAAATTGAAACGCTTTACTGTAAGTAACTGTTAATACAACAGCGAAACATTTTAGTTGGATCATTTGTAAGTTTATCAAACAAGAAAAAGTTAAATTTATCTTTTGTAGCATTACGGTAAAGTTCAATAAACTTATCTTTTGTCACGCCACCGCATTGCTCGCTTGCAATATTTCTAACGTCAACATTATCCAGTCCTGGAAATAAAATAAAACAACCCGTATTTCGCCTAATAAATCTATCAACATTATAAAATCCTTGAGCGAGATAAACAGAATTACACTGTTTGTTACGTGACAGTGAGAAATATGATCTTATTTTATTCATCTCCATGTTATTTAGAGGAATATCGTCAAAAACTACTATCTTATGTTCATCTGCATCAAGTTGATTAACTGGAAAAAGATCTTCTGGCTGCCTAATTATAAAAAAAATCTTACCAGCTTTAAGATCATCACGAAGCTTGTTATTATATTCGCTTAATAACTCATACTTATCTTGCTGTGGATTGATTGTGTAAATATAAACTCTGTCGTAGTTAAAGTTATCACCAAGAAGCAAATTCATAAGCAAATTTGTTTTCCCCGATCCAGTTCGCCCAACAATAAGATAATGATAATCAGGAAGTTCATTGTTATGTTTATGCTTCACTAGTCTCTCTGTATCAAAGTTTAATATCGACGATTTTGCCATTTTATATAATATTAAACTAGTGTTGATAATTTTATCTAGGACAGTAAATAATGAGCTACTATACAAAATTTGGAACACTATCAGAATTATCCACAAAAGGTTACCAAGGTGACTTATCCAAATATGCAACTCTTGATCAGCTCAAAAATGAAATCAATAATTTACTAAATCTTACCAGCGTAGATCCAGATGAAGTCGTCATTTTCCAGGACAAAGAAGGACGATTAAAGACGAGTAACGTAAAACTGTCAGATGTAGTTGTACGAAATCCAAGTGGGAATATTGTTATGACACAAAACAAGATTACAGATCTTGGAAACCCAACTGAGGATGGGGATGCTGTCACTAAAAAATACGTCAATGATTGGGACGCTTCAATTAATAATGAAATCACAGCGCTCAAAACTGATTTTACCAGTCACGTTAATACATTTTTAAGTTTTCGCAGAAACATAAACAAAATTAGAGATGAATTTTTTGGAAATCCATCAAATGTTAACATTACACTCGCTAATATTAACACAAATCTCAATGATATTAACACAAAACTCAATGATATTATTAGTGGAATTCCTAATATTGTTGAGAAAACAAATATGATTAAAATACCTCACAAACAGATTAAAAATATTGTGTATACTGTTGCATCCGGTTATACTAGGTGGACACCAAAAAATAATTCTATTAAATATATTGCAGAAGTTACCGGTGTGTATAGATTGTCAGTGCTTAGCAGTGCAAAGTTTAGAATATCTACCAAATATCTATCTCGTCATCCAAATGATGACTCATCTGGAGTATTATCTGTAATAATAAACCAAAATTCCGAAGAAGAATTTGTATTTGAACCAGTTGATAAAACTTTAAAATTAGCAATTTTTCTCTGGTGTTTGGAATTTATAGCTGAACAACCAGCTCTTATTTTGATTACCCAAACATAGGACTATGTGAACTAATATTATAATGAAAAGAAGTATAGTTGATTTCAATCATATTTCAAAAGATATTCCAAAACAAGATGTAGACGCATTAATACAATACTATAAATATTATCATAAAAAACTTTGGTGCGTGAAAAAATGTTACAAATACTACAACAAGATCCTTCGAGTAATATCTTATCTACCTTGTTAATGACCAGTTCTGGTATAATTTCAAGTGGGGTATCATTAAATCCATTTTTGTTAATTATATCCGGTATTGGTGTTTCACTTACAGCGGCGTGTAAAAAAGTAGAACCAAGACTTTTGATAAAGAAGCACGGTTGTTTAACATCAATTAAAACTTACAAGAAACTACTTGATCAGATCCGGTCTTACCTACGAGGAGTTAAATATAATATGGATGATTTATTACGTGAATTTCGTATTATTGACAATATGTTAACAGATATTCTACCAATGAGGGTTAGCAAGTTTGAAAAAAAATATCACAAAAATATGAGTAACATAAAATTTTATCTAAACTTAAGATATAATATAACTAAAATAATATCATTTTCATTCTAATGCTAGTTTAATTTCCGCCTTGTTAACTGAAAGGTTCTAATGCACAGTTTAATTTTCATCCTGTTATCTGATAAAAAATTTGTGGTAAAACCTATTTGCCGTCTTTAGAATAATCATATTCCACACATAGGCTGTTCTAACAAATTCGTCACTTCTGTTGACAGAGCTCATCGCATTCCAACACCTGTTGTTTTGTCTGGTTACAAAATATCTGTCTACATAGTAGTAGTATAGGGAAAGGAGGGTTTTGGCGGGGGTGGGGGAGGTGTGGGAGGGTGGTGGTGGGCCAAAACCCTCATTTTCCTATACTACTCCACATCTTTGCTAATTAAGGTTCCAATTTGATATCCTTACCTACACCTTGGTTTATCAAGCAGATATTTATGTGCTTCAAGTCGGTGAATATCATTGGATGTGGTGGCAAGCCACAGCATCCAATCAAAATAAAATATGAACACAACTTGAATGGATTGATAAATAATCATTTTCCAGTGTCAGTCCATGTTTGCACAAATAACTTTCTCTCAAATTCAACCGGGTACATATTCCTACTTTTGATGTTAAACTTCTGAGGTATCCAATTGCCCCACCATCTTTTGCTGATTTTCAATGCACAAGGCTACTGGTTAGTTGGCATTACATACTAAGGGAGACAACTAATGAAATCCAATAGATGTCGCTATATCTTTTCAATAAGACAAAGTGTAGGTCAGATTATCATAACAGAACCTTGGGTAGGAATAGTAATCAGATTTTCATGCCATGTTTGTGGTGGTGATAGCCATGATGGCTGTTTGAGCAGCATCATCTCCATTTGGGACCAGCCAGACCTTGCCATGGATATCTGTCTTGGCAATCTTCCATGTAATTTAGGTACAGTAGCAATAATAAACATGTGCAAACAGACAGACAATAGGTCACCCCAGTAAAGCTAAAAAAGAAAACCATATGGAGATATGTATTTTTTTATTACCAATGGGATAACATTTGACATGCTGTGCAAAATATTTGAAATTCAACCATAAGAAATTAGAGAAAACTAAACCTTTTCAATAAAATGTTAGTTCAAGTCATTTATGGTTGGTATCATTTTCTGAAAAACATTTCAATATTTAGAAGAGCCCTCTCTAGTGCCCTAAGTGGTTAGAGCATTCACCTTAGATTTTGTAGGTCATGGGCTTGAACCCATGCAGTCATAACAAAGACTTAAAAAAATGATATTAGCAGCTGCCTTGCTAAGTATTAAGTGGTTATTGTTAGGAATAGTTTGCCTGGTGCCAGGATAATGTGACTGGGCAGGATGTAGGTCTTGCAGGCTGATCAAAATATTTATTGTCTGCAGTTGGATACACATTACAATATATACAGTAAAAAGAATCAATAAAATACTCTAGTCCTTCCTATTGTGGAAGTGGACCTCCTTCAATGGTAAATAGTCTAACATTCTTTAGTAAAAAAAGGTCAGAAACAGAAACATGAAGTGCTCTTAAAATACGGATGATTCTGTATTGAGAATGGCTGCATGTTTTGATGGATCAAGTTCTTAGTGACTAAAACACACACACACACACACACACACACACACATACACATGCTATAGCTAACAAATTCTTTTAGATCATAAAAAACACTATATATTGTGTTAAAATTATGGGCTTATTTACTTTAATTTTTTACCATTTCAAAACCCAGTCTACATAAGAGTGCATCTAAATCTAATAAAACAGAAACATTAATGCCCACACATGGCTTGACCAAAAATGATTAGGTAAAATTTGAATATAATGCAGATATCCAATTTTCAGTACAGATATTACTAAATACTGGGAATAAAATCAGGACCTATACTTCAGAACCCAAAAGATGGACTAATAGAAGCAATTTTCTATTCAAAAATTTAATTCCTGCAAATTGTTCACTCTGTACAACTTTGATTTTTGTAAAAACTTGTGCAGGGTACCATATTGATACCCACTTTCACAAAAATTCCTTTTAAATATCCCCAAATTTCTCTCTCTTTATGCCCTGACCTATCTGTATAGTCTTGATTATATGTTCTGTCAAACAACAAAGACCCTGATCTTCTGAGGTATAATCCACCTGCACATCAAGGTCTATATCTACTGGTTGCTCCTAAAATAGCTTTAACAAGATTTTCAGGATGGCCTCTGTAAGCAGCCATTTCATTTAGGACCAACTTAGAAATATTTTAAAAAATCTTCATGCAAAAATCTCAGGCATTCAAAAGGAGTAATGATAACAAGATTATTAAGTTGGCCACTATGGTTACTATAGAGAACACTATAATGATAATATTTTGATTTAGGACCAATTAGATATCATAAGAAGTTTTCTTGTGAATGTCAAAATGAATCTCTGTTCAGAGGGATGACATTTTGGTAACAATGCTATTTTTTTCAGTACAAGATAGGCTATACATGGCAGCCAGTATAAATGATGGAGGAAGAACTTGTAATAACCCTGATAAGAATCCCCCACCACCCCAAGGAAAGCTACTGGCAAGCTTTCTCACATACAGTGGCAGAATACCAGTCTTAAAACCCATGATCAGTACCAGTAAGCACTTTAGACCACATGGCTACCTGGGGACCTATATGTTCATAAAGAACGGCTATGAGAATATTTCAAGATGGTCACTGCTGTGGCCATACCTACATCAGATTGATGAAATTTTCATTCAGGCTCAACCAGATATTATGCAAAGTATTCTGGTGAAAAACCCCATGTCAATCTGACTATCCATTCATGCTGTAGTATCCTGGAGTGGGTAGCCACATACTATTACTTACAATTACACATCATGCCTAAAGCAGGTACTGAACCTAGAACTCCCAAGTTGCAAAATATGTATGTGATCACTATATTAACCGGGATATAAAAATTGAGTTTGATGAAAAAGAACTGAGCAGGTTTGACCTATCATGCAAGATGTATTATGACTATTGTTCACAGGAACTGATATTTTGTTAAGAGTTTGTTTATTTAGAACATAAATGTTTCTCAGGTTTCCTAAGGATTGTTTAGATAGATGGGTTTGATAAATGACATAAATGATTGGCTGTGGCCAAGGTATTTTCTGAGTATGTGTTTATATCATGTAAATATGATTGTCAGATGATGAAATTACCTTATTTACTCCATGCACATGCAACATATAATGGCATCTCAGTTCAGTTTGAATAGAATTAGGTCTTTGTGAAATAGTCAAATAGTGTTGTAGTCAGCAGTGTTGTAGTCATCTCTCTCTCTCAGAAGGTGTAGAGAGTCATTTATATACCTTGAAAAAAGGTATCATAATTCCTGTGCTGGAGGGAGTCATTAAATAGGTCTTGAATAAGAAGGGTATATTTTGTTTGTGTCCGAAAGAGTTATATTTTAATTACATCCATAAAGCTAGAGACATAGTAGAGACGTGCCTTGTTATAGATGACAGCTATAGGAGTTCATCTACCTTTTGAGTAATAATTTATTCCCTAGATAACTATATAAGTGGTTTAGGACAAAAACATTCAGTGAAATTCATTCTAAATTGGAACAGTAAAGTACAATCAACATGAAATTATGAACATTTGTGTAAAGACTTCATCTAACATCATCATCATCTATCATGGAAACAACCCAAATTTCAAACAAGACTTGGAGCGTTTTAATAATAAGACTCATAAATTCACAATTCAAGGATAAATGATTTGGATTTTTATTCACAAACCATAAGTCATGTTTTATATGTTCAACGTTTCACAGTGTTTTCTAGGGAAATAAAATTATCTCTGTTAAAACTTACAAAGCTTGTTGTCTACACCATTTTCTTTTGTTACCTTCGAACAAGCCGATATATAACACCATCCATTCAGAAAAAAATATCATAAGATTTTCAAGATGGCCACAGTGGTGGCCATGCTAGCTGTCTGAGCTGTACCATTTTGATTTAGGGTCACTTAGGCCATGCTATGAATTGTGTGTAAAGTTTCATGGAAATCCTCCAATTTGTTTAAAATGAGTAGCAGTAACAAGCTTGTGCCAACAGATGGATACTCCTTAGCTTTTCTGGTCTATGACCAGTAGAGCTAAGAAAGCATTGTGAACCACTGAACAGTTCATTATATACACACATTTTTAATTGTCTTCTTTGTAGATACCAATAAAGAATGGTTGATACAAGAGATTAGTTTGACCAATGAGTCTCAATGACCTGGACCTCTCATCACAGTATGGGGTCTTGAAGACAACTTTCTTTGCAAAAAAATATTCATTTTAATCAGACTTACTATGAATGGAACTGTGGCATATGGCATAGGTTATTCAATACCCTAAGTACAAGCCATCCACAAAGTTTGGTAACTGAAAGCAGAGGTTATTCCGAAAATTATGAACCAAAAATCAATAAATCTTTTCCATACTTCAGGTGCAAGTCCTGCACAAATTCTGGTCAAAATATGACTTTTAGAAGTGATGTTTTTATGCAACATTAATTTTTCTTTTGTTTTACAAACAGTGATCTTGATCTTTGATCCCCAAACCTGCAAAAGTCATTCTTACCCAAAGTGCAAATCATATACAAACTATGTCAAGAACTAGCATATTTCTTGAAGAGAAGACATTTTTCACTTATAAGCCCATGATCTTTACTGTTAACATTTGAAGACCAAAGACAATGGGCTCCTATAATCTTCCAGTGCAAGCTAATGAACGTGTTATTTTAAGGAAATCTGTTTTCTTCTTTTGGAGTGAAATTGTCATTTGTTTTTTACCCCCAGGATCACAACCCCAATTGCATCCATCAATGTTTGGTCCATGTAGAAGATATAGAACTCATGTTAATGTATGGAAATAATTTTCCTTCTTCCAGTCTGTGAACCTGACCTAAATTTTTCAGCCTGAAATCACAAGCTTCTTCCTTCCCAAGTGCAAGCCATCCACTAGTGGTGAACTCAGCAACTGTATATTAAAAAAATTGCAAAAGATGAGCAAAGACAATATGCTCCACTTTATGGCAGGAATATAAAAATATTAATAGCTAAGCTTGCCTTTAAGCACACATGAAATGTATGTCAAAGTGACCCACTCTGAAATGGCAGTAAACTTATTCTTCTATACAAGTTTAATTTACATGATAACCTGACCCAATTTTGTCAAGAAATAACTAATGTTTCACCAGTCATACATACTATTAAGCACTTTCACCACTGCTGCAGCAACAGTGTCAGTGAACACAACAAGACATGAATGGTTAGCATGTATATACATGCAGTGCCAACAATAAAAACAACTCCATTCCTAATTGGCATGGAGGAAAGAGAAATAACCATCAATATATTGTTTTCACAACTGATGACTTATTAATCATTAGTTAATTTATTCCCATGATATTCTTCAAAAATCAAGGAATTTTGCATTAGGCAATTTAAGTTCTATATGAAAATAGATTAATTTAAAGTTTATTTTTTTTATAAAAAAAAAAATTCTCAGTCTTTAAAGTCCCAGTTTCCATGACAACAAAATTAAAAAGGATCAAGAATAATCAAACCTCATAACAGCATCTTTGTCTACCATTTATATGCCATATATACTCATGTACAAGTTTCATCAAAATGCATACAGCACAAAGATCTGCATTTGCCTAATGTATTGGCAGATTATTGTCTATATTGTTTGCAGTTGGAACAGACATATAAGAGAGTATATACAGTAACTGAGAGAATGCTTATTTTCTCTCCAGATGAATGGTCATTCCCAAAGTGCATCAATTGAGCTATTAAAATTTCAAACACTGGAATGGTCCTGAACTGAAAAGACTGCAAACAAGTCTGTGACCAACTAATTTCAACATATTTCAATAAAAATATATTCAATCAGCATGTTAATTTGCCACAACAATATGGCCAATTTTGTACTAGTCTAGATCAATGACTACCATATATACCTTTTAAGTCCAACTGCAAACTGCAAAGACCCAAACATGCTGTCACATAATGTGCAGGCAGTTCAGAATATGTGCAGTTTGAGTAATCAGTAGAACAAACAATAAACACTAAACCTGCAGTTGCATTGCATTATGCTACAGCAGATCAGGATCTTTGTTATTTGCAGTTTGACTCAACTTATGAGGGAAGTAGAACGGTAATAATATATATTGAAATGTTAAAGGACTTGATGCCACTTGTCAATCATGCTTATCAATTAACCAATCAGTAAGCATAAATTTGTCACACCTCCAGGCACTGGTTTCATCTGCCATTTGCTCTGACAAGCTGCTTATGGCAATAATGAATTGATTATGATAAGTATTTACAAATTTGATATAATTTGTTGATTTCTAGATTGATAACCATGAAAATAAGCCAGTAGGAACCTAGTAATTCTTCTATTCAATATCCAATTCATCTAATGGAAGAATTAGATTTATCCCTTTCCCTGAAAACATAGACCAAAGATTTTTTTTTGTTGCTGTTTGAGAGTATGATAAGCTGAATATGGAAACAATTGATAGCAATTTATGTTTGTTTGCATAAAAATAAGTAGAAAAGCATGTCCCATCAATGGCCTAAAGGAAAACAAAATAAAACTGAAATTGAAAAATATATGTAAACATAAACATGTATAGAATATGGGTGGAGAACCCACTAACTTTTGGGCTTTGATGAATGTTACTTTTCTTCTATAAGAAGCACCGAATCCCAGACCGAATCCCAGAATCCCAGACCGTATTAAAGTTAGAACATTCAGTGTTGACTTGTCCCAAAAATAATGATTTATTATCCTGATCTTTCAGACACTTTACTTTGTCACTAGGCTGAAGGAGGGGTGGGGATACAAAAATTTACACGTACAATATAATAAAGAAACACTAAAACCAAAATAATTGTTTCAGATAATTATGGTCCAATATATAATGCATGCATTTAACTGCTTCCATGAAGAGACATCACTGATTAAATTCCATCTGTCAAACACAGTAGAACTTTAAAATTATGTACAACAGCATACTTCTGAACAGTAATTGTTTAGGATTTTGTTATTGATTTGTAATTCATTTCCTTCCAAGACAGCATAAACATAAGCCAGATAAAATTTATAAGGATACGATTATATACTAAATGCATTAGCATCTTGGCGCGAATTTCCTGAGTTCTTGAGTAGCTTTAAAATCGATTTTTATTATTTACTGAAATAAAACAGGTTATTACAATATGAACTTAAACTACAAATATAAATAATGTCTGCTGCATTATAATTTATGCAACTTTGTAATTTTAAATTTTCAAGAATAATACAAATCACTATTAATAAACTGAAACATATTTCTTTGTCAAAGACTGCATGTATGGTGGCGATCAACAAGAAGTGTGTGACATGATTTGGTAGGTGGAGCAACCTATCATCTTGTGTAAGGTCAATTGGCAAGCAAGTGACAAGCATATTTTTTTCTAACATTTAAATTACAGAATCCATTTTAGACAACAGATGTGACAATGTTAAATCACCTATGTAATAGCAAGCTGTTGAGAAAGTTTTGAGCATTTTTTTTCCCTTGAGATTGGGTGGTAGTTTACACATCAACACTCTCAAGGTTATGATTTGAGTGAAAAAAAAGTGTCATGCTGAAGGCAACAGCATGGTAGTTGATTCTATCCAATCAGATGGTGTGAATAAACCCTGTCATGTGACCAATACCTTGTACAACCTACAAGGCTGCCAGATACTATAAAAATGTTCTATTCTATAACCTAGAACAAGTTATTCTCAAGGATTTGTTTTCGATCCACATGGATATGTATTTTAAATATTTGGATCACATGGTTTTTTTTTTGTATCATTATGAAATTATGGTTGATTTTTATGATACATCAAGCATGTGTGCAACTAAGTGCTACAAACCTTTGTCACATACCTGCCTAAACAAATGGCAATCAATGTACTTGATATTGGCTACAAAGAGCAACACTGTCACACCATTTTCAATGCAACAGGATTGCAAGAAAACCTCAAAGCAACAGGATTGCAAGAAAACCTCAACACCAAGCTGACACTTACATCTCAATCAGAGGGCTATATCATGCTTGCTATGTCACATAAACTTATCTGAAAACATATGACAATGGAAATCTGTTAAAGAGACTGACAGTTCTGTAATTAGTTTGGCAATTCAGGTCCCATGTGTGTGTGTGTGTGTGTGTGTGTGTGTGTGTGTGTGTGTGTGTGTGTGTGTGTGTGTGTGTGTGTGCAAGAAGCTAATTCTGTTCCAGCAAAGGCATTCATGCTAAGTGACTATATATTTTTTATTACTGGTTTATAGGGAAATTGATAGTAGCTACAGTAATTGCTCTGGTTGCTGCATGTCCTTTCTTGCACAGTTTAAGGTGCAGATTTTTACATGTCAATGAGAAATGGTAGTTCCTAACCTATCATGATGCTCTATAGACAAAAAAAGCTCATTCTATCTCCAGGCATTTGGATACTCTGATAGCCATGAGAAGAAAAATATTCTGAAAACATTCAGCTTGTAACATGCAACTTAATCTGCTTTGAAAATTATTGGATGCAAACTATATTATATTCTGCTTTTCTAGGAATTCAAAAAGGGAAAGAGCTGAAAAACACTAAAGACTATATACAGTAATTTGATTATTTATACTGTTTCCATGCATTCCAAATAATTTACAGATAGCTAGGAACAGTCACTGAGGAAAATCTATAATGACAAGAATCTCTCAAATTCACACACAAACAGGTGAATTCACATGTACATGTCAGCATATGTCTCCGGCGCACACACACACACACACACACACCTCAGTATCATTCTCAAAATACTCCTGATAAAAAAAATTGTTGTTGTTGTTGGGCTTAATGCCATTTTTCAGTACACGATAGGCTATTCATGGCGGACAGTATTAATAGTGGAAGAAGAAACCGGGAAATCACCGGAAAGAACCACCAACCCACGAGAAGCTACTGGCAAGCTTTCTCACATATCCACATTCGATGAATCCTAGACTCGCCCCCCCCAAAAAAATTGTGTTTTTGTCAAAAAGGAGATATAACTGTGTACAACAGAGTCGGACATTTTTACTTGCATGTAATATACACCCAACTAAAAATCATGTGGACAATTATCCACTCACCTATACTTAATAAGGCAGAATGCCAGGGCCATTTTCAGCACATGATATAAATAAACAAGTACCATGGAAAATTCTGGGAAGAACTATCATCCCATGGGAAGCAACTGGCAAGCATAGACAAAATTGAGTCCATGACTCAAACACACATGGACAGAGGACAAATGGTAGTGAATGGTGAAGGTGAGTGCTTTAGACCACATGGCCAATCCCAGGCAGGTCAGGGTCTGCACTGTTTCATTAAATTCATTGCATACACCTATAGTCTTATCTTAAAATATTTTTTATTAACTCTACATAAGAAAGAAGAAAGAAAAGAATGACTTGTACAAGACTGAAAGCTATCCATGCCAGCATGTTTTTGTCATATATGGCTAATTTCTGTCCCTTAGTTTTTGAGAATTCATTTAGGTTTTTCAGTTTATAGTTTTACTGACCAAATTTTTTGGCAGATTGGAATCATCTGTACAGATTTGATAGTCATTTATGCCTCCATCTGTCTCAAATGTTTGCAACTCTGTCTGAACTGAGAAGAGTTTTTAATAATGTGAGCAATATTTGAAACCAATTCTGCTAAGTCTGGATGCTTTTTGTCAAATTCGTCAAATTATATTAAGTAGGTTTAAACAAAATTTTAAGGTTTCTGTTTTTTGTGTTAATGGTGGTCATACTGGATAACAGGTCAACATCCAATACCAAAATCTGAAAGACCTTGATGCTTGCATACTCCCAATAAAGTCATGTGCAGTTTTTGCAAATAGTAAATATTAATAGACAACACATGAGAGTGGGTTAAAAACATCAATGGTAAAAGCAAAACATAGCATGCTGCTCTTTAAAATTTCCAAATTTTTCAACTGCACTTTAAGTGAAGTGCCTTGCCCAATGATAACACATTATAGTAGATGACACAGGCTGGTTCAAACTCCTAACTTTGGTCGGCATGCTAACCACTGAACCACCAGTCACCAAGAGACAACATAATCACCATGGTGGCTCAATGGTTAGCCAGACCAAAGTTAAGTTTGAACCAACCTGGGTTAGCTACCATGATGTAACAACTTTAATTGGCAAAAGAGAATTTTCTGTAAAGAGTGATTGCAGCAAACATGTCAGAATAAATGTCTTTTTAACATTAATTGCCTAATAAATGTGTAGATATTCATGCATCAGCATAATGTAATCTTTAGTGTAAACAAGTACTGTACATTCATGGTGAATAGGCATATCTCACTTGGGGAAAAATTTGTGGGATATATATGGAATGAGAGAATATTAAATCTGAAATGGCACAGATGAGTCAAAGCTTACCAGTTTATAAGTGTGTAACAAGCTAGATGCAAACAGAATAGACCTAGAACTGCTATATATCTCTTAATGTGCCAGCAGATTATTGTTATAAAACACCACCTGCAAAACAAATACGACATATCCAAATATGCTATCTTTTAATGTGCTGGCAAAATCATGTCATAAAAGCCACCAACAGAACATATAGCACAGAACCAAGTCTGCTTTCTCTGAATGTATGTATCAGAATATGTATATAAAAAAAAAACATATGCAGAATAAACTTCATAGACCCAAATCTGTTATCTTAATGTGCCAGAACATTGGGGTGTTATAAAACCCACCAGAAGAACAAACAGAACAGACCCAAATCTGATTTCTCAAAATGTGCCAGAACATCAGAATACAAAAAATACCAGCAGAACAACCTGGATAAACCCAATTTTGCCATATCTTAATGTTTCAGCAGTCTGGGATGTTATAAAAACCATCAGCTTCAAACTTCATAGACTCAGATCTGCAGGTGTCTTTTTTAATGACATATCTATCTATACTGTTATCAGCTGGGTGCATGTACTATTCAGTTAAACACGATAATGGTGATTGTGAAATACTGGAGTTTTAAACTTTTCAAAAATTTATATTGTACATATTGTGCTACAAGATATCTGTTATGTATGGGGTGGGGTTATCAGCACCATACTGGCTACATGGTAGTAATTAAAAATTGTTCAAATGTCATAATGATCATCCATTCAGAGTGACAAGATTGTCACAACAGCCAACAGCCATCTTTGGTACCAGTCATATTGGATGTACAACTGGCACCATTTTCATTTAGGACTACCTAGGTATCATTTGTTACCCTTTTGCAGGCAATGGCATTATTAATACTTTTTTCTCTGAATCTGAGACTTAAAATTCCCATTATAAAGAGAAAAGAAAAATCAAAATTACACATTTCAAAAGATGCTTCAGTGCAAACCTGAAGCAGAAGGATCATTTTCTAAGCTAAACAAAATTCAACAAATCGAAACAAAATTACAATTTAGTCTTCAACGGGTGCAAAGATGAATACCAGTGACACTTGCATTTCCTTCGACCCCCCAAAAAAAATGATTACCATACAGTGGCTGAGTGGTCTAAAGCCTCTTTGTTACAGATCACTGCCATTTCATCTCGAAGTGAGTTTGAGTCTCAGAATCGGCCAATGTGGGTATGTGAGAAAGCTAGTAGCTTCTTGTGGGTCAGTGATTCTTTACAGGGTTTTCCCAGGTTCTTCCTCCACCATTAATACTGGCTGCCATATATAGCCTATTGTGTGTCGAAAAATGGCATTAAACCCTACAACTACAACAACTACTACTGTATATACTTTATTGTTAAGTCAAACTGCAAACAACAGAGATCCTGATCTGCCATAGTATATGTGCGAGCTTAACTGGATCTGTGCAGTTTGTCTGGAGTAATCGGTAAAATAAAAATACACCCAAATCTGCTCCTGCACTATGCAATGGCAGATCTGGGTCTGTGCAGTTTGCAGATGGACTGGACATAAGCGCGAATACCATTATATACAGTGATGACAGCAGTAAACATTAGAGTGAATTAAGAATGTGTAAACATTAGAGTGAATTAAGAATGTATTCTACTGTCTAATGGATAGAGACAGAAACTAGAATTTTTTTCATTTAATATATGTATTGTGATTATTTACATGTGGGCAAGTGTGAGTATACATGTAGAGAGGTGATAATATTTAGCAATGCAAAGTCTGCTGGCATTTTTTGTTTGTAAGTGTGCTGAATCCTTCAAAGAAAACATAGGTTCTTCTCTTTTATTCAAATTTGAATTTATTGTCATTTCTAATTTGGCATTATTCAACATCAGTTTGGAAAGTGGAGGTAACTTGCACTGTCCCCTACATTGACCTTAAAATACACTTTTAAATCTTAAAAAAATATCTGGATAGAAAAAAAAAACATTTGGATTGTTGGCATGTATCACACACAACATGCATGCATTTATTCACAGATCCATCTTTTGAAACACACTGGGGAATGTTTTTATTAAAGCTCTGAATCTAAAAGAACTACAAACAGCATCAACATGTGCTTATTATCTGCAGGTATAGATTTGCAAGGACATTAATCATTCAAAATGGTAGACATTATTGTAAACAGATACCACTGACACCCAAGAGGCACACATTGCACCTGTTTACATACCACAAGACTCATTTGATCTTTTTATTTACATTATATTGTCTTTATTGACCTGTAACAATGCAATATTCTTTATCTACAGTTACCATATGTACAGTATAGTTGCTTTTAAGTTGATCCAACTGCAAACAACATAAATCTGCTGTAGCATGATGCAGCTGCAGATCTGGGTCTGTGTACTCTGATGTTCAACTTAACCCTGTATATATTGTATGTTTATTTCATCTCTAGACCAAACAAGTTTGACCTTCTTTATGTAAACCATGCAAATCAAGTGAAGCCACCAATATGTGCATTTTATGCCAGCTTTACTAAACTTTAGGAAAGTGGATTACAAGATAATCATGATTACTATTTAAATCTGAAGCTTTAAAAATATATACCATTGGCAGACACTTGCACACCAGATGGAGATTATTTGATAGCATCTGGCACTCTGAGGGATTATACTGAGCCTCTCTTCCTGTACAGCTTTATGCATCTCTATCAAGTCTAAGCATATGCATCCTGACAAACAATTTGCATACAACCAGTCTGGCTGTATGGTATTAGTAATAAATTCAGGCCTTTCATGTCTGGAAATGTCTATTTAATTCATTATAATATGCACTAAAACACTGCAGACCCATATATACCATTAGAGAATGTGCCTTCAGTTAAAGGTACATACATGTGGCTCAATCTGATTTTAAAGCAAAGACAGCATAGATCCTGGTCTGCCTGCATTACCCATAAACCAATCTGATTAAAGCTGAGATCTACTTACAATAATTAGATCTGACCAATATGAGGTCATGACCCTCTGATTAGCCAATCATAGTATAGTTTTCATATTTCTGAAAGTAAAAGATCCATGGGATTATATTACCACAAACAATTATTCTCCATAACACAAAATACAACACCATAATTAAGGTTACAAAAAATAAGTAGATCAGTAATTCCAAATGTCAACAGAACTTAAATTTTTGTGCTTTCACTAACACATCCTTATAGAAGGTAATCATTGAACCAACCTGTACTTGTTAAGTTGAAACAAAAACCTAAATTTTCCTATTTGAATATTTACTGAATGTATTTTGATTGAATTTTAAATATTCATTGAATCATATTCAAAAATATTCAATAATGTGAATCAAGCAATCAAACCCTTAATTTGTATTTGTCTTCTTTGGCATTCATTCATCAACCCAGGCCCTACCTACACCAAGCCACAATGAAAACAGTCAACTCAGTCATCAAATTCTAAATAGGGGCATGCAGACCAAAAATCAAATGAATGTATGCTATTTTCCATAACTCAATACTACTAAAAATGTTACTTTGGTGTTGATGATGGGCTCCAGGTGAAAAAAAGGGCAGATACTCTTCACTGTTCAGTTACAAACCTGGACTAACTTAAACCAAATTCTCCATGAAGTGAGTTCTTCACAACCAAAATATCTCAAACATACAGCAAATTTAATTTAATAAAATTTTGATACATTGATTATTACATAATGGCTCAGATGTAATTATTATGTTTTATATTCTGTTTTATGTTTTTTATCAACCATGTTTTCTATTCATGCATCAAAGATTATAAGCTCCTGAATGATAATGATTAGAAAAGGTAATGTTCTGATCAATGTGACATTTTGCATTCTTATTATCATGCAAGTCAGAATTTGAATTTCAGGTGATTTAACTGGTTTCAAGTTCTTTACTTGTAAGCCAATTTAATATTAGATAGTTTAACTTTGGTTTTGATCATTTGATTTACAACTTGTAACCTAAATTAACAAATATTTATATACCAATTTTTTATTTGAAAATTCACAAAAAATTCTTTTCATTCAATTTTTCAGTTATCATGAGGACCAGAATTAATATAAAATTCTTTGTATCAACAGGGACTGGTAGACTGAGAAATTAAGTAGTCCTGCTTAATCTTCCCATGAATTCCAACTGGCAAAACATAAAACTTTACTAGACCCTGGACATATTAAATATGAAAACTGTGTATGAGATTTGGATTTTTAACATAGTTTTAAAACATTTTCAGTCATATTGCTACAATGTCTGCAGTGTGTAAGTTTATAGTGATGTCTAAGCACTGGGGCATAATGCTGCAGACATGTAGCATGATGTCCCAAACTAGTCCCATTATGATGACACCAGACCAACCAGTCCTAACACTAACCTCTTAATGCTGAGCAGCAAGCAAGGCAGCTGTTAGTATCATTTTTCTAAGTCTCTAGTATGACCTGGCCGGTGACTGAACCCACGACCCCCTGCATCCAGGCGGACGCTCTAACCACTAGGCCACTGGAGCAGTTGGTATGAAAACTACTTGTGTGACAAGGAAATTTGGAGTACTGGATTAGTTTTGGTGCAAGGAGCAATTTGTCTTTGGCCATGTTATGAACAACACAACCATTAACATGGCATAATTGAAAACGCCTCATGCTCAGGCACATGCAAAATGCACTTGTGTAACAGGTCTTATTGACAATTCTCCACTCTGGGGGAAGATATATTCACATCAAAATAAATAAGTAATAGCAACAGTTATATTATTGCTATTAAAATTATGTAATTAGGCAAGGTTCAAAGCAAAACAGGGGCCATAACTCCCTACAAACATGCCTAAAAATGGAAAAATCATAACTGAAGATCAGGATCTTTGTTGTTTGCTGTTTTACTTGACTTAAGGTATAAGTGTTTACTAACAGTATCAAATTCTATTTAAATTCATCAAATCATTCAAAGTAACCGAGTAGAAAATGAAATGTGTGGTGGATGTGACAGGATATGTGACATGACAAACTAAGTAACACTGCATGACCTTTTAAAAAAAACAACACTTTTTTACTCCCTTGCTGAAGCAAACAGCATTGCTAAATATTATCTTTTTCTGACTTGCAGAAGGAACATGATTAGAAATGGTAAAGTTTTAGATTTATAGTAGATTTTGAGTAATTGTGTGCATGCCAGCATTAGTTTGCAAACTCAGAGTATCCTTTTTGATGATGTCTTTATATCTGGTAGATGAATACTGTGACATTCATCTGACCGATTTTTTTAGTGTCTCCCTGTCTAGTTTAAAATGCTGTCTGACCCCTGTGCACCAACTAATTATTATACCTCATGTAAGCAATTTGTGCATAACAATTGCCACTGCCTGAAACAACATTTATGAAGTAAGTTAAAGGAGTCCATTCCTAACTGAATCCATCTTCCAAACATTTTCAACCCTTGTCACACCCCTCCTCCTTCTCCAAGAAAAAGAAAGAAAGAATGTATCTGCTTGATACTGATGAAATTTATCATAAAAAACATAGAAGAGATTATTTATCACAATTAAGAACAAAATAGTGACATATTTCATGACTTAATGAGAAAAAAAATGATAGCTTGTTGCTGTTGCTTCAATTTGACTACCATGTTTTCTACATAAGACACTCCTTCTTCTGTTAAAAAAACACAAAAACTAATAAATGATAAATCCAGCCCAAAGCAACAAAACCCAACAGTTATAATACCAGGCTATTCATCAAATCCTAAATCAAAACTAATCACACCATAGGTGCATATGGGTGAAACTCATCATTGCTTGCCTAATTTCATGCAAGTTCAGTCTGCTAAACAATGATGGCATACTGTATTTACTCATAAGTTAAGTCAAACTGTAAACAACAATGATCCTGATATGTCATAAAATTGCCTGCAGATCAGGGTCTATGCTGTCTTTTCTACAAAGGGACGTTCAGCTTATTAATCAGAGAGTCTAAAGTATAGCAAAAACTTTGTGTTTTGGCCATACAGCTCTCCAAGAAAGATTAACATAGCAATTATCCGCAATTATCCATAAAAACATAAAAAACCGCAATGGCATGAATATGATACAGTCACTAATACTGTACAATACTGATCAAGAGTAACAAATACATATAAAGAGAACAATTTAGAAAACATTCAGTAAGATAATAAACCATTAATGCAGGTATATTGTCCTTAAAGATAAAAGAAAAAGATAATTAAAAACGGTTATAAAATGAAAAAAGATAATGGTAATAATGATTCAAATTTGCAAACATCTTCAGAAAGGTAAACCCTTTCAAATAAATCTAAATAATTTCTCTTGCACTATTAAAACAATACAAGGTGCAAAGCTCTCTTTATAAAGTATATTAAAATTAAACAAATGGTTTTAAAAGGTAAAGTTCTTAAAACAAGATCAATTTTATTCTTTCTTTTTTTAAAAACTGCATTCAAGATTTTTCTAATGGAACATCATCCAAAAGTTGCTAGACTGAGTGGAAATCATTTTTTGTCTTGCAGTTTGGAAGTGAATATGCTCAATTAATACATGTACATGTTCTACTGTCAATTAATACATGTACATGTTCTACTGTCAATTAATACATGTACATGTTCTACTGTCAATTAATACATGTACATGTTCTACTGTCAATTAATACATGTACATGTTCTACTGTCAATTAATACATATATGTGTTCTACCATCAATTAATACATGTATGTGTTCTAGTCAAATAATACATGTATGTGTTCTACTGTCAATTAATACATGTACGTGTTCTATTGTCAATTAATACATGTATGTGTTTGTGATGTGTTGAATTTTGTTGGAACCTAAGATTAAATAAATTGAGCTTTCAAGTTAACATAATCAAAGCAGAAAGATCTGGAGAAAGTTCTTTATTTCATCTCTAAACATAAAAGGAACTATGTTAAGCTTCAGTTGAAGCTGACCGGTCATTTGTTATAGTAAATAGCATACACTCATTGAGAGAATTGAGATTGCATGTAATTAAATATTCAATATGTAGAATTGGGTAGGGGTAGGTAGGGGTAGGGATTTCACAAATTCAACATAATGTATGAATGTGTCATATTTCTTAGGATATATGAATTGAATCTCTGTGTAGGATGATATTTACTCTTGTGAACTAATGACAAGTGTATATTTATATATGAGTTCACAAGATTTAATTGCTCATGCAAGTTACTTTAGGATAGCTAGATTTAGTGGATGTTATGCATTAAATATAGGAGTAATAAACTGCATTGAATAGCCAGTAAATGAGTCATGTTGTAATGTATGCTGGCATATATGGCCACATTTGTCTGTAGAAGGCATGTGGAATTATGACTTGACTGTGAATTAGAATTAATTTGATGCAACTTAAGGTAAACACTACCCCCAACATAGAATCTGTGAGGAGTTAAAAATTAAGGTCATGTTAGGTCAGAATTGTGCAGTGTTAACCACTTAAATCTTCGCATGAGAAACATAGTTAAGAAGCAATTTCTAGGCTCTTGGCTCTTCTATTTTTTTGTAATTTTTTTTTAAAATGGCAGCGACATCTGCTAGTGCAGAGGTGCACAATACATCGATCTTGATAGACCAGTCAATGCGACAGTAGTGTGAGTAATTTGTGTAGCATTTTAAAAAAAGATGTCAGCATATATGTTTTGCATTTTTGTGGTAGGTAGATCATTTTGACTTGGTCATTTTATAAGTAGCTGCATGCTGAAAAAGTGTGTGCACCCCTGTGCTAGTAGATAGACATCATCCATACAAAATTGAAAACCAGTCTATGCCAGGCTGCTTTCTAACAAATTTGATAGAATTCTATTAAGCAGTTTTTGAGAATTAATTTAAAGTTTTATTTTTTTTAGTTTTGGCATCAATTGGAAAAAAGTAAAGATCTTCATGTCTGATGCTTTCTGTCAAATTTGGTTTTGATCTGTTGAATGGTTTTTTAGATAAGTCATTTAAAGCTTTTCCATTTTTTCTTTAGTAAGAGTGGCCATATTTCGAGGCAAATACCCATCACTTGATCAAATTTAGAAGAGCTTAATTGCCAGGACACTTTTACTAAAATTTTGTAAAATTCTATTGAGAGTTTTTGAAGCAGAAGCTGTATAAAGCAGTTGTGAATGGCTGACACATGACAGATGATGGATGACAGAGGACCAGATCATACCATAAGCTCACTTACTCTTAAAGTCAGGTGAGTTGAAAACAAACAAGAACTGTGGAAGATAAAGCCTTTTAACTACATGTAAACATGCAGTACAAGATTAATGACAAAATGGTGACATTTATAAATTCTGTAAAAGGTACTCAAAATTAGAGAGGTTAAACATTAAATCCTATAAAATCCTTAAAAAATGGAGGCCAAAATTTAACTATTACACTTTTTCAAAATTATCAATTTGTACTAGTCTTGTGGGTCGGTGGTTCTTTCTGGGGTTTTCCCAGGTTTTTACTCCACCATTATTACTGGCTGCCATGTATATCCTATGTGTACTGAAAAGTGGCATTAAACCCTACATCAACTTGTGCAATAGATACAATGTTGCAATACTGTGAAATATTGGTACTGTATATTACCAAGAGAAATGGAGGGAACAGTGGGTAAAAGGTATGTCCCCATGGCATTCAACAAATATAAAAAATCTTCTTAGTGATACAACATGCACACATCAACACGTTCTTTACCAATCCACCATGAATAGATAAAGGAACAACTGTATAAAGTCCCATACACATATGGCTTACTAACTCATTCATCTGCACAGGATACTCTGACAGTTAAGCTTTGGATTAAATAATCTGATCTTTCATAGCAAACTCAAAACTAATTTTCTTCTGTGCAATAAGAGAATTGGTCTCAAGAAAAATAAAAACAGTTTGAGTACCATAACAACAAACTATAAAGATCCTGATCAGCTGTAGCATGATGCATCTGCAGATCATGGTCTATGTTGTTTCTTTTCTTCTAATTGATTCCTAACAAACTGCACTGACCCATGTCTGCCAGGACATTATGTAATGGCAGATGTAGGTCTGTGTAGTTTGCAAATGGACTTAAGCAAGTTTATACAGTAATGTTACTTTTAACCTGATTGACTGTAATGTTTTTTTTCCTGTTCTGTGCACTGCACCATCAAGCAGTCATTAAGAGAATCATACATACTTCAAGTTTTATGGGAACAGTAATACAAACAGGCCATTGGACTTAAAAACGCTTTGCTCAAGAACACCAAAGAAACTGGCCTGAACTGATCAGATGGTAAGATACAAATAAGCACTCTTTTGTACAACATGCTAACCATTCAGCCAGATTTTTCTGAGCAAATTTTACTGAATCCAATCAAATAACCTACACTGGTTACCATTAGTTAATTATTGATACAAGAGAGGGTACTGTGGTGGCTCAATTCATTAACCCTTGGTGCAGCATTTACCTAGCAGGAGGTAGTAGCCTACTCCCAAGCTTTGTAGGGTCAAGGTCATGTATGATACTCTAAAAAGTGGGTGGTATTATAGAAAGGTAGACAGATGTAGCTCTACAAAGATAACAAATAATCTGGACATTCTCAATGCACTACAAAATACAGAGGGGAAAAATGGAAGCTTTTGGACCCGATTTTTTTTTAGCCAAAATCGGCCCATGGTTGGAATATGATTTTGTGTCTAGATTTTAGACTCTTTGGTCTCATATCTAAGGCAGCCCAGTCTGATTTGCACAGACAGGCAAACCCTTGCACAAAGCAGGATAAGATAGTAAGATGGGCATTTGGAATAAAGAGTGGTCTCAAAATGCAAATGATGGGTCCATTATGCAAAAGAAAAAGTCCAGCTTTTACCCTTCAGCTCTTGCTCAGGTGAAATAACCAAAGAAAAACGATGTTTCTAACACAACTAGGCATTAGGTTAACCTAAAATGTCTTGGAGGTCAATGTATTAGGATCTATTCTGAAACAGCCTCCATAATGGGTTTCCTACTTGCATTTCTGGCAAAAATGACAAAAACCTCCAGGGTTTAATGAGTTAACTGTAAAGTGTTTTTCGTCAGTGAAAACAAGATTTTAAAACTGGCTGCTGTGGTGATCGTACGGAATGTAACATTAGCACCATTTTTATCAAGGACCATCAAGACATCTTTAGAAGTCTTTGGCAGGCCTCTTTTTTCCCCCCCAAAAAAAATATGTATAGATCCCTTAATGGGCACGGATGGGGGTACAAAGGTAGGTACTGATTGTTTCTTTTAATTTTTTAAATCTAGCTTGTGTGTTAAAAGTCCTATTTACCAATCTAAACTTGATATGGACTAAAAAGAAATAGAAATACTATTAGATCAAAATTAAATGTTTAATAACATTTGAGCTTGACATAATTGTATGCAGATAGTTTCAAACTTTTATATTTTGTTTGTAAACTCGGGAAAGCTTAAGTAATGTCTGCTATACTGAGACTGATTAGCACATCATTTTCCTTTCCTACATATGTCCTCACCTTAATTTTGAACCATGTTTCATTGAAACATTTTCAACAATAATAGTTTTTGTAGGAAACGATGCAAACTTTCTCATTCTTTAAGTGACCGCTCTGGTGGCCCAGTGGTTAGAGCATCCGTCTAAGATATGGAAGGTCATGGGTTTGATTCCCAGATGAGTCATGCCAAAGACCTATAAAAATGGTACTAACATAAAAAATATATTAATGTAATAATCATTTGATTATAATATAAATTGTTGACCTGGTGTATATTTTGATAGGTGTGTCCTAGGAAACCTCGGATGGTATGTCCTAGGAAACCTTGGACAGTATGTCCTAGGAAACCTCCGATGGTATGTCCTAGGACACCTAGGACTGTATGTCCTAGGAAACCTTGGATGGTATGTCCTAGGACACCTTGGACAGTATGTCCTAGGACACCTTGGACTGTATGTCTTAGGACACCTTGGACAGTATGTCCTAGGAAACCTCCGATGGTATGTCCTAGGACACCTAGGACTGTATGTCCTAGGAAACCTCGGATGGTATGTGCTAGGACACCTTGGACAGTATGTCCTAGGACACCTTGGACTGTATGTTTTAGGACACCTTGGACTGTATGTCCTAGGAAATCTCGGATGGTATATCCTTGAACACCTTGGACAGTATGTCCTAGGACACCTTGGACTGTGTCCAAGGAGACCTCAGACTTCAGAGTATAAAAACCTTGGACATTTATCAAAAGTTTTTGACTGTTACATTGTAACCGGAGTCAGTAACCAATACTCTGAAGTTTTTTCTTAGAAATATTTGTCCAAGGTTTCTTTAGAAAATGTACAGATTAGTAGGCAACCGTATGGTCCAAGGCTCAGGAACGTCACTCCAATTGCCTTGCACAATATTTACTGGTGTGTGCTGATGATGAACGCTAAACATCCAACCACCATTCTGAACACAACAGCTTGTGTTTAAATATAAATATCCAATGCAATATGGTCCAGGTTTTGACCTTTTAACTGTAGTATAATAAAAGATCTATTCAGACCAAAATGAGTGTGCATTATACTTTAAACCATGAAACATTCATTCGTGATCTAATTATCTCCCCTTAAAAAAACTGCACAAAAAAACTTTGTGATATGAGTTTCAAAACACAAATTAATTTTCTTTTAATGTTTTCTCCAAAACTTCTCGCTTTTGCATATCTTTAAGACCCCATGATTCAAATAAACATTTTCTTTTGTATGTTTTCTGAGTAATGGCATATCAATGATTGAATGGCTTCTGAATGGTATGACTCTTGCACAGGTTAAACAAAAACACAAACCCATTTTGTTATATGTTACTGGCAAATAAATCTTATAAGATGTTCAAGAAGGAAGTCAGTCACAAAGGTTTCTTGATTTATTTAAGCAAAATGCTAACCTGATGATCCAACAGTTGAACTAAAACAAAATAAGATAGCAATAAAAATAAGATACAATAAAAACAATGGCAATTTTATATTCCTTAAGAAAGATCACAAAATAAATATATGTTTTGTCTGATCTCTCCATACTACAATATGTAATTCAAGATCCCTATCTTAAGCTACTGTTTTTTTGGTGCCTTCAAAGATATTTACTGGAAAAACCTGCTTATAAAAAGTTCAACTGCAATTAATATATACCCTGATCTGCATTTGCATAATGCACAAGCAGGTCTGGGTCTATGTTGTTTGTTGAACTAATTATTCCATACAAACTACACAGACCTGTATCTGCTAGCACAAAATGCAATGACAGACCCAAGTCCTAGTTTGCAGTTAAATTTGACTAAAAAGCGAGAATATACAGTATAGTTGTTTTATTATTCTGTTAAATGCCACCTCAAGATCAACAAGTGACCTTTATTTCTAACCAAAATTCAGCAGTTGTGCATTAAGTTACTGTCACCATTGTTGTGCCATGATTCCCACCAGTATGCAAATGGAACACCAGAATATGCATTAATACATAGAAGAAAGCATAATCTGCTGATCCGTCAAACAAACATGACTTGAGAACATAAAAGAATCAACATTTTGACACATTCATACCTGACACTAATACATAATGCATATGACCAATTAACCAGCTATCTTAAGTGATTGATAAACAGAGCTTTGAGTGCATGCCACATATACATGAAAATCTGGAACTTTCTGTAATTCTGATTCTAAATATGGCCAAAAAGAGTATAAAAAAAGAAACCCAGGAAATCTCACTGATACTAATCAAAATTACCTTACATTCTGTATATATTCAAGAAAAATCTCACTGAAATAATGAAAAGATGTTACAGTAGAACCTGTCTTGAAAGACCACCTCTTTTGCCAACAAATTATGGTCTCTCAAGACAGGTGGTCTCTCATAGCAGATAACAATGGTACATAATCTATAAATTTGTTCATTGAGTGTGGTCTCTCAAGACAGGTGGTCCCACATAGCAGTGGTTTTTCAAGACAAGTTTTACTGTACTAAAGGCTGTTTCTCAGTATTACATGAACAGTTTTTCTTTTTTTTGTTGTAATATTGCAGAATTTCAATCTAAATACCAGTTGAAAATGGACAGAAACATGGAATAAAGAACTGCTACAATACTTCATAAATGCCAATCATCTTAAAATGAAAACAAAGCCCAACCCACCCCACCCCACCCCATCTCAGAGTGAAGAGTAACTCCATACTTGCATAGTTACCTAGTTAGTTGTATGAACAGACTTCCAAACATTTTAAATACATCCATTAGATTTCAATTAAAACAGGACTCCTCAATTGTCTTTTTTTTTTCTTTCCAAACATGCCTATGGATTTCAGTTTTCATAATAATGCAGAAAGAGGTTCTGTACTCCTCTCTCACTTTACCATCCCACTCCTATTAATTTCATTATCAAAATCTGTCTGTTTAAAACTTTCAAGTGAAACCAACATATAGTGTTCAATTTGCAGTAATGCAAAGTTTCAATTCAAGTTTCAATTGCACCTTTAAAAGGTAAGGTCTGCATGGGCAGATAATATTTCACATATCATTCAGATTTTGTTTCCCAAGCCAGCATGCCTACAACAGAGAGAGAAAACCAGATAACTCAAGTGAAAACAAAAAAGTATAAGTCTATCCTGACTGAAAAAGTGCATCTGCTCAGGCCTATATTAAACAAGAGGCTCAAGATTGACATGACCCAATATTTGGCCATTTCACTAAGGAGGCTTGTTTAGAATTGTAAACCATCATCCAAAACTTTATATCATCTCAATACTCATTTTACAATAGTTGGAGAAAAATTCATGCCGTTGTTAAAGGCAAAATTGATAATATGCATAGTTTCTTGCTCTTTACTGAAGTCACTGACCTTAACATGAGCCAATTTACCAAATTATTTTATAAAATCTGTTACAAGGTTATGGACAGACAAGCAGATTTTAATGGACAGATTGACATACTATGCTTTAACATAATATGCACAATTTGCATATAAAAATAAGTCTGACTTCATACTATGTACAACTGGGAATAATTCAAATCTTGGACTTAAAGATAAACTCAGGAATTTATGCATACTTAAATTTTATGGTAAATTTTATGATGTTACTGAAATTAATTGATGTTTGTTGAATTCAAAATGCTAATTTTATTACTGAATGTCACGTTTTAAGAGAACTGGGGCCAGATTAGGACATAATTATGTATTTTTAAAATCAAATCCTCCTCAAATGTTTTTGAAACAAATACTGTAAGAGAAACAAATGAATAATTGATATAAATGTATATTACTGGGTAATAAGAACTGACATTATTTAATTAGAATCAATCAGTAGATCAGGCCTACAGAATAATTGGTGTATTTCTGTTTATCTCAAAAAAGGGTCAGCTTCTTCAGGATTTTGCTTATCCTGCTGATTTTTTTTCTTTCACACAAATCTGGGCCATAAGAAAAGTGGAGGGTAGAGAAGCTCTGTTTTATTTTTAAGAGTTATCCTTGCCTCTACTCTACCACCAATCTATCTCATTACAGCCCAAATCCCTAATCTATCTCATTACAGCCCAAATCCCTATCATTGCCCCTCACCCCATTTACTGGAAGTGAACAATAGTTGCATTAAATTTGATTCCTTTGTATTATTCAATGATATGATGTTATACTATGGTTAGATATGCACCAACTTTATAATTATGCAAATAACTTGCATTTGGTTAATAAAACTTTCTGCAAACTTGCAGTAAATCACAATTTGCAAGCAGCATGAACAGTTAACAAGTTGTTTGGTTCAAGTCAATCAGGTGCTTTAAAAATTTGAAGAAACAAAATAGTTATAATCTATCTGTGAGATGTCTAATTTTGTAAATAGAACTGAAATTTAAAGCTGTCTATTCCAACTTTCAGAAAATAATGGTCAGGAAAGTGTGTATTGTTGACAAGTAAAAATAATGAAACTTGAAAGAAAGCAATTTTTTTTTAAGTCTCAATACAGAAATTATTTTAATAGTGCAATCTGGCATCAGTATATGTAGTGTGTAGTTTTCTAACTTTAAATGCTTTTACAAAGACAAAGCTCAATCTTCTGAATGTTCAGTTAGAACTGTAAGATAAAATATACATAAATATATGTATTTATAACAAGTTCATTTTTTCTTAAAGATGGAGATTCCCCCCCCCATTTTTTTCTAGTCATAACTGATCTTGTCTATTTATGGTGATGTCACCTCAAAGTTTTGTTTCAACTGGAATTTTGTAATTTTTCTTTATGTTTGACTGAATTTCTCAAAAACATGCCTTGTCTTGTGTTGAACCACACTTGAGCTAGAAACCATTAACTTCCAATGCTGTTTGAGACTAGCTGGTAATTCATGTGGACATGCATTACACACTCATCTTAAGCTTTGTTGCAATTTCCAAAGCAAGTTTGGAATGCTGCTGGATCAGAGAGTACAGTACCTGGCATGCACAGCTACATGCTAAAATACCAGATAGATCTTGATGCAGCTGAAAAGAAGTCTGGAATTTTTTTCAGCTGAGAAAAAAACCAACCTACCTACCTACTGAGTCTTAATAGGGTGGATTGGGCAAACCAACACTCTTTAGGCCTTGTTTTTTAGGAAATTTGTATTTGCAATTTTCAACAAAAGCTGACCACATCATAATCAAAACATGATTATATTTTTTATCCCATGGCTACACAACACACCTCTCGCTCAACTACTCACACAAAATGGGGTAAAAAAAAAGTACTTATAATAAGCGAGGTTGCAAGTTACAGAAACCTCTGAAAAATGTAGAAGACTGTGCCATCCAGGCTAGATATCAAGAGGATGCCATTCAGGCTAGACATCAAGAGGATGCCATCCAGGCTAGACATCAAGAGGATGCCATCCAGGCTAGACATCAAGAGGGTGCCATCCAGGATAGACATTAAGTGGGTGCCATCCAGGATAGATATCAAGAGGGTGCCATCCAGGATAGACATCAAGAGGATGCCATCCAGGATAGACATCAAGAGGATGCCATCCAGGCTAGACATCAAGAGAGTGCCATCCAGGCTAGACATCAAGAGGATGCCATCCAGGCTAGACATCAAGAGGATGCCATCCAGGCTAGACATCAAGAAGGTGCCATCCAGGCTAGACATCAAGAAAACTAAACTCATTTCATAATCTCATTAGGAATAAATGTCAATAAACAGTTTTTTACATCTATAATGAAAATTTTCAGTTTTCTGGATAAATTACGTTATATTGAAGATAATCAGCTCTGAAAGATCATGAAAAGCCTAACTCCAAAAGGTTTCTAACACATATCATACAGATATGTGACTGTTGTGTACCTGAAAATGTTGTGTATTACATCACTGCTTTTTGCACAAGAAAACAAAGAAACTACTTCTCAAAATAGTTTTATTAATGAAATAGTGATTCTATTCTGCAAACTTCTGCTCAGCCTTGAGCAAATCTCTTAGTGACAATTTGGAAATTTTAATTTCAGTAAAAAATTTGGAATTTACTTCTCCATGTTGAGAATCATCTATTCAACAAAACTCTGAATTGACCAGGTAGTACCTTTTTGATTGGCTGCATTGCTATCTTTGATTACATTTGTGAATGACGAGGATAATTTAAGGTAGTTGTAATGGTAACTTGCACAATATTTATAAGTATTCAAGCAGTCAATTCAAATGAGTTGACCCAACACAGGTCCATGACCAAGAGCTCTTAATGGAGGATTTGCATGCCTTTTTGTTTTATTCCATCCTTATATTTGATTTGGTACAAAAACCATAATATATGTGATAATACAAAGCAAGTATGCATTTAGTTGAGTGTAAATCTACAACAAATGCTTGACCAAAATAGGATGTCAAAACAGTCCACAGATTATTGGATTCTCACAGAAATTTTTGGCACAAAACAACTGGTATAATGACATTATTCACATTTGAACTCAAGAATGCACATCACATTTATGATGATTACAATGGAACCAAATTAAAATTGAAATTGACACCTCACTGCAATTGACTTGGTACAAAATAACCAAACCAACCCAGAGAAGCAGTCTTAACTCAAATGTAAGGGCACTGATGAGTACTAACACACAAATTTCACTTTTGTACTGCATGTGAATCAAGTGAATCAAATCAACACGTTGCCTGCCATTACAAATAAAATTACCTTCTAAGCACTGAAAAGGTATTAAGTCAGAAATAATTCAGGACAAAAAAAAAAGAAATAATTCAGGGAAAAAAGTTTCCATGTTAGAAAGAATTGACAATAACAGCATATACTTGCTTAAAAGTTGGATACAACTTTAATATGCATGGGGACAGATGTGCCACCACATAAGGTGCTGAGAGATCAGGGTCTATGCATTTTGTCAGGAGTAATCAGTAGAATAAACAACATTAACCATGATCTACCAGAGCATTATGTGATAGCAGATCAGGGTCTATGTTGTTTGCAGTGGGACCCATCTTACAAACAAGTACATACATAATAATGTTATGACAGATCTGGATACATAATAATGTTATGACAAATCTGGATACAAAATAATGTTATGACAAATCTGGATACAAAATAAGGTTATGACAGATCTGGATACAAAATAAGGTTATGACAAATCTGAATACAAAATAATGTTATGACAAATCTGGATACAAAATAATGTTATGACAGATCTGGATACAAAAAAAGGTTATGACAAATCTGAATACAAAATAAGGTTATGACAAATCTGGATACAAAATAATGTTATGACAGATCTGGATACAAAATAATATTATGACACATCTGGATACAAAATAATGTTGTGACAGATCTGGATACAAAATAAGGTTATGACAGATCTGGATACATAATAATGTTATGACAGATCTGGATACAAAATAATGTTATAACTGATCTGGATACAAAATAAGGTTATGACAGATCTGGATACAAAATAAGGTTATGACAAATCTGGATACAAAATAATGTTGTGACAGATCTGGATACAAAATAATGTTTTGACCGATCTGGATACAAAATGTTATGACAGATCAGGATACAAAATAATGTTATGACAGATCTGGATACAAAATAATGTTATGACAAATCTGGATACATAATAATGTTATGACAGATCTGGATACAAAATAATGTTATGAGAAATCTGGATTTAGCAGATTGTTAGGACTGATCAGTATAGCAAACAACACAGACTCTTTTATGCCACTGCATTAAGCAATGGCAGATCAGGGTCTATTTTATCTACAGATAGACTCAACTTATGAGTATATCTGTCACACACAGAAAGCCTGCATTTATGGCTAGTACATTATGTAGATCTGTGACATCTGATGGACAGGAAAAATCTCACAAAATGTCCAACACATTCTCAGGATTTAACTCCAATTTCTCCTTTACCAATACATCCCCTCCTCCATAAAGTATTTCCTAGTGAAATGTTTCACATCTGTTTAAACTGTGATGTAAATTTCAAAACAAAATTCCAATTCACACCCAGAATACCACACCTGGCATGTCTTTTCATAACACACTGCATAATGTAAAACCTTAATATGGAATCCAGTAAGGATCATATCAGCCATGGTTCTGTACATATGCCACTTGCTTCCTTAGTGTAAACATGAACCCAAAAGTGTTAGTACCTTGCATCACTCAAGATGGATGACCTCAGTAAAAAATTGTAATATCTCAGACAACAGTAAATATAAATGTCACTCACTTTATAACCCCTCCACATACCCCTATCTTCTAGTATGCCTGAACCCATAATCATATCACTGGGATGTCTGTAGTATGGCAGCTTATAGTGATGTCCAGCACTGGGGCATCAATGCCTCATACACAACATCATGTCCAACCAAGCCACAATATCCTCACATTGGCCTGACCAATTCTAATACTAACCACTTAATGCTGAGTGCCAAGCAAGGCAACTACTAGTACCATTTTTATAAGTCTGGTATGATTTGGTTGGGTTTGAATCTGTAACCTCCTGCATCTGAGAAAGAGGCTCTAACCAATCAGACCATTAAAACGGTAAGATATTTTAAAGTTTATTATACTAATAGCACTTGAATTAGTTCATTTTAAGTTCCCAGCTAAGGAAATAGACTACTGTACTTCTATGCTCACCTATGTCAAAGTAATGTTGGAACTTCCCTTAGTATAAGGCTACACCTATCATTAATAGTGTTATAAAGAGGAAGCACTATTCCATAGGTATGTTTAAATACCCATTAACTGAAAAATTATCTCTCCCCCTCAGTAGAATGCTTTAATCATTGCCAACCATGTATCAAAAAAATGGTGTTTTAAAAAGGAAAGACTTCACTTGACCGTTTTTTCTGTCAACCCTTACTTTTATACAGTGGTATGATTTTGGTCATAGGGTCCATAGCTGCAGTACTGTATTATATCTTGAACTGCATTATAATGAGGCACAGTATAACAGGGGATAGCTGTACTATGAGCTAAAGACCAACTAATGATGATCAGAAGTTTCCTTATCAGATGCTAATTTAACTGGCTTCTTTTACTTTACACCCAACTACTTCACAAAACTTAATCATCTCCATTGAGATAGGTTCCCCAAACCCTCCGCCTACAGCATCTCACCTGCCAATGTTAAATCTAATGGAAAGCCAAGATGATCAACCCATGCACAGACAACTGAACTAAGGTTTACAAATGTACCAAGCAACTTCTGTGTCTCTAAAACCTGATTACTAAGGCATGCAAAGATCTTAAACAAATTTAAATCTGGTTTGTGTTGTTGTCTGGCTTCCAGTTTTGTAAACTGCAATACATGCACTTTTGGTTTGCTCATGACCCAAAAAAGGAAGATGTAACTAGTTTGATGTGTAACTAGTCTGATGTGCCGGAGTTCACCTTTATGTAACTGATAATTGTTCCTGACTGGAAATGGTCAGATCTGTGAAACAGTTCCCTCTTACAATCATACTGCATGACCAGAGTGACCTAGAGATTTGATCTTCATTAAAATAATTAAATGGGATTTTGTTCACTTAAGAACTTGCTAGTACAACTGTACAAATGTTCTTGTATGCTTGCCACTGAAATCTACCAATGCCAATCACAGTGCATTCACCATACATATATCTATTTCTCAACTTACCTAGGCCAAAGCAGTGCTGTCAAGTAAGTCAAATTACCAGGTTATTCTGATTCAGCTGCATGACCACACAAATCATTATTGACATTTAAGCACACAGTGCTTCAACAGATCTGCCGATGCATACATACATCAACTATATCAGGACAGGTATACACCACAACAAACAAGATTACACAACAATTCAATAAATACTGTACTTGAAAGATTTTCATTTCAAATGCAGGCAAGAATCCCTTTGTTGTTCTTGCTGTTGTTGGGTTTAACACCATTTTTCCCCACAAGATCGGCTATACATGTTGGCTAGTGGAGGAAGAACCCTGGGAAACCCAGGGAAGAAACACCAACCTACAAAGCCTTTTTTAAAATGGAGGATCATGGGTTTGGGTTTGTGCTTTACAGCACAACAATACATAAAGGTTATCATACTGAGACAAATGTAGTAAAATTCCTTACTGTGCAGCAACCCCAAGCTGATTATCGGATGGTAAGAGTCAAAACCTACCCACTTTTGGTTACCATACCAGCATGCTAACCACTGCAAATCCTCAATCATTGGCAATGTGTAAATTAAATTTTGTTTCATGTAAAGACTGATTTTTTTCTCTCAATTAGCCATTGGATCACCATAGCTACAATTGTATTGACCCTGCCTAAATTTCACTGATACAATGAAAATCATGAAGTCAGTAATTCAACATTTATTCTTTATTCATATCAACAGAAAACAATAAATAATATCCCATGAATATGCTCAGTAAAAGTTGAAACTTTTTAATATTTAATTTTTCTGATTTATCTGCAAATGTAAAAATACTTTTGTTGCTGATTATCTCTTTCAGTAGATGTTCCAATGCCGCATTTTTGGGCTCAGCTTCTTCATTATAGCAGGGTTTCATACCTATTGATGAGACTAAATTATCCAACCAGTATTTTAATCTTATGACTCTTATCTGGTCATTCTGACATCTTGACCTGTGGGTGACAACATGACAACAGTCATGGCTACTCAAATATTTGCATGTAATGATTTTTCTCCTATGTATATCAGTTGAGTGAATCTGATTTTTTTGAATACTGCTTTGTTGGACTCCAAAAAGTTTTGGTCCAGAGATTACTCCGGTATAATAAGGTTTTGATATTGAGGGGTTTCACTGTAAATACTTGGACCAACTTTTTTAATCAATATTTAAACCACTTGCCTAGTTAATCAAGCCTGAACTGTTAATTAATAAAGAAATTTGCTATTGATCAGGTATAAAAATGAAGAGCACAAATCACAATAAGCATACAATCTTTTTAATGGCTTACCTACAAGCATTTAATTGATATTAATTTTCTTAAAAAAAACAGGCTCTATTATATGGCTCAGAAGTTTCAGATTAGACTTCTGTCAACCCTAATCTGTGTCAGTGCATATGTCATATATTGTTTTAACCTCTCATGCCCTTGGCACATTATTTTGGCCTTTCTCTGATGGGTAAGTGTGCTACACTGCCCCTACGAAAACAAATTCCTGACTTCATGAACAATCATGAATGTTCATGAACATACTTGAAATGTTCATGATCAGTTCATCACTTGAGTTCAAGAACTAATAGCCTTGAATGTTCATCACCTAAGTTCATGAACACTTCAAGAAATTTGATGAATCATGTACTTTAGTTCATGAACACAATGAACTTTTATGAACTATTATTATATCTTTGAAGTTTCTGAAATGTCATGAATTTGCTTCATGAACAATTCAAGTACTTTGATGCACCATTAAGATATTTCTTAGAAATGTTTATGAAATTTCTATATCATTATATTCATAAAATGTTTATGAAAATTAATCATACAAACTTCTCACAATATTAGTGAAATATAAATAAAGATGAATATTTTTTTTTAATTATATGATACTGTATAAATGTTCAGAGATCTTTTATTCAATACTTGTGTACTTAACTTGAGTAGTTCTAGATTAATATAGAAAAATATTTTTCTGGCCCTCATGAAAAAATTGACTTGCTATAAAAACTTTCAACGACTTTGTTCTAACCTTTGTTCTAACGTTTTTGTCCAGTACTGTTATAAACTGCATATTTTATTGACTTTGTAACTGGTTACCAAGTTGCAGTAAAAACCGAAATATGTAAGCAACGATTATCCTGATTGGATGACTGTGAAAGAAAATATAATTGGGTAAAATACGCGAGTGATTTCAGCGGCTGAGCACAAAGGGTTTGGAACAAGCAACACGCGTGAACAAAAATCGTGGATTCCGTGGAATTAACAGATGAGAATATTTTCAATACCATTTCTTTTAAGTACGTAGAAGTGCTGAGAAGGAATTATGAAGAATATGATGGAATCGACTTGATAAGAGCAAAATTAGGAAGAAAAGTGTACACAGCGGGATCATCAAAATTACGGTGAGTGTTTCTTTTTCTTCATCATTCATTATTTTTAAGTGGGAATTATATGTATAATTTTTTTTGTTTTTATGTCATCATATAGTTTTAACCAAACTAATATATCTGGTTTTTGTCAGACCCAATTTAAACTTTCTCTTCGAATTTTTAAAAAAACACGCAACATTATACCCCCACCCCCTTTTTAGATCTTGATACTATACGCGGTACTGTATCGGCGATATGAATTTATATGTTAGGTATCGTTTTATGTTTCATGACATCACTATTTATATGATCTGATGTAATTTGGTAAATTAAAACAAAAACAAAAATTAATGAATGTGTCAAACTATACATAATACATGTACTATATGCAACATCCAGCATCAGAGAGATACATTTATATAAAAACATTTGACTCTTGTGACTTATAATACATATGGCAAGTCAGCTTAAGTTAAAATACAACTAGTGAAAAAATTTCTCCAATAATGTAAATGCGCAGAAAGTTGTGTATTAAGTGTAAGGGATTAAATAATTTTGAGTTGGATCATATAGTTGGGTACAGAAATAATGTGCTAACAGCTGAAGACAATGTTGATCATAGGTTGTCTGTAATTAACTTTATCTTTCTTTCAGATCAGATAGCAGAAAAGGAAAATTATTAGAGGATGAAGTTTATAAGATAAGGAGGAAAATTTGACAACTGGAGGATCTTACAGCCAAGATGGAATAGACATTAAAAAGTGACTGCTGCAGCAATGTTAAAGATTCATACAGTAATCTAATGAACAGCTTAAGTTGCAGATGGAGACATTCAGTAGTGACAATAGGTGGAATTTCATTAAATTAAAACTAGGCCCTGACTGTCTTTACAAAAAAAGAGTTATCTGACAGGTCAGTTTTGGGGTGGGGATCCATGTCTTCAGGAGAAACATCAGTGGAATTAGCTCTATGACAATCACAGATAAATATGCTTCAGCAGTTGATTGAATACAACTGTCCCATTATCTCTTGAACAATTTTCAAAGAAAAATTACAAAACATACAGAAAGTGTTGCTAAGAATAAAAAAGGAATATTACTTAATGTCAGTTTACATGTTCTTTGTTGCATATTAAAAAATATATCTGAAATTAGTTTTCTAAGATAGTATATTGCATTTTATACTCTTTAAAAAAAAAACCACATCTAAGGTTATTTTATGATTCAGAATGAAATAGGTATTTGTAAGTTTGTCACACAATCAAATTTTTTTAGGAACTGTTCATGAAGTCATGAAAAATGAGGAACATTGTTCATCATAGTTCATGAATATGTTCATTAACTGTGATGGATGATGATGAACCAGTTAGTGAACTTTTATGAACTGTTCATGAACATTCAAGAACAGTTTGTAAAGTTATGGTTCATGAACGTTCATGAATTCATTTAATTTTACCATTGACAGAATTGACCATTTTCAGTTCATGCACATTCATGAATGGTTCATGAACCTTTTGATGAACTTTCAAGGATGGTTCATGAACAGGTTCATGAACCGTTCAAGAACAGTTCATGCACGTTCATGAATTGTTCATGATGATTTCGTAGGGGATGCATTGTTGGAATTTTGTCGTCTTGATTGTAATAGGAAATTAGACTGAAATTTTCATGCCTTACCTTAGTTGACGAGTTTTGAGAATGTGAATTCACTGACCTTAGATGATTTCACATATGATAAAGACTTGAGCGCATATTGACTGAAATTAACGTTGTTAAGCCATGAATCGAGATTTCATGTATGCTAAAGACTTGAATGTGTGCATTGAAATAACATAGTTAAGCCATGTAATGAATTAATTTGTGCAATTGAGACGATAATGGAACTGTTATGTCTTGTGTGATGTTCATGTGAGTCAGTGTTGAAATAGCCATTAGGAAGTACATTAATCTTATGAAACTAGGTTTGTTTATGGTCTGCAATGTTTGGCTTGACCAGATAGCCTTTGGTATCTGTTTGAATTCTGAGAGGACAATATCTGACATAACAAGAAGGGAAGTACTACTCTATTCTCAGTAGGATACCCGAGTGGAAATTTAGGTTGCTTCTGTTTATTTTAAAGGGGGAAATAGCTCCACTGACATATCCACGTACCTATTTATTCAAGTATTTATGTACCTACATATCCATCTACCTGCACAAAGTTTGAGGGCCAAAAGAGATGTGACAATAGAGATTGGAGAAGAAAAAAGAAAAGCGAAAAGGACCAAGAAGAACAGCCACAATGAAGTTGGAATGAAATGGAAATAAGCGAGTTATGAAGTTGTACAAGGCAATGACTTTGATTATTCACTCGATTCTAGGATGAACTAATTCTACCATTTTAAATAGATTGGCTATCTGTATATTTGGGTTTTTTAAATTCGGTGAATGATTTATTTAAAAAAGAAGTGTATCTTCCTAATGTAATGTATTATAACAATTGTTTATATAACTGATTAAATTATCTTTTCATGTAATAGGGATTGTGTCATTCTGTTTTACATATCTGCTCAGATCTCTATTTATTCCACCTATAAGTTTCACACTATATTAATATTTACTGGATCTGGGCAGTAACACCCAGGTGATCAACCTCTAGATAACAATAACCTAGCAACCCACCACCACAGGAGTTGAGAAGTTTCAGTTTACATGGAAAAAAAAATGTATGATATTTAAGTCAGAAAAATGTGGAACTATACAAAAGTTTCTGTCTTAAGATGATTGCAGGATACTAAGTTTTCAGTGCTGATGAGTTTGGACCAACTTTCAATATTTAAACTAATGTGATAAATGTGGATGTGCATTACCTTTAGTACTCCCTCAATATAATACTGTTCTTGTAAGCCATAAAAGGGGCTGGCTTATAGGTAAGGCCACATTATAATGAGGTATCTGAAAATACTATATGTACTCAGAAGACAAGTTCAGCTTCAAACTGCACAGACCCAGATCTGCCATTGCAAACTACATTGGCAGATCTGGATCTGTGCAGTTTGTTTGGAGCAATCAGTACAACAAGCAACAGAGATCCTGATCTACAGGTGCATTATGTTATGGCAGATCAGAATCTTTGAGCTGTTTGCAGTTAGATTCTAAGTATATACAATAATACTGCTAATAAATGACACTGAATCCATGAGTATACCCACATTATATACCCAACCTAATATATGGGCTCAAAATGATTGGTTTAAGCAAGTTTATTGATGTTCATTAGAAACAAGGAAACCTTATCACAGGAAACATGAGTGAAAAATTAGGATAGAAACATTTACTATTGGCTTGCAGTGCTAAGGAAGATGTTAGAAAATTATGTACATACAATATTATTTATTCACAAGTTTTCACTAAATGGACATGATCATCATGCCATCCAAAATGTTCAAAAGCATCTTATCAGCAAACTAGAAATCTATGGAATATGTAATCCAATCTGTAGTGTCACTAGCACTCTAATAGGTATACACTAATTGACTGTGTCAATTAAAATTGACTGACTGGGCAAAAGAGTGATTGTTTCTTGGATGACAACAATGTAACTGAAATACTATTCTAGAGAGCTGTTTCAAGTTAGAGAGATTTCTGGGTGAATTTGATTCATCAGATAAATGGTTATTTTCAAACACAATTTGTCTTCAAAGCTCTAAAATGTGGCTTAACTACTTCCTGGACAACCTTCATTAGGAACCCAGGTGGATTGGAAAAAGGTGATTGGTAAACATGCCATGGCCAAAACAAGGTTCATTGTGTTTTACTTCTATGTATTTCTTCAAAAACATTCTTCTTGATCCTATTCAATGACAAAGAGTGTACACTCATAAATTTTCTGACAAATGTTCATTGGCATGCTTAAATTAATGAATCAATGAAGTTGCTCTTCATGTATTTTCAATACCAGCTTTTGCATTTTACATTTGCTTTTGTGATTATTGATATTGTCTGTGCAAAATGCAACTATGGATGAGGCTTGCCCTGATTTTATTTGTCATTATTTTCAGGACAGAAATCATGGATCAGGCTTGCCCTGATTTTATTTGTCATTATTTTCAGGACAGAAATCATGGATCAGGCTTGCCCTGATTTTATTTGTCATTATTTTCATGACAGAAGTCATGGATGAGGCTTACCCTAATTCAGGTTAGTTGTCATTTTTATGACATAAATCAGGGATGAGGCTTACCCTAATTCAGGTTAGTTGTCATTTTTATGACATAAATCAGGGATGAGGCTTACCCTAATTCAAGTTAGTTGTTTGTTTCATGACAGAAGTCATGGATGAGGCTTACCCTAATTCAAGTTAGTTGTTTGTTTCATGACAGAAGTCATGGATGAGGCTTACCCTAATTCAAGTTAGTTGTTTGTTTCATGACAGAAGTCATGGATGAGGCTTACCCTAATTCAAGTTAGTTGTTTGTTTCATGACAGAAGTCATGGATGAGGCTTACCCTAATTCAAGTTAGTTGTTTGTTTCATGACAGAAGTCATGGATGAGGCTTACCCTAATTCAAGTTAGTTGTTTGTTTCATGACAGAAGTCATGGATGAGGCTTACCCTAATTCAAGTTAGTTGTTTGTTTCATGACAGAAGTCATGGAAGAGGCTTACCCTAATTCAAGTTAGTTGTTTGTTTCATGACAGAAGTCATGGATGAGGCTTACCCAAATTCAAGTTAGTTGTTTGTTTCATGACAGAAGTCAAGGATTAAGCTTGCTCTGATTTTAGTTATTCATTATTTTCATGATGGAAGTCACAAATGGGGCTTACCTTAGAAAGGTATCATAATTCTTTACATGCATCCCATTTCCTCCCATTTAGGCTTTTAAAACAGGGATGGGGAAGGAATGTTCATTTTATGTAAATATAACATATAGAGACTCATTGTAGGAAAATGCCTTTAGACTTCAATGAACTGTTTAATTTTTAACAATATTTTTTTAGTGTTAGTTTACATACATGTAGTTTAATGGACACAAATCAAGTTAAAAAGTACAGCGAATTTTTATTAAAATAATTTTATGCACTAGCAGAATAAACTCTAAAATACTTTCTACTGAACAATATTCTGCACTGGAGCTGAAAATACAACAAATTTATTAACTAGTATCAAATTCCAACAGTAATGGCATTAAGAGTTAGATTAACAAAATGCAAACTCATGATATATTTTGAACATTATCTTGGGTGTAACCATATTCTATTTATGTATACGCATGCATGTGGTGATAAAGCAAAATTTGCAGAACCTTGCATGTAAATGAATTGATTCATAAGCAATTTTATTTCAAGGAAAGACAACTATCAAAGATGGGCACTTAATATCACTGTATATATGTTTTTTTTCTTCTTTTGTTCCCCAAGTCTTCTTAACCTCAAGTGGCCGAGTGGTCTAAAGCACTCACTGTTACAGATCACTGCCGTCTTACCTCTGTCTGCATGGGTTTGAGTCTCAGGCTCAACCAATGTGGGAAGGTGAGAAAGTTCGATGGTTCTTTCCGGGCTTGTCTCAGGTTCTTCCTCCACCACTGATACTAGCCACCATGCATAGCCTATCTTGTGCTGAAAAATGGCATCAAACCCTACAACAACAACAACTTCTTAACCTGTTAGGCATCGAGGATGTGAAACCTTTACCATTATCTTTTCATCTGTATCAGACATCATGGAACATATGATCACCTTTTTTCTAATGGTAAATCAGATTACCTGGGAGACCAAATCACTGGTCAAAGCACAGAATGATGCAGAGAGATGGACATCTGATATATAACAAGCTGGATCTCCAACCTTTCATTACTGACCCCATTCCTTTCATTACTGACCCCATTCCTTTCATTACTGACCCCATTCTTTTCATTAATGATCCCATTCTTTTCATTACTGACCCCATTCCTTTCATTACTGACCCCATTCCTTTCATTACTGACCCCATTCCTTTCATTACTGACCCCATTCCTTTCATTACTGATCCCATTCCTTTTATTACTGATCCCATTCCTTTCATTACTAATCCCATTCCTTGCATTACTGACCCCATTCTTTTCATTACTGATTCTAGCAGAGTCTGTTCTGAAACTTCAAATTTATGTTGGGGGGAAGGGATTCACCCCATCATTTTAAACAATAATTCCCTGAAAAGAGATACATACTACTGTGCTGGAAAGAATTTCCTGGAATTAAAGACAATTCCATTTCTTCTTTTAAACTGCTGAGGGTTGAAACCATATTCCTAACATTGACATGCAGCCATAATGAATGCAAGATCTGCACCACTTTCAATGTAATGACAAGCTAGACATCATCAGAATGCTTTTGGTGAAACCTCCATGCCATTATTATTTTTGGGAGAATTTGTTACAAGATTTTCAATATGTTCATTATGGCAGCCATGTAGGTAATTACAGGAAATGATTAAATTATATTACCAAACCATGATAAAGTCTCTTCATCAGCTGCAGCTATAATTGATAAAGTTGTCACACACACACACACACACACACACACACACACACACACACACACACACACACACACACAAACCAAGTGCCTAGTTAATTTGTCTCGTGTTACACTGACATAATAACATGTCTAAGCAACACAGAAACAATTACAAGTATTTTCCCACAACATTCTCAGGGGTCAGCCTGATAAAATAGGTGGAAATTTGGGAAATGGAAATTTGAAGGAATTAGTAAAATTTTGGGGAGGTCTTATCATCAAACATGGGCTTATCACTGGAGAAATACAATGTTATACACAAAAAATGTAAATTAAGATCCTTATTTCAACAAGTGTCTTCAAAGACAAACATGCTTTTCAAAATGATTCTCCTCATAAAATAAAAACATTTTAAAAAATGTTATTTGTCAATTATCTGGGATCCTTAGCTACAATACTTTTGTCCAATAAATGACTGAATAAATGAAAAAACTTAAAGAACACAAGTCTTGATGACATCTTTACTAGTCAGCTACAGTTCAGAAAAGTGGTTTTAATGTATTGGAATACAATAGGGTTTTTTTTCTTCAAAATGTATTTCTTGATTTCCATTTTTAAATCCTACATAAATAGCTTTGGCCAGATTAAACAACAGCACATCAGTAATGTACATTCGCTATGAAACCATGCTTTTCTGCACAACTTGATCTCCCTTACCATCAAGAACCATTATGATCTACTAATGTATAACACATATCCAACCAGAGCAGATCACTATGAATGGCAGCATATTTATATATACTGCACTAACACATCTTGGTCCATGCTGTACAGTGGCTCCAAGTGGCCATGTGGTTTAAGGCAATCACTTAAAGATTGACCACATCTCACCTCTTTCTATAAAAGTTCAAGTCTCGCCTCAGCCAATGTGGGTACTGAGAAAGTTTGCCAGTAGCTTCACTGTTGAAAAATGATATTAAACCCACAAAAAAAATAATCCATCCTGTATAGTTTGATATTAAGTAAAAAGCCTGACACTGTATTCTCAGAAACCACTGATCTACAGAAAGCTACTGGCAAGCTTTTTACATACAATCATTAGCCTGAGCCAAGATTCAAACCCATGAGGACAGCTGAGATGTCATTCTGCTACCTGGAACCCCATTTAAGGTAAACCTACAGGACACAGTACTAATTATATGGAAGAACTGTGAACCAGTCTAGAAATGGGTGAAGAAATGATAGAGTATATATATATGGGTTTGGTTGTCCATGTTGTAGTTGTTGTTGGGTTTAACAGCATTTTTCAGCACACAATAGGCTATTCATGGCAGCCAGTATTAATGGTGGAGGAAGAAACCAGGAAATCACCAGAAAGAACCACAGACCCACGAGAAGCTACTGGCAAGCTTTCTCACATATCCACATTCTCCGAATCCTAGACTTGAACTCACACAGAGGTGAGGTGGCAGTGATCTGTAACAGATAGCGCTTTAGCTTTAGACCACACGTCCACTCGGAGCCCCCTTTGGTTGTCCATAATTGGTTAATAATAATTAAAAGTAAAATTTTAGCAAAAATATCTTTTGAAAGCTTATCCTATGTGTAATTTTTAAAAAATATAGACAAAATTCTATTGATGCAATATTAGTATTTGTACAGACTCAATAATGAAAGTAGCACTTGATTCATTTAGTGCAGAATCAAAAACGTGTTTCATGCAAAACATTTTTTATAGGCCAAAAAATGCTGCAGCTCATATGGTGTTCTCCACACAGAAGTTTGCACCAAGGATAGTTGTGCATGGAGAAATATAGGTCTGATCATCAGAAATTTAAAGTTATTGAATCTTAAATATGATGGTGTTTTCTTATGTTTACTATGGGAGTTGAATTAGTATAGTGACTTCTATATGCGACCTATTTTTATCATAGAAGTACTGTATGTTGTTTCCATGGTTACCACGTGTATTCAGGTTATCATTTTGGTGGTTTTTGCATATGACAATCATAATGGAGTCTTTTATTCATGGTTTGCATATTGGTTTTGGAGAAAAATTCTATACAAAACACAGATGGGAAGGGTTGTATACACTGGGCAGGGGCAGTAGATAGCTCAAGCTTTGGGAAAAAGAGACCTGTATGGCCCGATGGCAAAATTTCATATCTTGGTGCTCACAGAATGTCCTATATGGTTAAATACTTTTTAACATATGCAACAATTCCAAAACTGGGGGTGGAGGAGAAATTTAAATGTAAGCCACTTATTTCACAATTGCCTTTGTATCAATACTGATCCTTTATATTTAGAGAGACATTCAATAAATCAAAGCAGAGAGCATTGTAAAATGCAAGGACTGTGCACAAAATTGCACATGCCACATTGCCTCAACCTGTAGAAATGTACTAAAATGGAGGTAGTTAATGGTAAGAATGTTCATAGTTTGCTTGTTTTTTTATTTTAGCCATAGCACACATTTATTTGCCTTTGTTATAATTCTTTTCTTCTTGATATTTCTCATAGAGTTTGTAAAGAAATGCCCTTTTCTCACACTTGTTTCTCTTATATACTGTACTTGATTTATACATTTTATCTCTGATATATATATATATATATATATATATATATATATATATATATATATATATATATATATATATATATATATTGCTTGCTCTTCAGACCTTGTGCCACTGAATTGCAAGCTGAAATCGGACAACAAATAGATTGACACAGCTTAACCAGAGATTCTCCATGTCCATGGTTGCAGTTATGGACAGCACTATGAACCCTGCCATGGAAGTTTCTCAGGATATATACTTTGGCAAGCTGCATTTTGTCTTCCAATTCACTGATTCCACTTTCTGAGTGTTCTTGTTTAATTTTGTTTTTAACACAGTAGATTTATCTAACTGATACTCAACACTCTCAATGGATATTTTCATATCTGTTGATGTGAATAGATTAAAACAAGCTTCATATCAAAAATGTGGTTTCAGATTTAAAACAAAAGCAATTTATATAGGCAACATAGCTCTGCAGATAGCATAGAATCATTTAGTTGTAAATTAGAGCTTGTTACTTGGTATATCAAATCAAGGTATATTACCTCCCCTTTGACTGTAATTGACTGATTGCAAGGTGTGCTTTGTTTCTCTTTTTTTCAATAATTTAAGTATTTTATTCAGATTTATATTGAAAAGCAAATAACACTGCTTGATGTGAAGAGTAACCACAATAATGCTGTTGAGGCTTTTTCTTTACTTATTATGAGTTTTGTGTAAATGTAGGTATAAATTTATGTAGTAAATGACTTTCATATGCAATTCAATTCTATTACTTAAATTTACCAAGTAGTTTTTGGAGCAATAAATTATATCTGTGTGTGATTATTGTGCAGAAATTTGGACATAACCTTGCATCACAAACTTTTCCACATATTTCTCCACCTCCAGCTTACTTCTTGACTTGAGCAGTAGCAGTCTGCACATGGACTTTCTGTCTCTAACAGTAATGTCAGCAGTATAGGAACTTAGCATAGCTTTTTCAACTCTGTCTCTTGTTGTCCTTATGTAACAGACCTCAAGTGGCTTTGTCTTTTGGGTTGATGCACATTTTTCTCCTTTGTTGTGGGGAACATTACCAGGCTTGAAGAAATGACTGTCTATTTTTTGCTTCCTTGCCCTTTCCCATAGCTTTATAGTAAAAAGTTGCACTCAGTTATTTAATTCTTCAGTATAGGAAAATTTATGGAACTTGTCTTTGCCTTTTATACCTTTTTGTTAAGATTTGGGGGTGATAAATCTGATGTGTTGATAGTTTAATTAGTTTGGGAATGTCAGCATCTCTTGGTGTTTCATGGGTGTGTGTATTTGTTTTAGTCACAGAAGGGCAATGTTCTTTTATCATTTTGACCGTCATGTACCTATCTCATGTACCTATGGTCATGATGTCATGTACCTATCGGTTTTCCCTGAATGAAAGGAATGCTGATGCTTTGTATCTTGTTTCTTTGACAGTCAGAAGAAAACAAAAATGCAATTTTGAAATTTAAAACATAAAAACTTGTCCTATAGCCAGTGAGAGATGAAAATACAATGTGTTGTGTAATTTGATACCCTGTGATGTCATAGTTATAGGTTACTGCATTTGTATGGGAAAATATGAACAAGATTTTTGGATGGCTATTCTACACAACCATGGAAGTGCAGTATATCCATCCAAAAAAAAGAGTTCAAATTTTTCCATTCAAATGCAGTTACCTTTTTATTATAAACTCATTTTTTGTTTCATTACCAAAGACTTAATAATAAAATTCACAACCAAATATATTTCATAATAAAATTTTATTTTATTATTAAAATAATAAGGTTCACAATCCTAGATTCCTTAAATACACAATAACAGTATTCATGCACATATAGTTCCTCCCACTGACCTATTAACTTCATAGCATACAGCACACTCATGTGCTTCAAGGGTGTGGAGTGCTATATGAAGGTGTTCAATATAGGGAAATATTAAACCTTTTGACAATGTAAAGTTAATGGAGAAAACAATGAGCATATAATAATTGCTGATGTTAGCATGTTTGTGTTTCTTTTGTGTAGTATGCATGCCATAGAAAGATAATATGAAGATACAAAGACAGAAAACAACTATTTTAATCACAAGAATAATCCACTAATAAGTGCAATACAACACAGCAACATGTAATGTGGATGCAATTTAGCTACATACAGTGGTATAACATAAAATGACATTGCAATAATATCTTTGCACAAGCATGGCCAATTCTTTCTTACAATTATGTTCCAATATCAATGAGTAAAATACATGTCTTGCTAAAATATTTATATCTGGTTATAGGACACACTGTACTAATTATATGGAAGAAATATGAACCAGTCTAGAAATAGGTGAAGAAATAATAGTCTATATACGGGTTTGGTTGTACATAATTAGTTAATTATGAAAAGTAAAATTTTAGTAAAAATATCTTTTGAAAGCTTATCCTATGTGTAATTTTAAAAAAATATAGACAAAATTCTATTGATGCAATTTTAGTATTTTTACAGACCTGACTTAGGATTACTCAATAATGAAAGTAGCACTTGATTTGTTTGGTGCAGAATAAATAACCTATTTCATGCACATGTAGGTCAAAAAAATGCTGCCTCTCATATGGTATTCTCCACACAGAAGCTTGCACCAAGGATAGTTGTGCATGGAGAAATATAGGTCTGATCATCAGCACCCAAAAATTTTAAATTCTTGAATCTTAAATATGATGGTATTTCCATACATTTACTATGGGAGTTGAATTAGTACCATGACTCCTACATCATCAAACCATAGCAGTTAAGCATGGGGAAGGGGGATAACTAAGCGAAGACAAACTGGATATTTCTGAGTTTCTAGCTTTATTTTGATTCATGTTTAAGACTGTCAAAATTTTGGGAAGTTGGCCTTAATTATGCATGTAACAATCTACAACGCTATCCCCTCCACCATTATCTGATTATCTACCAGTGTAGTGCAGTACATGTTACATAAAATCTATTTTTTGGGGCAATTAACTCTTCCAACATTTTCTGATAATTTTGGCAAAGTCTTCATTTTAAGCTGTATAAAATCCTGTTCTGCTCTAAGATATCTGATGTAAATGCACAGCAGGGATTAAAAGCAGGCTAAATTTACACAACAAAAATGATACTGGTGATATACTTCAAGCCAGTGCCTTGGTACAGGTTTAATGTATTTATTCTGAAAATCATCTGTATCTTTCAAATTAATGGCACATAAAAGCAAATAAAGTCATATAAACCATATTTTCTACATGTCTTCAGCAAAAAAATTAAATTTTTCTCCATCCAAAAACATCTAAAAATTGTATGTGTCCAAAATTATGTGAACGAAAAGTTATACACTCTAAATAAAAAATCTTATCAAGGATATTTCTGATTATCAGCAAGCTATTTATTCCCCAAATTTATAAAAGTAGTATTTGTCTATTTTGTCTTATAGACATAAGAGTTTAATTTGTGTCCAAAAATGTGTAAAGTACGTAAATAAAATTATAAATCAAAACATTATAATTTTGTCTAAATAACAAATAAACATGAAACAGTGTCCAAAGACATACAGACACTGCAGTACTAAAATGCCTTTGTTTTTATTGGCATCACAGTTTATTGTTTAGCATAAACATCAGTACTTAAATTTGCACTTAAAATCTTATGATGGATAGAGATTTTAGGTTGGATATCAAAACTCATGGTCTTTGTCAACCAACCTTTGCAAAAAGTATAATAAGATGGTAATTTAGAAAAAAGAGTGGTCTCGGTACAAAAAGGATGGGTCCATTATGCAAAATTAAAAAAGTCCAGCTTTTACCCTTCAGCTCATGCTCAGGCAAAATATCCAATGAAAAATGATGTTTCTAACACAACTAGGTATTAGGTTAACCTAAAATGTCTTGGAGGTCAATGTATTAAGATCTATTCTGAAACAGCCCCCATAATGGGTTTCCTACTTGCATTTTTGGCAAAAACGACAAAATCCTCCAGGGGTTAATGAATTAACTGTAAAGTGTTTTTCAGCAGTGAAAACAAGTTTTTAACTGGCTGCTGTGGTGATCATACTGTATGTCACATTTTTATCAAGGACCATCAATATCTTTAGAAGTCTTTGATAGGCCTCTTTCCCCCAAAAATATGTGTAAATCCCTTAATAGGGAGGGGTGTGGGTGATATAGGTACAAAGGTAGGTACTGATTGTTTCTTTTAATTTTTTAAATCTAGCTTGTGTGTTAAAAGTCCTATTTACTAATCTAAACTTGATATGGACTACAAAGAAAAGATCAAACTTCTATATTAGAAATACTATTAAATCAAAATTATATGTTTAATAACATTTGTGCTTGTCATAATTGTATGCAGATAGTTTCAAAATTTAATATTTTGTTTGGGAAAGCTGAAGTAATGTCTGCTATACAGAGACTGATTAGCACATCATTTTCAGCTCCTACCATGTTTCATTGAAACATTTCCAACAATAATAGTTTTTGTAGAAAACAATACAAACTTTCTCATTCCTTTTGCTCTGGTGGGCTAGTAGTTAGAGCATCCTTCTAAGATATGGGAGGTCATGGGTTTGATCCCCAGCCAAGTCATACCAAAGACTTATAAAACTGGTACTAATGGCTGCTTCACTTTGTGCTCAACTTTTATGAGGTTAGTGCTAGGACTGGTTGGCCTTTTGTCAGCGTAATGTGACTGGGTGGGACATCATGCTACATGTCTGCAGCATTATGCCCCAGTGCTAGACATCACTATAAACTGTCACAATGCAGACATAGAAGCAATATGTTTGAAAATTGTTAAAGCTATGTTAAAAATCCAAATCCACACACATATACACACTTGATCCTGGATCTTGCTAAAAAATATGACAGATTTCATTTAAGCCAACACTGGGTGAAGAAATTTGCCTTAGTTAAAGAAACAGGACTAAGAATTACTTTGTTTTAGTATGTATTGCTTAGAAATGAAATAAAAACAGGTATTAAAAACCTAATTATTTATTATTTAATACACATGTTGTCCATGAAACTAAGAATGCATACATATTGATTCGGGACTCATAATTTACTGTTTGAGATCTTTTTCTTTCTGCTCAGGATAATTATTCTTTTAACAAATATAATGTATCAAATTCAGTTCTTTTTCCCAACAAATCTGTGCAAATATATTTTTTCAACCTATTTGATATACATACCCTCACCCCTCAATAGGAAAATGGTTGGGCTCTATTACTATTAATTCTCGCCAAGAAATGTGATTCAATGACAACTTTAGTATTTTATTATTGTTCTCCAAACCATTTTCAGAGACCAAAAAGTAAATCAAGTATCACAGTCTTCTTCTCTGCAAAAGTGAAAATGGTTCTAGGGTGAAAAATGGGGCATGGTGTTTACCAATTTTTTTTTATTTAATAAAACGTTGCACAGTTGGCACCATTTTAATAGTCTAGGTTAGTTTACCAGAGCCACAAATTTTTGTTTTGGGACTAATGCAATGCAGTAAAACCTGTTATGAGAGATTACCAGTTCTGCCAACAAAAAGTGGTTTCTCAAGACAGGTGGTCTCTCATAGTAGGCTTGTACATATATTATATTCCTTAATATTTCTAGCTAAAATATTGTATGCATTCCTTTAAAAACAAAATTATATAGCAATAAAGATATACTTCAGTCATTAAACAAGAAATCACATTTACATTTGACAATGACATATTTTAGCATATGAAATCATTCTTCTTTATCTTTATAACAACCTAAATTTGTTTTACAAACATTTAAACTGGCTTTTTGTGAGTAGTCTGCTCTTTTTCACATCTTTCAGTTACATTAATAATTTTCTCCAGCCTTAACATTTGTCTCTTTTAGGAGGTTCATTCATTATCATTAAGGTTCTAGGTGTTAAAATTAATAGTACTCAGTTGTAATATCAAACATAAAGATGGTTTTGACTGTGCTGTGGGAAAATGTGAAAAATCTATACATGTGCATTGGATATCTAACAATTAATGAAATAAAAACAAACAATTATCTCATCCAGAAACTGAACCATTTACTCAGAGACAAAAGTCACCAGCTTCATTCAAAAATGACATACTAGGATTAACTCTATCAACAAAGTGTGCAACCCAAACCACTAACTTGAATAGACAACTGCTTTGTGATTGGGCTGTAATCATTTAACATCAGTGTGAAAGTCTCCAACAATATCAGTCAATCCTGCAAACATTTCTCTCTTACTGGTTTCATAGACAATGACCTTATTCACCCCCAGCAATAAGGAATAACTCAAAAGAAAAACAATATACATGACCACTATGTCAACTTTGGCACCACAATGGCAATTCCAATTGGTGAAATGTACAATAGCAGACTGTAGCATCCATTACCAGTAGCAACAATCCTTTTTTTTAATATTCCTTTTATGCTTGTTTTTGCTCAAAACAATTGTTACTAATCAAGTGGTCTTTGTAACAACTGATTACATATAGGTCATTGGTGTCCATCTGTTCTTGCATAGTCATTCAAAGGAAAGTAGGGTTTTTGATTTAGGCCAGGAAGCAGGCTAAGTGGAGGAATAATTAGTCTGGTTCCCTGCTTTGTATACTCTCTGTGTTACTCAACCCTATATGGACAGCAGAACAACGCAGGGAGCATAGGAGCATACACAGGGAGCATACAAGAAACACGAAACCAGACTAGGAAATAAACATGAAGCAGGGAACCAGACTAGGAAATAATCAACATATGCTTTTGTCTGGTTTATGACAAAAACTATAAAACACTGTAAGCAAAGCTAAAATATTCAAACATCAGTAGCCAGCCTAATTTTTAAATTTTTTATTATTTTATTTTTATTTTTTTTATTTAGAATGGTATGAGTGGTCTTTCTTACAGGGATTAAATGAAGGTCGGTGGAGTTTATCCTTGTTTTTGCGATGTAGTCATTCATAGCTGTGGTCACTGATAGCATAGGTTGCTCATGACAGTTTTTACTGTACTGGCAAAATGAATTTGCAATTTCTTCCTTTTTCAACTGCTGAAGATTAAAACCATCTCTGATATTCTTTAGCAATAACATGATTTTCAAATTAGTTGCTGTGGTGCAGATACTGAATGCCAGATTGGTACCACTGTCATTTACCACAAAGCAGACATCATTAGAAGTTTTCTGGTCAAAACTTACATTACAATGATCATGAAGAAGTAGTCAGAAGAAGATTTTCACTGACAACTGTCATTAAAACCATATAGGAAGTATGACTGGCACCATTTTTATATAGGACTAAAAAGGAATGATAAAAAGTGTATTGGTGAAAACCCCATTTTTATACAGCCATCCATATAAGAGAAGAGACAACTATTTTCAAGACAACCAGCATGGTGGTGATATTGAGTATTATATCGATATTGAGGGTAAATCATTTTCATTCAAGTAAAAGCAGACAGAATTCTTCTCATGAAAAACACCCATGGCAAAATAACTATCCTTTTAAGGAGTAGATAAAACAAAATTTTTAAGATGGACACCTATTGGACATCCCATTTTCACCATTTTGAATTAAAGATTAACAAAGCGTTATAATAAGTGTTTTGTGAAAACCCAAGGATGATATGATCAGTCATTATGGAAAAGTAGTGATGGTAAGATTTCAAACCTAGCCACTGGCAGCCATATTGGACCCCAGATCAGCACTATTTTCTTTTAGGACCATGTGGACATAAGAAGAAACTTTCATCTAAAACACCATATTAATTTGACCATTCATTCAAGAGGAGTAGTGATAACAAAATTGGCAAAACAGCTGCCATGGTGACCACATAAGATGTCAGATTAGCATTTTCATTAAGGACTAACTAGACATTCTTATAAGTCTCCAAGTGAAAATCATATCTTTATAGGAGTGTCATTGAGGAGTAAGGACAGCAAGCTTAGAATGAACCAGACCATGGGATGATTGGCAGACACAACTTTCATGGAGATCTTACCAGTAGTCCAAGTGAAGTAGTGTTAACAAGCTTGTGTTAGCAGATGAATGTCACATGACATACAACAGGCTATCCCATAATCTCCTCTTATCTATAAATCACTAAAAATCACACCAAAAAAACAAATCAACCAAATGCATAAAAATCATATTATATTTTCAAGCCAAACTTTATTTTCTTAAATAAATCACTCCATTATTCAGAAGATTCATCCCTTTCTAAAAAGGAGGGGTTTTTCCCCCTATCTCCTCTCCCCAAAAAAGTTCAATTTTATACCCTGCATCCATCCCTCATCTAAAAGTCTATGACTCTAGCTCCCCCTATATTGCTGGGTGGGAATCTGCCTTCTTTTGTTCATATGTTGCTCCTCAGATTAATGATTATTATGTAAAACAACAGTCAATGAACTGATCGATTCTGATGGGATGGTAAGCTTGTAAAGAAATGTCTAATGATGAAAGATGTATGTGTTGGGTCCATTCATTTCCAATTACAATGAGAATTTGAAAAGGATGGAAAGTTATCAGCAAGACTGGTACCACAATTTATTATCCAAATAAACAGCAACTGAGACCAAAATTGGCATTAGAATAGGCAATGGAATAGGTATTGTTCATGCCCTACCTGAAAGGTAGGAATAAAAGGGGTTCAGTCTTATCTCAAACAGCTAGATGAAACCCAGACAAAATTGTAAAAGCTCAATGAAATGACACTATGCAGAAGGATTAGAATATAAATATTAAAGAATAAATATCATCAAATCCAAAGAAATTAAAATAATTAAAATAATTCTTATGACCTTTGAAAATGACTGTCACCTGTCTTCCGAACTGAAACTGTACTAAAGAAGCTATACTCAAGAAAGTATACTGGCAGCCTAAAAATAGCATTCTATATTCAACAGAATTCCTTTATTAAAAATAAAGATGGTAAACAATTAGTCCAGCTGACATTTCAACATACCCAGATTTGCCTCCGCATAACATGCTGGCAGGTCTGGGTTGTCCAATTATACCGAGATAAATCGGTAGAATAGCATAGACCCTGATCCACAGGTGTAATGGCATATCAGGATCCTTGTTGTTTACAGTTTGACTTGACTTATAAGTGAGTATACAGTAGGTTCATTTCTTTTTTAAATTTATAACAATGTAGTGCCTTTTTGATGGACTAAAATGGACATAACTTTATCCTTTTTTTAAAAGATGCATTTTCTAATCAAAAACATAGTAAAGTTCTAAATTCATAAAGTTTGGTTCTAAATATTAAAATTGTTTCTCAATTAGAGTAAATTCTTAAGCTATGCTGGCACATGGGATCACCCAAAATTTCCCAAAACAACTGAAAAAGACCGACAACTTTGGATTGATGACTTAGTGGTTTGCCCAGTTTTTGCTTTCAAAATGCTTATTTCCACTAGTGAAACATAATTTTAGGGCTGAAAACAAGCTAAAATACATGTATATTAGTCAAAAAAGAAAGATTTCTGACAGAGAAGAATTTTGAAACAAATTAATAGATAATAATGGGTACTAAGACTAAAGCTGAACAGGATCCAGAATAGTGTACCTATAAATACTCTAGATAACTAATGTATTTTATCTGGAGACTACTTAGGAAGTTTAAAGCACCAATCTAGTTCCGAGATTTCTTATTCCTCACTTTAAGTACATTATTCCCCATGGAGAATTTGAAACATCTGCATATGTATTTTGCATCAGTGACATAATGATTTTAAAAATTATTATAAAGTACTGTTTTTTATGTAGGTAACATGATCTGGATTCAACCTGTCAATTATGCCAAATCTTTAGAAAGATTACAATTTTGGGGAACTATCTATCACAGCTGTTGCAATTAAAATAAGCTTCAAGAGCTCCAGCTGCCATCAACAGAATGTCTAATTCAACAGATCTTCAACTAAACTGGCATCTTAGAACTTGCCAGTACATGTGCTCAAAAATGTTTACATACTTTAAACCAAACCTTATTCATTTTGCATTATTGAAACTATTCAGTAAAGTCTCTATTTCCTATATTGGATATAAGCCTCATCATACTGTACATAGACTTTTATATGTAAAATTGCTATCAATATTACATTGAAAAATGACACTGAGCATCACCAAAATGTAGTTTGGAGGGGGATCATGAAAAACTAATTTTAATTATATAATACTTACCTATCACTATTGCATAGCTTGCTCTTTTCATGCTGAAAATCTCATACTACTAATGTAATTACTTTCTCCAACAGAGTGGAAAAATGTCATTAGGACACAGTCCACTCTACACCAGAAATTGCATGCCCATGCTATTAGAACAGTCATCATTTTTTAAAGATGACAATGGTGCCAGAACATAAAAAAGTGGGGGAAATTATTGACAATTCCTCTGGAGTCATGTGACCTTGAATTATGGTGCCCCATCCATTAACTGACATGTTTGCAAACAGATAGGGGTCTGGTGCATGTACTGGAATCATTAAGACCAGAATCTGTCCCAATTCATCCACCAGTGCAAATGGTGATTAAATTGTGGCCCTGGAGGAATCAAAGCTGATAAAGAATTTCTGTTTGGTTTCCACCTTAAGAGAAGGAGAAACTGTAGAGGGTGCATATGGAGATGTCCTATGGGAATCATGTGATATTTAAGGTTCTCAACAGGGATAATAGACCAGGATGTTTTTGCTCATAGCATTTCTTAATTAAGTAATTCATTCAAACAAAAATGTGTGATATTCATTACAGGAGAAAGACATGATCATTCATCTTTCCTGGATGATGCTATGTCTTCAGCTTTCCTGGGGAATGCCACCTAATGAGAAGGTGATGGGAGAACATGTGGCTCTGAATTACCTCTACTCATGACCTATGGTCCAGTAGCAAAAGAGAGACACAAGAGACCAACTACTCTGAAATGGAGGGCACCATAATACAAATGCAATGGGATAATAGGGAAGAGAGACATACCAATTCATCTCCTTCCCTAGTCTGGACACCAACTCCCAATCCTGTATATGGTGTAAAGATTGAGAGGGGATAGGTATTGAATTTGCTCTGATCCCTTTCCTTGTATTATGAGGCTTCTGAATATTGACCAATTTAAAGACCGTTACAGGTACAAGAAGGCTGGTGGCCAGAGACTAGTACAAACTGACCGGTCACCATAAAAAAATTGACTGGTAACCAGACAGTGACTGAGTGTTATAGGTTAGTTAATCTTCATTGCTCAACAAGGTGCAGTGCTGCTCCTCCTGTTCAGAAAAGTGTAGCATGCTACTCTGAGTTGAATAGTGCACTTCTTTCCTAACTGAGCAGCATGCTAGCTTAAGACAAGCAGTGTACTTCCTTCCTCGAAGAAAGCAGCAGCACATTACTGTGACAGTTCTTCCAAGATGAACTACTCCAAAAAAAGTTCATGCCATCCTATGGAAGGTGCTTTACCTGTCTTTGAAGAGACTGGTCACATAATGGTAGTGAGATGTTCTTCCAAGTTAAAGCACAGTCCCTTTGCTGTAAGCATATTGGGACTCTGCAGGAGAAAAACCTAAAATTTTCATACGATGATGGGGATTGATGTTTCTTTCAACCTCTATGTGCTCATCTAGAACTGGTTAGATTTCAGATTTTTCATATGTACATAAATAATAGTACAATGATCCTTACACATGCACTTTAAACATGAGGAAATATCAGAGAATGTCCAAAATGATCATGTGGTTACACTTTCCCCCATACTGTCCTAACATTGTTCTCTGAATGAAAACAATTAAATAATGAGAATGTGTATTTTTTCACATTTGAAGCTCACTTGTTTGTATGTAACAAGTGCTAGAAATACACTTATTTAAGCAACCCACTGGACTGATGAAAATGGGAAAAGTAATAATTAATAAGTGGGATGGGAAATAAAGTCTTGAATTATGAGTAAGTATTTGTCCAGGTTTCTCACTGTAAGGGACCCAATTTTTAGGTTGATCTTTGTTTGTTAAAATTAATTAGGCAGAACACACTTAGTAGATACATGTACCATTAACGAGATTTATGGGGAAATGGCCAGACTGTACATGCCATAAAGTACAAATTAGTTCAGGCAAGACCAGAAGATATTAGTTTTTACCTAAGGGCTTAGTTTGTTTTAACTTACAGAAGGGGTTCAAGTTTGGTTCTGTGTAGAATAGAGAGTAGGAGAAAGCACAGTTGTAGCTATTTGTTGACAAAAATAATGCAGTGTTTAGTGGCAGAAAGGCAGGAATTATTTTAAATCTGATTGGTCACGCTGTGAAGGGGGCGTGGTTTAAAATGAAAATGTTAAGTTTAAATGTACTGGAGGGACTTTGAAGATTTAATCTACATTTCTCTACAAGAGGAATATCAAATAAGATCAAAAGACACCAGGGATTTTAATGAGTAAAGTTCTTGTCAATCAAAATTCTAACCAAGGGAGAGAGGTCTGAAGGATTTGACAGACACCAAAAGCTTGAAAAATGAGGTAATTGCATAAATCTCATATACTTCTTTTATGCTATGATTTAATTACTTGTAGGTACTTGTATTTGAAGAAATTTATGTACATTGTTTATGCTATTACTTAATAGCTTGTAGAGGCATGTTTTTGCAAGAATTTATTTGTTTCGTTGTAGATTAATTCTCTCCATATGGTAAAATTGTGTTTAAGTTGTTTATCTGAGCCAGTGCAATGATATTTCCTTTTACATATGTGTTGGCGATTTGCTAAGTTATAGTTCTGATTATTGTAGGAATTGAGTATGTTGAATTCATACCTATTCTATATAAGGAATTATGTATCTGACATAACTGTGTTGAGTTCATTTAGCTGATAATATTTTATTTATATAAATAGATGCATTGATGACTGATCTTACGGAAAAAGTCAGAACTATCTGAACAAATTTATTATGTATAATGGTAGCCTTGAAGTAGGGTAAGGAATTTCATTAATTTACCTGTAACAAGACCAAGTGAAGGGCTAACTCCACATGTGGCCATTTGCAGATCATTAGTCTAGGAACTAGCCCTATAGTCTGTATAGTCTGTTTGAAGTCGACAGAGTTAATCTCTGACCTCGAAAGGCCAGTTTAATGATGTATTCCTGTACAATGTGATGGAAGATTTTGGTTTCTTTGTTTATATTTTTATATGGTGAGATAGTCTAGAAAAGACGTTACAACCCAAACAGTGTGGGAAGAAAAGAAGAGGAAGTTAGACCAAAGAACATACACCTAGAATTTTTGGATACAACAACACAGAAAGTACAGTCTTAGAGGACCTGTGGAACAAAATCAGTCAACAGGTTATGCAATGATGCAAGGCTGAGTTATTTGATATACTCAGACTAGGGAATGACGATTTTGATTCTATCTTAAACAGAATCAGCTGATCTTATAATGTCATTGTATTTTTGAAATTCTTTAATTAGTTAAGTGTATCTTTCAATCTGTAACTTTCATATTATTTACTTATGGATATTTTTATTGTTTGAAATTTTATTAAATTTTGTCTTTCTTTATAATGAGGATCAACTTCTTTGTTTTATATATTAGCTCAGATTACATCTTTCTTCCATCCATGAGTTCCTACTTTGTAGTTCACTCTATTTGATACCGGACAAATTACATTGTTGGAGGTCATTCCTAGATACGAAGCCAAAACCAGTAAACCTGCCACAAATAAGTTGAGGCGAGGTATACCACACTCACTGTTGGATGTGCAACTTGCACCCATTTAATTTAGAACCAACTATAGCATCTGTATCTCTCCCTTCTGCTTGAACAAACACATACTCAGAGATTTAAAAAAAACAAAAAGCATCAAGTATATAAAAATTAAAAAATAAATTTTATTTATCAATTTATAATTTCTCTTGTAACCAGGAGGTCCAAAACACAGTCCACTTATTGGCATTTCAAATCAAAAGAGGAGTTTCTTAAGTAACATGGTTGCCACATTTGCATGGTAAAGCGTACATTTTCAAGGAACAGATGTGATACAGTTTACATTCACTGATGCATCAGTATTTCCACAAATTTTGACATTGCATCTCTTTCAACACTTGTTTTCAATAGTAGTAGTAGTAGTAGTACCTTCCTTTCATATATTAATTTGTTTTAAAAATATTAAAAGTAGACCTTGCAAATACTGGATGCATATAACACAGTTTTACTTAACTGGACTATTCTAGAAACCAAAATAAGACAGTAAGCAGTCTGTCTGCTTGTTTAATGAGAACTTCCTCTTGGTTTGACAATCAGGTTAGACATTATAAATTTTTGAAATGACAAAGTTTTATGCATTTTGTTTATATCCTTTAAGATTTTCATTTTTTAAAACTTTATGAAGGTAGAAACAGGAGGTTGTTTGAATGCTTTAGACATCATAAGTAACCTAACAGAAATATTATATTTAATTTGGGAGTAGCAATAATAAGACCTGGAAGATGGCTGCTGTGTTGGTCACAATGGATGTCAGATTGGCAACAATTTTCTATCACCCATTCTCCTTAGAAGGACAAAGCAGCCATACTGGATATGCAAGCAACACCCTTTTCATTTAGGAGAAACTAGACATCATATTAAGTCTTCTGAAGATTACACCATGACAGTATTGCTTTTTGTTGAGAAGTTTCAATAGGATATCAAGATGGCTGCTATAGTGGCCATGCTGGACATAAGATTGGCACCATTTTCAATTTGGACCAACTAGAAACATCACATGAAGTCTTTTAGTAAAAACTCAAGTCAATATGACCATCCATTCAGGTGGACATACTTGTTGTCCAGTTGTTACCATTTTCATTTAGAAGCAACTAGTCATCATAAGACTCTCGTGAAAACCCCATGTTAATATGACTTTTCCTTAAGGAGGAGAAGTATAAATATTTTCAAAATATCTGCCATGGAAGGCATAATGCATTTCCGGTCATCATCATTTTTATTTAGAACTAACTAGACACTATAAGAAGTCATCTGGTGAAAATCCTATTTGATATTACCATCCATTCACAAGGAGTAGCGATAAGAAAGTTGTGCTTATAGATGGACAATGGAGAACAAACCAACCCATACCTTTTTCTCATCTATGACTATAGTAAAAGTCATGCTGGTCATGTACGCACATGTTCTCAAATTAAATATAAATTATTTTAAAATTTACGACTAATTTTGTTCAACCAAAATCTTATTTCAATGCTCTGTACCTTAACTGTCATCAAGAAACTTGCAAACATTATCAATTGCTATGGACTTTTACTGCAGTGGCCAGGTACTGAAGTGGGTCAAGAAAAGAGCACCGTCTAGTCATCACAATATAGGTTTGTACTAATATGTTTATTAACATGTGTAGCTTTCATTGTGACTTCACAGCATATGGCATTCAATCTATATTTTACCAGATCACACTGTTAGGTTGATCTCATCCAAAAATGTCCACCTACTTTAACACTGATTTTGCCTCAAGTACTTACAATATAAATAACAACCTGCAATGGAATATGGATGTACAAGGATCCAAATAAAGTGAACAATTGATATTTAAAGGCACCCCGAATTAAATCCTAAAATTGACTTTACTGAAATAGTCTGTCTTTGATGACTACATGACTTTTACTAAAGTAGACCTAAAATTGTGTTGATCTGTTAACTGTATGAACAATATAGGAGCAGGAAAGTAACTATTAATGCACTCTGGGAACAAAACAGTCACAATTTACAAATTAATGCTAATGGTTCTTAAGTGAAAAACTAAGCATGGGTGGTATGGATTATTTTTTTTGTGTACATGATAAAATTGTAATGGATCAGACTTTTAAACAAGGACAGGTCCAGTTACCAGAGCGACCCCCCCTCATAAACAGACAGTAATACCATTAATTTGTCATGTCTGCCCTGGCTTTCTGCCTGCACATAATTATTTACTTAATGTAAAAAAAAAAAATTTTCATGTCTTGTTGGTGATACAAATTTTTATACTGTGCCTGTTTTTATTAATTTCAGAAGTGAGTGATGAACACAGATGCATATGTTAATAGTGTCTGGTAAACAGGAAACCCAAATAGAAAAGTTACAACACTGTTTTTAGATTGTATAAGAATGAACTGCACCTGGCAGACTTCAGCAGACATCTGGACCACAAAGAAGCCACAAAAACACATACCCATATTCTTTCACTGCACAAAGTCAACACAACTCTGTAACATTTGTTTACCTATAGTCTGGACCTGCTGGGTGATTATTCAGTAATCTGAACATTCCATACAATCAAGTTTGTCAAGTTAAATAGTTCTTATTTGGGTACCAAAGTTTTCCATACCAGTCCTGCACCCACTCCCCCATTAATATTGAGCAAGTGGTAATAATGAATGCATCTTACCCTGCAAGTACACATACTCAGACAACTAAACAATACCATATTTACCTTAAATCCAGTCCTAGCTCCAAAATGTTTAAGACCTATATATGCAAGCAAGTAATGCCGATGCAGATCAAGGTGCATATCATCTGAAACTTAGTGCAACCATTTGCATGGTCAATACATACAGCAGTTGGTGATGATAAAAAGTTACTGTGACCATGGCCACCAATCTGACAGGAATTCACTAAACCAGCATGTTCTGATCAATAATAATTATTAGATTTACCCAAGTTGCATTCAATTTGAGGCTGGAAATTTACTTTTATCATTTCAATTCCAGGATTGAAATTATTCTAATGCTTAAGTTTTAGTAAAAATCCTAACAGTAAGCATTTTTGATCTATGCCTCTAGTGCAAATAAAATGATACATCACCCCAAAACAATAAGAAACACTCTCTAAATTGATACCGTAAATACATTAATCAGTTTACTCATCAAATGTTTTAAATTACATGGATTTAAAATTTAATTATTCTCAATTTCTTTCTCAAATATGTAATTAATATCGTGCCTGTCTATCTTTATGTGTATGTGAGGCTATTGTTACAACTATGTTGGACTTGAACCTTCAAATTCAGAGAATGTGATTTGTAGAAGTGTAAAACAGTCAAAGGATTTCAATTCCGACCAGACAAGCTTGAGGTACTAATTATATTGAAAAATGTGAACCAGTCTAGAAATCAATGAATATAAAATATATACAGGTCTGAAGGGACATGATTAGTTGATAACAAAAATTAAACTTTAATAAAAAGAATTTGTGAGAGCTTATCCCAGCATGTTCCTCCAGGGTACAGCATGGATAATGGTTTTTAAAGCCTAACCACAAGATGCAAATATAAGGAAAAAGCCAGGTTGCTTACCACAGGTTGTACATGCCTGGCTAATCCTATCTGTTACTGAATTTTACAAAAAAGAGACAATTCAATCATTTTACAGACTTTACTTAGGACCACTCAATCAAGTAACACTGATTCATTGGGTATGCAAATGTAAATACACATTTCAAACACATGAAGAAGAAGAAAAAAAAGCTGTGGTTTATATGGTTTTCTCTGCACAGAAACTTATGTCAAGAATGGGTTTGCCACAAGTATTTAGAAAACAATATTTATTGAAGTTTTAAGTATGTATGTATGTATGTATGTATGTATGTATGTATGTATGTATGTATGTATGTATGTATGTATGTATGTATGTATGTATGTATGTATGTATGTATGTATGTATGTATGCATGCATGCATGCAAAACAAAAAATTCATATCAATTACTAACCATATCTTGGCTTAAGAATACTATTAATTAAAAAATTTTAACAAATGCAATTCTGCAAATTTCACAAATTAAATTATTTCCACCAATATTTTATGCCTGTTTAATATTCGTAACCATTATTTTACAAGTCTGATGTTGTGTAAAGAATGAACCAATGGATGTTGGTTTTTAAGAATTGTAATTTTCGTACTGTTAAAAGTTTTTTTTTAATTCAACATCCTTTGCTGTCTGTGGCAATACAACATATTTTCCATTTGATAAGCCTCTCACATTGGATTCAAGTTTAATTTCATTTATTTTTCAAACCATAGGATGCAAACACTTTTGTTGCAATGTGCAAAACTATTGCCTATAAAATATATTTTAACCTTTGATAATTTGCTAATTTTTATAAATCAAATATGCTAAAATTAAAGATTCACCAAAATATAGCAATATAAAAAGTCTACCAAACTGTTTTGAAATCAATTTAAATATTCCTTTAAAACCTTTCAAAAAAATCTATTTAGGGTAAAGAGAAGTCAAATATTTTTAATTGTTTAAAAAAATATGCAGTAATACTTCACACATTTAAAACATTTTGTGGGTACACATTTGTTGTTAGTCTCCAGTTGTTTTGAGGTTTTTTTTTTTACTTTTACAAGCAATAGATGTCTTATCCCAAAAATGAATGAATACCCAGTTATTGCTGCTGTATTGTTAGGGGTGGGGCCTATATCTGCATAATTAATTTACAACCTTATATGTTCTATCAACAAATTAAAAAGCTGTTGGTGAAATTGCTGTTAAATTCAAACTTGAGGCATTAATGACATGACCATTTATGGCCCTCAAGTCATTTCCTGTCAGTCCAGTAAGTTATGAATCTGACCTAATTACTGAAGAGCACCCTAACAGGAAGATGTTCTTAGCTTTTCCTGCCAACATGTCATGGTCAGGTGATATTTAGGAATCAAAATACAAGTCTTCTAGTGTGTGTCAATAATATACTGTTTGTCTTTTAAAACCTAGAAGAACTATGTGCTACATTATCATTTTAAAGATGGGGAGTCTGACATTCTCTTTCCAATCAGGATGTTTTGTTTTTTTCCCCTTTGATCTAAGATGTTAAATTTTGTTCAAGAAATTATGATCAACAAAATTTCTCCTTTTTCTTGCAAATCAGAGCCTCCATTTTGAAAATTTGTGGCCAATAGAGGGATTATTTAGCAACAGTTGTGCTGTTTTCTTTTTTTCTGTGTTCACTGTCATTAAAACTTAAGAGGGTCATCAATAACAATATACATGGTTGTGATGTGTCGAATTTTGAAAACTCTTAAAAGCTTTGGTTAAAGGAATTGTATCAGTCAACTTAATTAAAGTAGAAAGGGCTAGAGATAGTTAGATGAGTTCCAATTGACATAACTTGACCCTTGACCAAGTCATATGCTTTGGTAGAGAGAATGACATAAGACCCTTTCCCAAAATCAACCAGTTAAAGGGGAAAGCTTGCCATAAGTGATTTAAACTGATTGTTTAAAGGAACAACAGCATGATTAGTTGTTTAGTTGTCTTGTCAATCCAAAAATTCTACTGATTTGGCAAAATCGGCAGTAAATCGAATTTGGCAGTAAAGCTGAGAGTTGTCTCAGCAAGTAGACAAACTCTACCTTCAATTTTGTAGAAAGTACCTTGTTTTGTTGTTTTTTTTTTCTTCGTTATTGAGTAAGGGGCCAGATAGTTGTCTCAGGAGATGGACTATATGTGAGGTTCTTGGAAACAAATAAAGAAAATGGCAAAAGGTACGCAATCTTAGTTTCTCCAATTTTAATATGTTGTTTCATTTGTTGATCTATTTGCAAATGTATTCATGATATGATGTATGTATGTATGACTTCATTTTGCAGGATTTTAGTGAAATGCTAGTCATGACATTTTATTCTTTGATTTTCTAATTATCAATTCATTTGGAGAATTGACAAGATTGGATGTAATTAAAATTTCATTAGAAGAGTTGACAAGGTTGCATGTAATTAAATGATCGTTAAAAGAATTGACAAGATTGCATGTAACTGAATCTTTAATACATAGGAGTGATTAGAAATTTTCATGAATTAAGCTTAAGAAATGATGGGTAATGTCTCATAGTTTTATGGATTAATTCTGTCCAGTATGAGTATGACATAATATTAAATGTATATCCATATACTAGTTTGTAATATTTAATTGACCACTTAAGTGTATATCTATATGCTAGTTTGTACTATTTAATTGGGCAAGTAAACTATTTTAGAATAGTTAGATCTGAGGGGTCTAAGCCACCTGTTAGTAGAATTTAATTGACCAACCCTAGGGTGACGGAATTAAGGTCAGGACAAGCATTGACAGTCTATGTAAACAAAGGAGTTAGGGAGCAAGGAGTTACTTTGGCAGAATTTATGCCTTTTGTTTTCTGAGCCCAATTAATGTAAAAATACAGATATACTTGGGAATGTGACCTATTGTTTATTTATTGAAGGAAACAGCTTTCCTGGATTCACCTAAGAAATCCCTGAACCAATCACAGGACCAGAGCAAATTCTAAGCTGAAATCTAAGTCCAGAGACGATTGTTAAATCAGAGTTCGACTGACAAAGAGTCCAAGACCAAACAAGTAGACAAAGATCAGCAGAGCAGGGACCAACGAAGTCTTGATGTCCGCATAAAATAGGTGATGAAATCTCTCATGGTTGCACTCAAAAGTCACATCTCGTTGGCAATGAAAATAGAATATTAAAGTTGAAAGTAATTGTAGCCTTTAAAGAAATTTGTATTGTCTTTTTATTTGAGTACATGTTAGTACACTTTTCCTTCTTTGTAACCAAGAAATTGATTTCTTTTCATTTTTAAATTCTGTTGATAAACTGATTAAATTTTATATTTGTTCATTGAAAGGGGGCTCGTTGTGTTTATTTCTTCAATATACTTGTTCAGTGATCTGCACTCTTCTATCTATCCACACTGGGTAAATTACACCGCGGAGGTCATTCCCTAGCAACAAACAGTAGAGAAAAAGGTTGGTGTGTTTTGAATGCCGACAATTTGTCACAATGGTCATTTTCAGTAGGGTTCAAGTCTGATTACCTCAGTTTGGAAGAGGCTCATACTTGTGTGCCTCCATACCTGTTTGATGTGTGATTTCATCACAGGACTGTGCCTCCATGCCTTTTTAATGTGTTGAGTTTAGTACAGGACTGTGCTTTCATGCCTATTTAATGCATTGAGTTTATTACTGGACTGTGCTTCAATTCCTATTTAATGTGCTGAGTATATTAGTGGACTGTGCTTCCATGCCTATTTAATGTGCTGAGTTTACTACTGGACTGTGCTTCCATGTCCATTTAATGTGTTCAGTTTAGTACCAGACTGTGCTTCCATTCCTATTTAATGTTGTTGTTGGGCTTAATGCCATTTTTCAGCACACGCTAGGCTAATCATGGCAGTGCGTATTAATGGTGGAGGAAGAAATGGGAAATCACTGGAAAGAACCACTGACCCACGAGAAGCTACTGGCAAGCTTTCTCACATATCCACATTCCATGAATCCTAGACTCAACACACATGCAGACAGAGGTGGAATGGCATTGATCCATAAGGACAGCGCTTTAGACCACTTGGCCACTTGGGGCCCCTCCTATTTAATGTGTTGAGTATATTACTGGGCTGTGCTTCCATGCCTATTTAATATTCTGAGTTTATTAAAGGACTGTGTTTCCATGCCTTTTTAATGCATTGAGTTTATTACAAGACTGTGCTTCCATGCCTATTTAATGCATTGAGTTTATTACTTGACTGCGCTTCCTTTCATATTTAATGTGCTGAGTATATTAGTGGACTGTGCTTGACTGTATTCAATGCCTATTTAATACATTAAATTTATTACCAGACTGTGCTTCATGCCTATTTAATGCACTAAGTTTATTACTGGACTGTGCTTCCATGCCTTTTTAAAGTGCCGAATTTATGACCAGACTGTACTTCTATGCCTATTTAAAGCGCTGAGTTTATGATTGGATATCTGCTAAGATGAAGATAAGGTTTGAAAAAAATCTCTAATTTTCCTTTTGGGAAATGAAACTGTCATCTGCCATGTTCAAGTGTGCAACTTTACACTGAGACTAGTTTACATTATGGTACATTGCATGCAGAAAATGTAACATAGCAATGTCATAGTCAGAGCATATTTATCTGAGGATAGAATACTTCATCCTGGTTCACTAACTCTGCTGGAACCTCTGTGTGATTTTCTCATATAAAGAAACAAGATTAGTCAAAATATGAAAATCTCATGATTCAAAGCAGATCAGAATTGGCAGATTGATGACCATTTGATTATTTATAAATCAAAGTAGGGCTTTCCATTATCATGCACAATTATAACACTGGTCATTTGTTTAGCATGCTGTTTTAAAAACAAGCATAAATCCCACAACTACATGTCATAGTGCAGTGGTCCCCAACCTTTTAGTCGTGGACTGGTCAGTTTTGTTTGGGGGGGAGGACATTGATTGTTTATATTTTAGGTTGTTCTGATTTAATAATTTTAATTTAATTGTATGTAAACATGCATTCAAAATAAAATACATTTACACCAAAAATGAATATAAATAAATATAAATATAAATTAATATAAAGTGAATATAAACCCAAGAGAAATACACAACAGTAAATAAAATGGAAATAATTTAATGTACCTTGGGCGGCCTGGTACCATTTTGGTACCATTTTGATCCAGGACCAGTTCCCAATTTAATTTTTTTAACTGAATGTGATGCAACTTTAACCTCCCCACTTGGAAAGGGAGATGAATTTAGCAGTACTGCCAAAACAATCTGGTCAAGACAGAAATCATCCAAAATCTTATCCTGTGCTACTGTTTGATCCTGGGATAAAAATGATCAAGACAAAATCCATTACCAATTCTTGATCCCATGGAATGATAAATTATCCAGACAAATTAATCCCACTCTCCTACTGAGTGGTGACAATCTGCTTGTCACTGTCTGGCAATAAAAATGATGAGTACATAACACGTCAAAAAAACTGACCTTACTTGTAACAAAATTACACAATTATCAATGAGAAAAAAAATTTAACTGAATCTTTTATAATAATATTTGTGAACTTGGTGGTGGAAATGTGCAAGGATAGATGTTTTCTGTTGTTACCAATAAATCACTGGATGTTGTTGCTATAAATTTATTCCCTACTGTAACCAGTACAAATTAAAACTACAATAATGCTTGAAATTTGCTGGATATTTTCCATATCATCACAAATGAATAACAGCAAAACTAAATCTAGTCTGAATATGAACATTTTAGCAAATTTGACATATTCAACACTTTCTATCAGTGTTTATTTCGACTATAAAGATAATGGCAAGTTTATCATATGTATTCTTTATTTACAGTGTGAAAATTTAAATTTATCTTTCAAACACTGTTCATTTCTGTTAAATGAGTGGTTGTAAATTATTGCAAGTAAAAAAACCAAATCATTGCAGTATAGCTAAATGGAGTTTTTTTTCACAACTGTCTGCATAAATCCATAGAAGCAAAATGTACTACTGTGCTGTGAAGAAAAAGAAAGAAAAAAATAAGATACATGTAGTCAAATTGTACAAACGAGACCATAAAATTTGTGATGAATATGCTAATAGGCATCTAAACATTAGCTTACTCTTTTAATCCAAGAATAGATAAAGGACCAACACTACTGTCACTATTTCTTACATGATACTCTAGGTTCAAAATACAAATTCAACTCTGCAGGAACACAGAACAGGGGATGTATATTCATGTATATTTGATAGCATAGTGAATACTATGGTAACAACCATTAAAGGTGTCCAAGTACTCAGGTACCCACCCATTCATAGTTACCTGGTTAATACAATAAGCTATAGGGTACCCATTCAGTTCATCTTTAAAAATATAAATTCTGACCTGGATCGAGTCACAAAATAATGAATACAATTCAAAGCTTGTGTCATGTGACACTGATCCATCATAGGCCTCCATCTTTCAATCTTCATATTATTATCATGTGTGAGACCATTTGACTAAGTACTTGAACAGTTTCCTTATTTTCTATTTATAGTAAATGTACATGACAAGTTTCCAAGAAAACAGCCAGGTTTCTTGCATATAAAACCTTTTGGCAAAAATTAATTATATTGTGATACGTACTTATATAGTGACCAGTCTATACTGAAATAAACATGTCACCAAGTATTATCAAATGAAAAGGGATTTATCAATGTGACTTGTGGATGTTTATGACTGAAAAAATGTTAGAGGAGAGGTATTTTGTTAAATTGAAAAACACGTTCACATCACAAAAAGACAAATCAATAGCACTTTACAAATTTTTAAAGAGAAATTCTATAGCAATATAATAGAGTTCAGAATTTGTGGATTTAACTTAATGATTTTGAGCAAAATTTACACATGTGATGAAGACTAATTATAGTTAATGCTGTGCATAAATTATTTATAATTTTGCTTTGTGTCTGTATTCTCATACTAATCCAAATTCGATCCATTTGTGACAAGAAATTTAAGTCACTGCTGATCCTGCAAGTAACAGAAATAAATGTACATTTTTCAAGAGTTTTTTATAATTATATCACATAATATATAGATCACTATTTTTATGTTCAGATTGTGCTTTTTTACCGGAGGGGAGAGCATGTATAAACTTACAACAAAGCAGTTCAGGTTCACATTTAATATAATTTCCATTTGATCAGATATCTGGGAAGCCAACCATAAGGTTCTTTGGGTACCCAGTTGATTTTTTCCTAAAAATTTTGACATCAGACAGTCAAGCAAATTAAAATGCATCCTTATCTTTGAACAAATGTGAAATCAGAAGTACAAACATCATAGGCCCATGGCAATTTGATGGACTTGGCAGGTATTACATGGTAACAATGATATGTGGTACCCAGAATTTCATCTAGTGAAAGTTTAAAAGAGGAATCTCAATTCAGTCACTTGAGTATAAAGGCTAGTTTTCTCTTATCTGTATGTTTAATATAGTTTTCACTACATCTGAGATCCTAACATTGCCATATTTGCCAGGCATGTCAGGCAAATTAGCTCAAAACTATCAAATGACAATTTGCTAATTTGACATCTTGGACACTGGAAACAAAATGCAAATATGTATGTCTCCATTTTTGTTGTTGCTAACTTGATGACTTGATGTGTACAATGTTTACATTAAGATGCCCATTTTTATCCCTGCATTTGTTTGGACCTAAAGCATTTTCCCATTTGTTTCAACACATAATACAAAAAGGTATCAAAGTTTAATAAACCATAATCAAACAAAAACTGAATGATTGCCACAGGGTCTGTGCTCTAGACATAACAAATGTCCATAAAACAAAGCACTTATTTCAGCTAGCTAGCATCAAAGCATGTGAGAAACATCTGATCCTTAGAACAAAATATATAATTAGGCCCAATAAAACAGAAAATGCTAGCAATAACAATCAAAAGTTTTATCATCATATTCCAAGAACTGACAAAACAAAAACATCATCATCAGACTTTACTAGAAAAAAAATACTGTTGTTGAAATAAAATTCTACAGTGCATATCTCTCTTAATGGCTCATGCACAGTGGGGGGCCAAACTTGTAGACTTGTAAGTCTGCAGACCTGCCAACCCTAAGGAGTCCATCTCAGTAATGCAGCTAATTTTTTCCATAAGATTGACCAGTTGTCAGTTAGGTGTAATCAATACCTGCTATTGTAAAGCTGGAAAACATAATCAAAAGTTTGATGCATCACCATAACATTGAAAAGTTTATAAAGAACACATAGACCTTATTTACCACTAGTACAGTTCCACAAACTTTAATTCCAAAAACTATACAACTCATTGGCTTGTTGCTATCTCTCAACTTGACATAATTCTTGGAAATTCTTTTCCCATTTCATATGAAGATGGCAATCATATCTCCCACCAGGAGAGTACTAAAATTGCATGTGATGTCTAATAAACATAATTGTATCTTTTATTCACAAGAATCTGAATATTCCTTTTTACTCTTCTGTGTTGATTATTAACACTTTTCTGGAGGCTAATTTTTCCTTTCGTCTTAAGCATGCACAATTTTCAGGATGCCATTTATAAAAATAGTTTGATCATGCAGACGCTTTGCATGAACAAATAGGTGCAGTTTAAAGTGCCTGGGGTGATGCTGTAAAGTTAGTCTGGTTCCCTACCTAATTTCTCTAATTCTAATATGAAACCCAGATCTAAATAGAACAAAGATGAACAAATTACATGTATGCAGATTTTTCTGCTGTGATCATTTTTCTGTAGTTTTTGCTTGTATGCTGTAAATGCATTATATTAAGGGTAATTTTCATAAGACTTACAGTAAAATCATAAGAGTTGGTAGGTCTGAGTCTGGACATGAGTTACTTGCCAATCTCTGAAGAAAAAAAAACTACCCCATGTCCAGAGTGAGAAGTGAGGATGGAGAGGGTGGGTGAAGTGAGTGAATACTTGTTGCATAATTGCATTGGGAATAATTGTCAATAAACAAAATTTTTTTTGTGAATTTCCTTCTTTGTATAAAGCTAAATTTTTAAAAGAATTTATATCTTTTTGAAACCTTACTCTAAGCCATTTTAACACACATCATATGTATAATAACAAAAACACTGTTTATTACATCACCATTTTTTGCATGTGAATATTAATACTACAGATAAATAATAAATCGAGATTCTCATCTTTTTTCAGAAAGTGCCTATTATAAAGAGAAGCAGAATGTTGAAACACAGTTTTAAAAAAAATTATATTAGTAATTGGGACATTTTAGCTCATCCTCTGACTGCAAATTCACCAATTATTAGTAACTATAAACCTCAAAGAAGGTATTTCATGCACCTAGTACAATGTTTGTTTGCTTGCTTGCTGTCATCCAACAGATTTGTGAATGTAATATGATAAAGTATAAAGTAGTGATTAATATTGTAAACTTTAATTATGCTATGTGTACTTACAGAGTTTGATAAGTCAATTTTCTTAAATACATTACCATGGCCACTACATCTTTGCACACCTTTTTTAAATTCTCCACCTTCACATGATTGGATAAAGAAAAATGACTAATTATATTATAATACAATGCAGATAAATGTTTCAGTTATCAAAACAATGCAAACAACATGTGTGCAAGTTAGAGATCAAAACATAGTACTTAATTAGGTTCTCATGCAAACATTCATGGTCATTGCAGTGTTGGCCAATTAACACTTATATTCTGAAGGGGCACATCATATTTATGATAATGCTTTCACCAAAATAAGAAAGGAAACTGAAAAAAGGAAGTCAATGACTTCTTGCTAGAACGCTCTTGTTGATGTAATCTTTATTGTTTACCATTTCAAATTCCACATGGTTGTGGTGTTCACAATCACACACAATAATCTGAATATTATACTTTTCTGTTGACAGTCTGAACCCTTTAAAAGGCTGATAGTTCCTTTTGCCATCAACATGTTAGATGACAATTCTATATGTAAGCAAAAGCTTGATCATACACATGTTTTATATGGAAGAACATGGGCAGATTATAGCATCTGGAGTACTCCTGTAAAGATGACTTGTTCCCTAACTTCAACTCAACCTAAAATGAAAACCTGGATCTGGATCATTCTCAGATAAGTTAAAATCAGGCTTTGACCACAACAATTTCATTTGTGTAGTTTTTGTCATGTTCCTTAAGTCTACAATCTACCGCAACAATTTCATTTTCATATATTTTGCCATTATTCTCCAAGTCTATATTCCACAGGTAATTTTAGTAAGATATGTGGTTCAATTATAAGGGTTGGAAGCCTGACTTTTCACCTCTTGCATGTAGCAATGGATGCATGGGATAATTACATTGTAAACTAGAAAATAGGTTTCAAATTCATTTTAAAACTTGCATTTGAATCTATGAAAGGAAACAAAATGAGAGAAGTAAAAGTTTTGTCAAATCATAAAAATCAACAGAATATATACAATTGTTATTCTTTCATATTTCACTAACTTGCATTGATAAAAGGAGTGGTTTCCCCATTTCCATACTTTGGATCTATCACAAAATGGGTACTGCAGTGTTCAAGTTATATTTTATGAACTCTGATCAAGGGCATATGCACTAAGGCAGACATGGCTCTAGACATATGTTTATTAACATGAATATTTTATATGAAGAACAAATCTGTTAGCCTGTTTTCTGTCTCCACCTACACTACTTCTGGACTCCATAATTTCATCACTGATTGCTGATGAATATGTTTTTATACAACTTCACAAGTTCATAAGTGAATAAGTGCTCCCCAATAGATAGATAGATCTCCATATACTTAACCAATGCATTTAAATGGAACCAAACTAAGGGTCTGATAGCAAAGGAGGAAGAAAGAAACAGGTAGGTAGGTAAGTATAACACTTAAATAAGTTAATTAGCACCCTTAGATAGGTGACACCATCATCATTTTACTTCCACAGACTACCTTGATCACCAATGAGTAATTTATCCAAATTTTACATACAATGACATTTACAATTCTTTACTTTTGAAAATGAAAGCAACATAACAGTTGCAGAGTGGATAATTTTATCAGGACCACCAGGTCCAGTGTTGAATTGAACAACTTTTCTAATGAATGTCCACACTGTTATGTGAAAGATAAACTGATACTGATACCGTTCCTTCCAAATATTAATAAACAATAAGAAAAACCCTGATCCTAATGTTTTTGTCAAACTACCTAATATGTTCATTCTGCTGACTGCAGTTGTACAGTTGGTTAACTGTTTCATATATATTTTATTTCTCTCTTGTCCTGTTCTTTGATCACAATTTTCTAAATACATGTCACCAAACACTAGATGTCATTCAAATACATTCATTACGATACTGTTTAAGGCTGGGATCTCAAACTCAAACCACCCTGAGGGACCATGAAAGCATTTTCAATGATCCAAGACACCACCTTCATAATCTCTGCTCATGACACCTAGTGAAACCAATCATTTTGCAGGCCACAGGATATGGCTTGGCAGGCAGTTGTACCAAGCAGGCCACAGGATATGGCTTGGTAGTCAGTTGTATCCTGCAGGCCACAGGATATGGCTTGGTAGGCGGTTGTACCCAGCAGGCCACAGAATATAACTTTGGTAGGCTGTTGTACCCTGCAGGCCACAGGATATGGCTTGGTAGGCGGCTGTACCCTGCAGGCCAGAGGATATGGCTTGGTAGGCAGTTGTACCCTGCAGGCCACAGGATATGGCTTGGTAGGCGGCTGTACCCTGCAGGCCACAGGATATGGCTTGGTAGGCGGTTGTACCCAGCAGGCCACAGAATATGGCTTGGTAGGCAGTTGTACCCTGCAGGCCACATGCTGCAGACCCTGGTCTAAAGATTGTTCATTTATCATGTTTCAATTGTTTTGGTCTCAGACATTTGGCTTAAATGGATTTTAGCCCCTGCAACATATCTGCACAAATATAGATTGTTTTTCATCTTTTGTTCTCATTTAAGAGAACAATTAAGACTTAGTAAATCAAAGTAACAAAATACGAGCAACTCTTCCATTAATTTAGCATGTTTTACTTGTATAAGAGAAGTAAATGTCCACACACTTTATATACTTTAAAATAGAATTTAGAAAAAGAATTTACTCAATATCTTCAAGTCTGCTCCTGAATCTGGTAATTTTTGAAGAAGTGTCCTCATTTTTCATATACTTAATTTTTAACATTTAAATCAAAAATAAAAATGCCTTCACTAAGTTGTTCTTTCTTCAAGAATGATAAACATTGTATCTACATACTTTCAGGTTGTTAAGCATTCTATCTCTCTTATTAACTACATTGTGCCCCAATGCTAATCAGAGTAGCTACCTGTTTCTTGTGTGTATGTGTGTCTGTGTGTGTGTGTGTGTGTGTGATTTGATTTTTATGTTGTCTGCAATGTGGCAGTTTAAATTGATGTCTTGCACTGGGGCATCATAACACAGACATGTAGCATAATGTCCTACCCTGTCACATTATCCTGACACCATGCCAACCAGTCCTACTATTAACCTCTAAATGCACAGCCCATGTGAGACAGCTGTTTGTACTATTTTTATAAGTGCCATGTGAGACTGCTGTTTGTAACATTTTTAAAAGTGTTTAGTATGACTCTGCCAGGGTTCGAACCCATGACCTTCCACATTTGAGGTGGACACTAACCACTTTGGCCACCAGAGCAGGTGGTGGTCCTGAAAATATACTTTAATATACTAAGGATTACTGTTTTCATAGTAGATAATTTAGAAAATGTCCTGTATATAAAGAAAAAGCCTCCTCAATGGTAGTCTTTCAAGAGTCTGTTCAAACCACACACACTCACACACACACACACACACACACACACACACACACACACACACACTCAGACATAGACACACAAACTACTTTTGTGGTAAAATGTAGACAAGTGATTGCTTCAACATAAACTTTACAGCAGGTAATTGATTTGCATATCTTTAGTGACTATTTCAAAACAGAATCTTCATTACATAGCAATAGGCAAGCACTGGTTATCAATCAAGCCACTAGCAACATAAATAACACTCATTTGACAAAAATACATACCTTAAACCTCTCCCCACAATGAAACCCTTTCAGTTTTATACTGTTATCCAAAGATAATCCCCCAGCTGTCTGGCATACAAAATATGCCCCATAAACATTTTGGCTCCAACAGATATGCTGAGTAGAATCTTAAATTATATATCTGCTAAAACAGAAATAGCATTTTGCTAAGCTCTCTGAACCTTAACAGAGCTCAAATGTGCAAGCAGCAAGTCCATAATGAATGATGATTTTTATTTATGGCATGAATGTTCCTTGCAGGGGGGGTGGTAGAAAGGGTCAGAGGTAAAAGTTCCAGACTGCTCAATCTGTGATAATATTTATGTCTAGAGTCACAGATGGCTAGGGTCATAGAAACTCTTGCAAATGAGTGAACAGACGTAGGTTGGTTCTGCCTTTGCCTGCACTGTCTACAGTCAAAATGTATTGATCTACAATAATTCAATTATTCTGCTACTGAACAAGCTTGTCATGCAGTTTCAATGCATGTTAATACAAACTATGAACACTAGCACCAAGTCTTCATGGCCAATCAAAAATATCAAGCAATCCACAAAACAATGTAGACTTGTATCACCCTCTTGCAAAGAAAATTCAATAAGGAACACATGTTATGGAATGAGTCATTGAAACTTTTGACCTTGTACTTTGACCAAGTGATCAATAGTTTGCTATGGGGAAGATTTCATCTGAACATTTTTGCTCTCCTGCCTGTTGTGTAATAATAAAGTGCACTTCAACTGTGATTATTTATCTGTACAAGAGGGAAATTAAAGATGATATCTCTTCTTAAAAACTTATATCTGAGTAAACATGAGACACATTCTTAAAAACTTACATGGAGTAAACATGAGACAGTTTGAAATATTTGCAACAGATCCTATTCACTTATGATCATCTGATTGCCAACAAAAAAATATCCATTGATATGCACCTTATTTACTTAACTCTTCTGCAAATTTCAAACACCACCACCCACCCCAAAAAAACTTTTAACTTAACAGCCAAACTTAAATTTCTGGCCCATAGAAACATAAAACAATTTTTTTCTTCATTGATCACACTTCATTCCAAAGTGGCAAACAATGGAGAATGAAAGTGGTGCAGTGGATATCATGCTCAAATCCTGATCAAAAGGTTGCAGGTTCAAATCCTACCGTCAGATAAGCTCATGTCTGCTACTGTGTGGTGTCCTTGGGCAAATCACTTTGCTTAAATTGCCTCATCACTAAATACCTATTTGTGCTGCTGTGCCATAAAACATAAAACCAAATTTTGGCCATTTGAGGAACTCTGGGCTCTGAGCAGAAAATAATAAAATGTGCAAGTGCATTTCATTTAATGGAAATAGAGCTGTAACTCCATAAATCTAATGTTAATTATCTTTTATTTCTACTCTGATTCTCATTGTAGGATACCTCAGGGAAACAGCACTTTTATGACAGGTATGTTCAAGTAATCTAATGTATTTGATACCTCAGTATATGCAGGTGACCACACCTATTTTACTGTACACATACTGTACACCAATTTTACTGTACACATTTAATCTATATACATGCATATAAGTCAAACTGCAAGAATAATGATCCTGACCTGCCATAGAATAATGCACCTGCAAATCAGGGACTAGGTTGTTTATTCTGCTGATAACTCCTAACAAACTGAGGGGTCTAAAGGCTCTCCTTATGGATTACTGCCAACTCACCTGTCTTCATGGGTCGGTGGTTTCTTCCTCCATCATTAATTCTGGCCTCCATGTATAGCCTATCGTGTGCTGAAAAATGGCTTAAGCCCCAAAACAACAACAACTTAACAAACTGCACAGACCCAGATCTGCCATCACATAATGCACCACCAGATCTGGGTCTGGTCTGTGCAGTTTGTAGTTGGATTCATCTTACATGCGAGTACATATGTACAACTCTGATAAATAGTTTAACAGTGAGAGAGTATGCAAAAACCCATGGTTAAATAATATAAAGTTGTAAAATTTCAAATATTTTGTAATTTTAGTGATAATAGGTACATAATGTGAGCTGCCAAATATAATTCAATAATGCAAATCTAATAAATAAAAGTTGACTGAGAAACTAATTCAAAAGCTGTTCAAAAAAGTGGATGCTTCCTCAAATAAATATCTTTGAGAAAGATCAGACTCGTGCAAAGTGTGCTCTTTATTACCTTTTCAAATATTCTTGAAGGCAAATAATATTGATACATACATACTTTATCAAAGTCAATGCTTTATCTGAAGATCCTGGCAAATTTTCAGCAATTTACTACATAGTTTGAATAATTTCACAGTGGAAACACTGTAATATGCAGCAAAGTGAAAGCAGGTGTGCAAGGCAACCCAGTATCTATAAAACTCTGTATTGTAATAGAAACAATTTGGCCAAGATGCAGTAAAGACCAATGCTAGGTCTAAGCATTCTTTCTGAATTTGAGCACAATCGTTTGGCTCTTTAAGTACCACTGATCATACTATCTGGCCAGAGGAGTTGCTAACTACTATTATTTATTACGTTCAATTTGCAATTTATGTAAAATCCTCAATGTAAACCATCCCCCAAAATTTGATCATTCTATTCAAAAGACAGCCTATGATTGTTCGTATTTACCTTGTACAATAAAAACAAACTTTTTATTTCACAGTTTCAATGACAGACAAGATAATATTATATGAAACTAAAAAGACATTCAAGAATATTTAGCTAACAGACCACTCAAAACCACATATCATACAGGACAATGTACAGATGTACCCTATGTACTCATAAATTGAGTCAAACAAAGGTACTGATCTGCTGTAGCATAATGTGCCCGATGATGGGCTCAGTGTATGTTTATTCTACTGCTTACACTGCAAACTACACCAACTCAAATATGAAAGCACATCTTGGTCTTGGCATTTTGCAGCTGGACTCCCCACATAAGTGAATATATACAGTAATTTTAAAATAACTTAATACTTTGAGGTAGATATCACTGGATGACTACAACATTAGCAATAATGATTTACTGTTTTTCTATACACAGACTCAAATATGAAAGCACATCTTGGTCTTGGCATTTTGCAGCTGGACTCCCCACATAAGTGAATATATACAGTAATTTTAAAATAACTTAATACTTTGAGGTAGATATCACTGGATGACTACAACATTAGCAATAATGATTTACTGTTTTTCTATACACAGACTCAAATATGAAAGCACATCTTGGTCTTGGCATTTTGCAGCTGGACTCCCCACATAAGTGAATATATACAGTAATTTTAAAATAACTTAATACTTTGAGGTAGATATCACTGGATGACTACAACATTAGCAATAATGATTTACTGTTTTTCTATACACAGACTCAAATATGAAAGCACATCTTGGTCTTGGCATTTTGCAGCTGGACTCCCCACATAAGTGAATATATACAGTAATTTTAAAATAACTTTTAATACTTTGAGGTAGATATCACTGGATGACTGCAAACATTAGCAATAATGATTTACTGTTTTTCTATACACAGACTCAAATATGAAAGCACATCTTGGTCTTGGCATTTTGCAGCTGGACTCCCCACATAAGTGAATATATACAGTAATTTTAAAATAACTTAATACTTTGAGGTAGATATCACTGGATGACTACAACATTAGCAATAATGATTTACTGTTTTTCTATACACAGACTCAAATATGAAAGCACATCTTGGTCTTGGCGTTTTGCAGCTGGACTCCCCACATAAGTGAATATATACAGTAATTTTAAAATAACTTAATACTTTGAGGTAGATATCACTGGATGACTGCAACATTAGCAATAATGATTTACTGTTTTTCTATAGGTAAGCATTCTGCATTTAAATGAAAATCTGGAAGGATATGAAAAAATAGCATCTAAATTTGGCCAACATCATTTTTGGGACATTTTCTGATTATTCATCGATCTCCTGGCAAGATTGTCTACAACATGAGCTATTTAAAACAAACCATATAAGTATATGCAGGAATTCAAAAGAAATACTAGAGGACTGAAATGCAAATTACTGTTATCAAAATAAATATCTTAGCCTGTTTCAAATGCCATCCATGTGCCAACCATGAAATGGAATCTAGTATTGTCTCAGGTGAAACAAAATAAATAAATCTAACTAAATTTACAAAGTAAGATTGGATTAATAATTAAATCTAAGAATGATCACCATGTTGTGTACAGATAACAAAGAAAGTCTATAATGCAATAACCATATATATATACAATTGCTGCAAGCTGCACAGACCCAGAGAGAGAGAGAGAGAGAGAGAGAGAGAGAGAGAGAGAGAGAGAGAGAGAGAGAGAGAGAGAGAGAGAGAGAGAGAGAGAGAGAGAGAGAGAGAGAGAGAGAGAGAGAGGTAACATTTCCTGAAACCTCTATGTGAGTTACTTTTTACACATATTGGGTTTTACTATCATTCTTATACTTTGAAATCATGGTAAAGTTTAACTTCAACAAAACAAAGTATTTGAAATTATGAATAAAATGTAAAAAGAAAAGATTTACACATATACATAAGAGATGCAGAACTACATGCTGTGGCTGCACTCAATTCAAAGATCACAAAAATCAGTAAGTCCAGTCTAGGTGGTTCGTTTATTTATCTTTAAGTTTATGTATGTTGTAGTTTATGTATATAGTACATGTAGTTGGAATCACATGTCATGTCTCCTAAGGCAACCAGCTTTATGTAAGAACTCTTAGAACAAGAGGCCCATTTCTGTTGAAAAATGCCAATTGATAATTCAGTAAAATCTAATATCCCTAGTTTGCCATGATTAGCAATTCACTAACATTTTATGACTCAAACTTTGTGATTTACATAATAAATAGGGTATACAAACAATGTTATATTAACAATGTTTCTGTCCAATCCTGTCCAAACTTCAGACAATCATATATGCAATATAACACTATGCAAATGATTTATTTATTGCAATATGATTGGTATGCAATCCAACAATGCCATCAGACATGTGGCAAATGGCTGACAGTTGACAACATTTGGTTTTGTTTTGTTTGTATTGGTTTTGATTGTTCTTTTAACATGTTGTCTATCATCATTGCAAGGAAATGAGCTAAGTGCCTTTCCCATGGTCAGAGAGAGGCAGAAAACCCATATTGGTTTGGGTGGGTTTTGAGCCCACATTACCACTGGATTATGAGTCCAATCCTCTCAAAATGCATCTAATTGAAATTATCTGTTCCAACAATATAGAAAAGTATACCACTTCTCAGCATGTCTGCATTATTTTCTAGACACCATTGTTATAACTAAATAAAAACTGGGTATATATAACATGAACAATTTGTCAAGCAGTTATCAATACTGTAGTTTGATCAGAGGCTATAATGTATGGTATTTTAAATACAAATCTAATCAATTCCCCATTAAAATACAAGGCAAATTTTCATACCACAGATATGTCTTATCTTGAATGTACTCAATTTTGTTAAGCTGAACATGATCTATATAAATCTCCCTGTACAAATTAGGGCATATTTCTAAACTCTGCAATATGATGTGTGATCACTGAAAGACCAAGTTAGTATCAAAACATTCACACAAAACATAATTGCCCTACAATTTGCAAAGTTTCATCAATCATTTATGTAATTTAATGTAAAACCTTAATCTTTAAGGATTTGTTTTCTTAAGCAAAACTAGGAATTAAATTGGTGGTTATGTACTGGCCAAAAAATCACAAAACAGGCTATATATGGTTTTCTGCACATCTCCTGTTCTGAATATCGGGTCATTAGTGTGTCCAAATAAGAAATCATAGGCAGGTTTTATATCCTCAAATACTAAAGCAATTGTAGCCAGGTGGTTTAAAGCTCTATCTTTTAATGCCATCTCACCTCTGTCCATATGTTGTCAAGTCTTTGCTCAGCCAATATGGGTATGTGAGAAAGCTTGCCAGTAGCTTGATATGGGTCCTTGATTCTTACTGAGGTCCCCCCCCCCAAGTTTTTCCTATATTAGACATACTGGTCAACATGCATACATCACCATTTTATCATGTGATGAAAAATGGCATCAAACCCACAACAACAACAGCAACAACTGAAATAATAACCATACAGCATGAAATTGACCATCTTAAAGTAAATGAAATTGGCCATCTTAAACTAAATGAAATTGACCATCTTAAACTAAATAAAATTGACCATCTTAAACTAAATAAAATTGACCATCTTAAACTAAATGAAATTGACCATCTTAAACTAAATGAAATTGACCATCTTAAACTAAATGAAATTGACCATCTTAAACTAAATAAAATTGACCATCTTAAACTAAATGAAATTGACCATCTTAAACTCAAATTGGGTGTCCTTCATGCTACCTATTTACCAATCAAACAATCAAATTGGTCAAATTTACACATTTATTCATACAGTTAATATAAAGTCATTTAGTCATTATAATTCTAGTGTGTGATTTAGATTTTTAACATAGCTTTAAAAAATTTTCAGTCATATTGCTATGATATCTGCAGTATCAGAGTTTATAGTGATGTCTAGCACTGGGGCATCATACCGACCAGTCCTAACACTAACCTCTTAATGCTGAGTGCCAAGGAAACACTGCAGCTGTTAGCACCATTTTTTAAAGTCTTTGGTATGGCTCGGCCGGGGTTCAAACCTGCAACCTCCCGTATCCGAGATGAATGCTCTAACAACTAGGCCACCAGAGCAGTCTCATTTTAATTCCAACTATCCTCCTTGATTTTAGTTGGCACATTGTTTTAAAAATTTATTAAACATTCACTCCTTTTGCTTTCTACTCACTTTGATCTTTAAAAACACAACTATGTACACTTACAATATGACCTCCTGCTCTGATGTTGTAAGACCATGACCCTAAATAACAACAGCTAGTTTTGAAAACTTTAATGTCAAAGCAAAACTACAGTAATGTGTAGATTTTATGATGAAACATAATCACAGTTATGTGTAGATTTTATGATGAAACATAATCACAGTAATGTGTAGATTTGATAATGAAACATAATCACAGTAATGTGTAGATTTGATAATGAAACATAATCACAGTTATGTGTAGATTTGATAATGAAACATAATCACAGTAATGTGTAGATTTGATAATGAAACATAATCACAGTAATGTGTAGATTTGATAATGAAAGATAATCACAGTTATGTGTAGATTTTATAATGAAACAATCAAGAGGACCTTTTCCAAATAATTCATAAAAATTAAAACTTCTTGGCATATTTAACAGCATGCAAGACCATTCCATTTAATTTTTGTAACTCCAAGTGAAATGTGCAGTTTATTGAAGGTAGAGTTGCTCACAAAACCATATCCAGAGTTGCAAAACTAAATTTCATGACACAGATTGGTGTTGGAGTTGAAGGTAGGGGTGATTGATACAAGGAGTAGATACTGTGCTTACAATCACAACATTTGCTGTATTTTCAAAACTGAAATGACATAGGTAGGATTCCCAAGTCAGTTTGCAAATGAAACAGAACTGTGAAATGAAAGTAAACAGATCAATATTTGAAAATATTCCAGCATGTCTTTTCCTGCCCTCTTGTGGATGAGCCATAATGTTGTCTGTTTACATCTCTCTCTCTCTCTCTCTCTCTCTCTCTCTCTCTCTCTCTCTCTCTCTCTCTCTCTCTCTCTCTCTCTCTCTCTCTATATATATATATATATATATATATATATATATATATATATATATATATATATACACACACACATACATGGTACATTAACAAGAAGATAATTTATATAGTGAATATAGTTTCAACATTTAAAAATCTATTTTGAGAATGGTTTTTACTGTAGGTGTGTGCAGTTTCAACTGGCTATTGCAATTTCTTGTCATTTGCATTGTGTTGTTGTTGGGCTTAACGACATTTTTCAGTACACAATAGCCTATTCATAGTGGCCAGTATTAATGGTGGAGGAAGAAACCAGGAAATCACTGGAAAGAACCACTGACCCACGAGAAGCTACTGGCAAGCTTTCTCACATTTGCATTGTAAACACTGTTGATATCTCCAATGGAAAGTGAACACACACACACACACACACACACACACACACACATTCTGTTCAATAAATTCCCTAAGGTGCATTATTTTGCTAATTTATATGCTGTATTGAAATTTATATGTAGTTTTTCTAAAATTACATTTTAAACTGTTTTATAAATATTTTACCTTATTAATTTATAAATTAAAAAAAACTATACTTCATTATAAGTCTTTTCATGAAAACCTTCATGTTGATATGACCAGTATGTGCTGTGTGTGCATGTGTGTGTGTCATGACAATCCACCAAGTACATATAGTTGAGGAGTAGCAGCAAACAACAGGACAGATGGATGTCAGAGGATGGACCAATCAAAAGGTCATCCAAGTAGCTCAAAGACCAGTAAAGAAAATTTGCCAACTTTTGGTCATGCCTTGTTGAGTAAAGAGCAAGATAATCTGAATGGCAGTGAGCAACATACATTAATGGTACAATCTGTATATTGCCCTTGAAGGTTTGAATGCCAAAACCTTTCATTCTCAAGAATTTATTACAGGTTACTTCCATTGCTCTAATAATCCAAATGGCATATACAGGATGCTATCAAAATCTGTCAGAGTCTATTCAATGGTTTTGGAGAAGGTGTTTAAAGGTTCCTTTTTACTAACAGTATCAACATTATCCATTAACATTTACATGGATTACATGCCATGATTCATTTTATCAAATTTTATTAAATTCTGTTATGTGGCATTGAAGAAGAACTTGCTGTTTTTTTAAATTCTGTTTTTAACAATGGCAGCTGACTGTTTGATGGTGAATCATGATCACTGGTATAAATCTGAAAGCCATCTATGCCAATATGCTTTTATCAAATAGGGTCAAATTCTGACTTTTTAGAAGTCATGTAAAAGTTGGCCTATTTTTAGTGTTAGTGGACATACCTGATGTTGGATTTCATCATTTAATCAAATTAAAATTCCATATGTTATTAAATTTGATCAAATTTTGTCTACTGGTGTTTGACAAGTCATCCAAACACTTTTTCTTTTTCTAGTAAGATCTGTTATTTCTGAAGAGAGGATAGTTTGAACAAGTTTGAATGATGCTTTCCTTCAAATACAGTCAAATTCTAAAGAGTAGTCTTCAAGAAGAAACCATTTAAAAGCTTTTCTTTTTTTAGTAACAGAGGCCATATTTGATAACAGAGTTAGCATCATTTTAACAAATCTGAAAGAGCTTCATGCTTTCATTCCAATTTAGTTAGATTCTCTTGAGCAGTTCTGGCAGAAATTTTCATTAACAGTGTGAATAGACAGATGATTAACAAATGGTGAACTATACCATAATTTCACCACTTAATTCACAACTTCTGTGCCATAATGCAATATAAGACACTGTCTGTACATGTATATGGCCCCCTCTAGAACAATGTGAGCTGCTTTGATGGCTCTCATAAACAGCATTGTAACGAGGGTCACTTCATGATTCAAATGGTCAATATTATCAAAAACATATCAACAAAGTGTCCAGAAGGTCACAGAAAAATCATATGTGCAATGCAAAGATTCTGTAAAAATCAAAATTGCTCCACTTACTTTACAAATATACACCTGTTTTTCTCATGATACCAACCCACACTTAAGAAAAAGTTCCTGATGCCATGGTTTTTATAATTATTAATTTTGTGCACTAGTGAATGAAAACATACACAAATCCTGCCTGTGGAATTTATATGAACATATATTTCCATTTATTTCCCCAGCAGTCTAAATTTCGTGCAACAAGAGAACAAATTTTTTGGTTGCAGGAAGAAATGTTTCCTACTGGTTCCACTGATCCTAACGCCTTTATTAAATCACTTGGAACCCTCTCAAACATTCCTGTTTGCTAATACAACCAATTAACATTGCAATATATACACCTTGCCAGACACCACATTAAAACAATCTTAGTTTTCATTTTTGGCAGCTAGCTATCATGTTACCACATTTCTCCCATGATGAGAACATGCTTGATGAAAAGTCCATTCCCACATTTTGACAATGAAACAAATAGAATCATATCCAAAGCTAAATCACCCTACCCTCTTAACCTGGGCCCTGCTTATGCAATTGTCTCATGAGAGTCCATCATTCTTCATATAAAAACAAAACCAAGAAAAAGTCACAACTGTATTCTGTCTTGTTTTGATCTGTTTTGGGTTGTTTAATATTTTAAAGTATTTTCAGCCATGCTTCAGATAATTTTCATTCTTTTTATTCAGTTATTAGCTTCATAACTAATTTTACACTTTGCCCAAATTTGCTTGCAATTCTGAAACTCTTTTCCTCCTCTCCACTAGTGTTTGTCATAATTTAAAGGAAGTTCTGGCATTCAGCAGTCCTACTAGGTTTATGACTGGAGGAATACATTATATAGATGCATTCCCAAGAATATGAAGGGTGTAAGATAATGTCTGACAAAGTCCTCAGATTTTTTTGCAAAATACTTTTATATTTTTAATGAATGCTGACTTTCATTAGAGAGCGAGAGTGAGTGAAAGAAATGAAAAAAATAAGCAGGAGAAACAAGAGTTCAGCATCACTGACCAGATGAAAACAGCCAATGATAATAATGCAATGGACCAATCAGCACACATTTCGGCAACAAACCTCCTGTTGCTTAGTCATCATCCATTTTCCTCCAAGAATCACTCCCAGGTTCTTGTAACTCAAACAGTTGGAAACCCCCCCCCTTATGGAAATGTTGCAAGTATGAAATTTATTCCACTCCCCAACTTCCATTAATGTGGATCATAGTTTCTGGTCATCTCCACAATCTGCTGAACATCAAAATAGTTCATTGAAAGAATAGGCTATGTAGTGTCTAAAAAAAAAAACAACTGATAGATCAACCCCCAAAAAGTTTAGTGGCAAGACAATAAAAGTCTATTTATTCTCCAGCCTGAGCCACAAGATATCATCAATAAATCAATAAATTTATTGATATCATCAATAAATCACTACACATGTATTTTATTTACTATTGCAAAAGTGTTTCATGATATGCTACTGATGCAGGATAACAGTACAATTAAACATAAATGGAATGAACTGTTCAAAGCTTTAAATGAAGTAAATAAAAAGGTGACTTAAAATAAATTAAATAAATTTATGGATTTTTTTTTAGCTTTCCTTTTTACTGCATATTTATTGTTCAATCATATCAAAATCTCTTTCTAGGTTGCAAAGGTATTCCAGATAACAGAGTTTGAGCAGCTAAATATTGTAAGCAATTTCAATGTTGGTATGAAGCTTACATCAGAAAAATTAAAATTATTTTTGGATGATAAATTTTTCTTGAAACTTCTTACATTTTTCTCAGAATTTCTTTTAGTTTTAATGTTGTTCTTTACTTTTCTAGCATTTATATCCCAAACTTAAACAGCACTATTTTAAGAATCTCCAAATGCTGCTTACATTGTGAGCACAAAGACTGGTCATGTAAAATAAAATGCTGGATATATATATATATATATATATATATATATATATATATATATATATATATATATATATATATATATATATATATATATATACATGCCCTTATGTTATAAAAACCACCGATTTACATTAGTATACAATGGAATGTTTTAAATATTTTGATCCACAATTTAAGTTATGCATTTAATTGGAAATACAGTTCTCTTGGAAGCAAAAAGTGTTTTTCAGTAGTTTGTACAACAGCAGTTGTTATTATTGCTATGTAACCCAGTTTTACATGATCACATGACCAGTGTTTACTGTTAGCCCATGTTCAGAACATTGTACAGATCAAATTTCATTGCAAATGTTTTTCAGTTTGGAATTTAGCTGCTAAGAAAGTAAAAATAACACACAATTAAATGAATTAGAAAAAAATGTTTCATCTAATTATAGCTTTGGTTGTCTAAAAAACACTTCATACAAACATTGGTCTACTGTTCACCAGGGTCACATGATTTTTCCAGATGCTTTCTTTAGAACCTGAAAAGGGATTTTGACACAGGTGAACAATCAACATCCAATAAAAATAACCCAAAGTCAAAATCCTTCAAAGGATTAACATCAAACATATAAAATGTTGCCATCTACCCACTATTATCTACACACACTCTTTAAAAATTCAAAACAATTTAGTCACTTCTAAGATAGCAGTTACTTGAAAGTATTGATTTTTTAAAATAATTCTGCATATACATTTTCATCAGTTATTTGTTCCACATGAGTAGTTTATGCCTTTGGAGGCTTACCTCCATCCCCCAGATTGAGTATTAACCCACCTTCTCTTAAAACATACATCATTATCTGCTTAAATAAATGCTCCACACCCCCACACTGTTTAAATACAATGAAGTGCACATCTCTAACTTTGATATGTGCAACAAAGTTTTCTTTTAGAAAGCAAAGTCTGCATTCAAATTTTATGCGCAAAATCTCATACAAATAATATACCATAAACAAATTCAATACAAAACAAAATATGAATTGCAGGTGCCACACAAACTTGGTCTTTGCCATTCATTTGAATGTATATTTTTACAGTAAAATTACATTGGCACGTGGTCAAATTAGTTTCCAGACACTGAGGGATGTTTAAATTTTTAATAAAGTAAAAGCTTAAAAGTACACCTTGGGGAAATGGATTTTTTGTTTTATTTGCATTTATTCTCGTTCTCATGACAAATATTAGGATGATGTAACATGATATGATGTGTGTAAAGGTGGTATGGAATGAAGCAACAAATGTGTATCTGTAAGTTTTTTTTATTTTTTATTTTTAATGTAGCTTTAGCAATTTTAGTCACAATGGTATGATGTCTGCAGTGTGGCAGTTTATAGTGATGTCTAGCACTGGGGCATCATGCCATAGAAATGTGGCATCATGTCCCACCCAACCACATTATCCTGACACCAGACAGACCAGTCCTAAGACTAACCTCTAAATGCGAGCACCAAATAAGGCAACCGTTAGTACAATTTTTTAAAAGTCTTTAGAACTGACTTGGTTGCAGTTCGAACCCACCACATCTTGCATCTAAGGTAAATACTCTTAACCACTTAGGTCACCAGAGTGGTTTATGTCAGACTGAAATACAAATGAAGAACTAAAAAAGCTGATGAACACCTGGATGAAAACAGGAGGAGAGGGAAAATTAATGACAAATGAAAGGAAGAGGAATTGCAGAATGAAAGAGATAATTTGGGAAGAAAAATGAATAGTGTATTAAAGAGAAGAAAGAAAGAAAATATGATACAAAGCCTTTTTTATTTCCTTTCACCACCTTAAATGGAAACATAAACAAGAGTTTATGGAAAATTCCTGTACCCATCAAACACCATATAATCTAACTGTATCTGATAGTAACTGTTGATAACAGCTGGGCTAATCAATCTAAGCTTCCACCTTTGCCTGTGCTACCTGGGCTAATCAATCTAAGCTTCCACCTTTGCCTGTGCTACCTGGGCTAATCAATCTAAGCTTCCACCTTTGCCTGTGATACCTGGGCTAATCAATCTAAGCTTCCACCTTTGCCTGTGCTACCTGGGCTAATCAATCTAAGCTTCCACCTTTGCCTGTGATACCTGGGCTAATCAATCTAAGCTTCCACCTTTGCCTGTGATACCTGGGCTAATCAATCTAAGCTTCCACCTTTGCCTGTGCTACCTGGGCTAATCAATCTAAGCTTCCACCTTTGCCTGTGCTACCTGGGCTAATCAATCTAAGCTTCCACCTTTGCCTGTGCTACCTGGGCTAATCAATCTAAGCTTCCACCTTTGCCTGTGATACCTGGGCTAATCAATCTAAGCTTCCACCTTTGCCTGTGATACCTGGGCTAAGGGATCTAAGCTACCACCTTTGCCTGCAATATTTGGGCTAATCAATCTAACTTTGCCTCTGATAATCTGGGTGACTCTAAACTTCCACTTTTGCCTTTTATACCTAGGCTCTGGCACCTTGCAAATTGACCTATTCTGTGGGATTGCTTTAGTTAAATGCATGACAGTTGTTGTTGACCCATAGACTACATATTGCCCAACTAGACCTTTTGCAGGGTCACAATATGTACCTAAAATTGTATCCTTTAGACTGTGACCTATAAGAGCTACTCATCAAATCAGACTAAGCCCATGACCATCACCAGCAGGACCATCTCCATAACAAGCATACTCATGTGATCAGTACTTCTCAACTTGCACTGATTTGCCTTGATCCTATAGGGTCTATATTTCTATCCTAACCTAAGCAATAACTTGTGACAAGTCCATGCACCATATCACCATCAAAATATATCTTGCCCAGTCTGAGAAAGGTTGAGGACTGCACCCCACCAAACAACCAGACAGATACAAGGTAAGTGGTTATCATTGATTCAACACATGTAAAGAGGAGGATAAGTTGTTCTTCTTTATTAAGTACTCAATCATCAATATTCAGGTGTGCAGCACACCGGAAACCAACCAGAATTACTAAATACTTTCAAAAACCATGTTAAATTAATCCATAAGCTGATCAAAATACAAAAGGTCAGTCTCTGAGTAAGGTAACTGAAAGTCAGTTTTTCATCATCAAAAGAATACCCTGTTTGACTGGAAGCTTGTTCTAATCAGAGTTCAATTAACAGTGAACAATAATTACTCAACACCAGATTTTATTAAATGTTATTAATAATTATGAACTTTCACAAAACATTACCAAAACCAGTTCTCTGAGCAAATTAATGTAATGTTTACATATGGTGGATGTTATCAAAATTTACATCTTTGCATAGCTATATGTAAATTAGATGCACACAAATTCAATTCACATCCATAATGTAACTGTGAATTCAATTCACCTCCATAAATAAATTAATTTCAAATTTTATGCTTTACACTGACAAATATAACATTTCAATGCTGTATTTCAAGCAGTGAATTACAGCTAAACCTGTCTTGAATGCTTCTACCAAAACATAAAATGGTCTCTCAAGACATGATCTCTCAAACTGGTTTTGATGTACATCAACTAAACATTCAGGATGGTTATTGGTCATTACAAAACAATGCAAACCATATGAAATAACCTTTAAATTCAATCAGAAGGAATGAAAATGTTCAAAGCAAGCATTCATAGAAACTTTCAGTATTAGTTTAAATCCTACATGGCAGAACATTAAAATTCAAAACTGTTTTCTAGCAGTCTACATTACCATTTTGGTTAAAAAACTGAAATACTATTCATAGCCTGTCAAGAATCAACCATGCTGCTAATTACATGTAAAGTGAAGTTTCATTATATTTGTAAATAACAATTGAGTTTCTGCAAAATAAATTTATAATTTAGCGTTTAACAATAATCCCAGTCAATATATCTATACTGTATATACTCATTTATAAGATACCAACGACAAACTGCATAGACCCATATTTGCCAGAGCATAATGCTCCAGCAGATCTGAGTTGGTGCAGTTTGTTAGGAATAATCTGTAAAACAAACACAGACCCTGACTTTCAATTGCATTTTGCTATAGCAAATCTGGAGCTTTGTTGCTTGCAGTTTGACTTTTAAGCAAGCACAGATGTCAATGAAGTTTAGTCAATGAAATGTGTTGCCTAAGATAAATACAAAATCTGCTTGTAGGAAAATCATTATGGCAGACAATGAATTAGCTTAGCTGTACATAACTACTTGCTCTGAAATCCATTATGTACAAGCAAGTTAACAACAATTAAAATTAATTCTCCACGAAGTTCAGCTGTTACCTGAAAGTATCAATCATAAGTTTATTATTTCCGTTTAATGTATTACATCTATTATTTAGAGAAGATGGAATTTATTCACAAAATGTGTTCACTCTGCAGTAATGTCAAGCTATATCCAACTTTGCAGTAATGTCAAGCTATATCCAACTTTGCAGTAATGTCAAGCTATATCCAACTTTGCAGTAATGTCAAGCTATATCCAACTTTGCAGTAATGTCAAGCTATATCCAACTTTGCAGTAATGTCAAGCTATATCCAACTTTGCAGTAATGTCAAGCTATATTCAACTTTGCAGTAATGTCAAGCTATATCCAACTTTGCAGTAATGTCAAGCTATATCCAACTTTGCAGTAATGTCAAGCTATATCCAACTTTGCAGTAATGTCAAGCTATATCCAACTTTGCAGTAATGTCAAGCTATATCCAACTTTGCAGTTACAAAGATTATTGCAATGCATCAATGTAGTGCAATCCAAATAATGTATTTAATGTTACACTTTGCAATATATCCGATCTAGAAATTTAACATCAAATACCATCTATTGTAGAAAATTGATTATTCAGCACCCAATTAACCATCAGTATGTTAACCATCAGGGCACTGTACATCAAAATATTAAAAACAGGTACATGTACATATGTACATATTATGATTTTTTTCATGACCCAGTCAATTGTTCAATACTTTTAATGGACATATTGTATATTCATAATGGTCTCGGTCCCACACACTGACAGATAAACGAAATTCTACTGTATTTAACCATATTTAATAAAAAGCAATACACTGAACAAAAGAGTAATTGACCTTTATATTTACCAGATTTTTTTAAAAAGTTGCTTACATAAACTCCTGTATTACATAAACTTTATTTTTCAACTGATTCATCAAAAAATTTGGTACAAATAAGATGTTAAATTTACGTTTTAAACACAAAAACGGTATAAAAACCATTCAACATTGCATTTTATCAAACAGTGAGAAATTTATATAGCTACTTTTGTGAAACTTGACATTCTTGCAACTTTTCTCATTATAGAAATTTCACCAAGAGTCGTAAAAAGTTCACTATAAATAAAAATAGGTGAGAATTCACTTGGCAGTGACTTAATACTCTAAACTACTGTAACTAAAATAACATATGAAATCTGTATGGAAAAGTTTATATCAGGGTGATTCAAACAACTTCACTATGCAGCAATTATTTTGATTCTGTACTATTTCACTTCTGTAAGAATCATTCACCTGTGAGATTGTATGATCTTATCAACAAGCTGCTCCAATTTTTAACAAATCACAAACTAGGCCAGTCTAACCTTCCCATAGCACAAATTTCCTCAGATTGCAAGATGTTGCTTATTTGAACTTAGAAGATTTATGAATGAAAATTGTACAGTGTATTATACATGTACCCATCTTGATAGTACTACCCATAAGCCATAAGCAAGTTTTTTATTAAAAAAAATTAACTAAATGACTCTTGTAAAATTATATTATAAAAATAATATACATGATATAGATATCCATAACATTTTGCATATCATACACTCAATAGCTACTAGTGTCAATTTTGCCTAAATTACTTTAGACAAAGAAATGCATGCTCACTATGTAGTGAATCTCAGAAATATACTAAATATTTATAATGCTGTCTAAAAAATATTAATTACTTTTAAACTATTTAAGTGATAGTATTAGAAAATATCTATATGATTAAATGCTGCATGGAAGACCATATATGATTCTTATAAGTTCGAGAGAATAGTTTGCTTAACAGCAAAGTTACTCAAATAAAAATTTAAAGTTTACTTTATTTCTTATTGGTAGTGGCAACAACTGTATTCTTTGAATATACAGTAACTTCAGCTCACTTCAGTAAAATGAAACTAATGACAAAATTTAGCAGTGCCAAAAAATAGCAACTGCTATAATCCAGCTGTGGATTGGTTGGGTTTAGCAAGCTGTAATGAGATATTTAGAAAAATCCAGTTTTACACTATATTTACTTGAAAATAACCATCTGATTAATCTCACGAAATTTGTTAATTCTAAAACAATGTATTCACCACTGGGAGATTAATATTATATTTTGGCCTTATTTGTACATAAAAAATATATATATATATATATATATATATATATATATATATATATATATATATATATATATATATATATATATACACATGTATAATATAAGTTATTGTTTCCTTTATATTCTGTACATGTGCATATACATTTCACAAATGCACACTTGTTCTCCTCTTTGTCTCCATACAAACTAATGATGCTTTGAGCATGTACACATAAATCAGGAAAAGAAATTATTTTCTTTACGGCCTTTGGAACTATGGTAGCTCAGTTGGTAGAGCATCAGACATGTAATCAAAAGACCATAGGTTTGATACCTGTACTAGTCAGCACTGGTCAAATGCCTGTTTGTTTCCTTGGGAAAGGCATTTAGCTTCCATTTTGTCTGGATGATATTGCCAATAATAAGTGTCTTAATGCCAACAAAACAAAGCACAAAATAAACCAACTGTCTTACTGTATATAAACATTGGCCTAAATAACACAATCTCTAAACATTATGTCCCACAAAAATGAAAATGTAACACTTATTTAACTGATAGGCTGAGATTGTATGAACTTTATGAACAAAGAGCCAACAGCTTTTGTCCTTTCATATACCTTTTATTATGGTTTGAATTTATCCCAACATCAGGCTACAAAAGCAACAAGATTTAAATGCTAATTAGTATTTCTCTACACATCAACAACATGTAAAGTGTGCCGATTTAAAAACAGACAGGACAAATGTTTAGAAAGAAGATAATGTTCTGAAACTTTTGAAGTAATTATGCTTTTCTTAGGTATGATTTCAAAATACAAAATAACAAAACAAACAGCATGCCAATTCTGGAACAAAAGTCAAACATCTGAGAAAGAGATACCAATTTAACAAAAACTCAAAGCAATTACACTTATCTCAAAGACAATATCTAAAGCCATCCAATTAATTTTGCTTTTTGCATCAAGGCTATCTGTATTGCAACTAAAAACTCCACACAACATATCTTAAAAATTCAGATTTTCAATGATTAGACTGACTGAGTATGTAGTGTTACATTATCAAGAAATAATAAATCTTTATATATATATATATATATATATATATATATATATATATATATATATATATATATTCATTGTTTTTATACACTTTTGATTTACAGATGATTCTGCATATGTGATAGTAGATTAATTATGAGAGTCTTTGCCGTGAATTTTATTTTCTTCAGCATATAACTAAAGAAAACTTTGCTAACAAATACAGTCAATTCATACAGAAATGCAGTCCTAGTCTCCAAAGGCATTTAAGGAATGAGATACTTTGGAAATTTTACAATAAACATATTAGAATCATGAATGATAATCTATAATGTTTAAATACTCCACATAATTCATAATGTTTTCCATGCCAAATTCTTCTTGTAGTTTCCTCACTGGAAATTTTGGGACAGATTCAACCTCTCTGACATAACCAAGTTTATCCTTAAAATTTTGGGACAGATTCAACCTCTCGGACATAACCAAATTTATCCTTAAAAGATTTAAAAAGTAAGAGAAGATAAATGACATTCATGGCTACTGAATTTCATGTATAATTTACTTTTCTCCTTTAAAAATGCATTTTTTTGGGGTGTATGAAAGTAATTTTAAATATGCAATACTTACCCAGTGCTAATGCATAGCTTTGACTTTTTACTGTCAAAAAACTCATGTGAATACACCCTACCCAGTAGTGGAGAAGACAACAGTCAACTCATGCATCTTGTATGCTCAAAAGCAGAACAGTTATTTTTTCAAATATGATGATTATACCAGGACATCAAAGCTGGTTAGGAGGATCATACCAGGACATCTGAAAAAGCAATAGGTATGTATAGCACAATTACAATTAGTTTTACAAATAACTTACCCATAGCTATCGATTAAATTTGTCTGAGGGTAGGTGATTGTGTTAAACTGATACAAATCAGAAAAATTCTGATTAACATTGTAGAATGTTGGTGTCTCTCTTGAGACAAACCTTGTGCCACAACTACAAGTCACTGAGAAAACAAATGCCTGCACTTGCTGAGCTTCACCAAGTCCTCCACAGAAGTAAGATGTGGTAGTAATGGCTCAAAATTGGTGGACTTTCTTTTTTCACAAAATAATGTCTATATTGATTAAAGCACCAATAATCTCTTGACAATCCACCATGAGATAGTGGAAGAGGGAGGAAAGGTCATTTCCTACACTTCCTCCCCCCCCCCTGTTGGATGCATTAAGATAGAAACATAATGCTTATCATGATTATCCAGAGCACGGATTCAACTGAGACTGGCAATCTCTATAGATAGTGGAGCTACAGACAATGACCAAATATTTACTAGAAGAAAGAAAAAAAAACAGTTGACTAATCAGAGAAAAGTCCAAACATGCCATCCATGATATTGCTAAGTGATGTTTTGGACTGCAGAGAGCATGTGAGATTTCCCCAATCATAGAGGAATGCAGAAAAAGCAGGAAGTCAAGGAAGTCAGGTTGGGACTGTGTCCTTGAGCTCTTTTACAAAATGAAAACATAAGCAAATTGCTAATTGGACTTTACTGCTTTACCAAAGAACCAGAACTATTCCTCCTGAGATGAAGAAGATGAAGCATCATTGATGAAGCTGCTTTGATCTCAAACTTGTTCTAGCCAACAAGGACAGAAATAGTATCATCATCATCATCATCATTATCACCATTTAGCATACTCCAAACTGGAGAGTGACTGGGCATCACTATGTCCCTCAGTTCTAGAGTGGAATGGGAGCAACCTGCACCATTGTCTGAAATTCAGCATGGTGAGTATGGGATGCTGTGCTCTGAAAGGCAGAGGGGTGATGAGATCCCTGTCTGCTCTGGATGATGCAACACATCTAACCTTCTGGGCTGATGCCACCTGGTCAGGAGGTGATGGCCAAACATCAGCTAAGGATGGCAAAAATGATCAAAGATCCAGATTTGGAGGGACCCACATCCAATAAGGATTTTTTGGGATAATAAGGAATGGGAATACCGATCTGATCTACTTCTCTAGTCTGAGCCCATGGGCATACACCTATTCTTGCACATAATGGATCAGTAGTGGCATGAGAGGTGGGAACTTGGTCCATGCCCCATCTCTGTCCTGCAAGGCTGGTGAATTATAATTGGAGAATACATTCTCAGCTGATTCATTACTAACAAGGATGTGTTACTGATCACCCCCATTAGGAGGCACAACACACAGCCCTGAAGTGTGGGAGCAGTGCATCATATCACTCATGTAGTGGAGAAACTGCTGCGAACATGATGAGTGTCCAACATCTCTCCAATTTGGAGGAATGGGTATACCCCTCAAAATTTCATTACCCATCTCAGCAGAGACTGGTGCCCAGGAGTTTTCTTCCATTCTGAAGAACTAGATTTCTTACAGTAGGCTTAATGGAACTCTACAAAAGAAAGAACTGAAAATTTATATGAGGGTCCTCCTCCCTTTAAACATACCTCTGGAATCAGCTTGAATCCAGATTTAATCAGTCCATATTGTGCAAAAAATACAACAATTAAGTGTGCACTCCAAACACATGAGGCATTCTGGGTGAGCATCCCTGGGCCATTCTTGTAGCCACACTTTTTCCTACAGACTGTCCTGACATTGTTCTCTCAAATAAAAGTTATCTGAAAGAGAACAATAATAAAGCCAATGCACATTTTTTCACATGAAATTCACCTGTTTGTATGTACTGCCTGCAATACAGACCCCAGTGGTTTTGCACAAGATAAACAATGATTGAATCATGAGAAATTTCCTGTCTTTTATTTAATAAGGAAGACATTTAATTGTCAAACCTTTAGTGGTCTCCAGAAGCAATGCTGACATACACAATAACAAATTTGATATGAGTGACACAAATCATAATGAGACAGAGCCTTATGATGAATTGCAACTCAACACATAAGACTTACCCATATCCAACTGAAAATAAGATGGGTGTACACTAGCCTCAAAACAGGTGACATATCAAATGGTAACCTATGAGATCTCTTAACAAACCAATTCAGAAGAGGGTAGGGGGTTACAGGCATTTACATATTCTATGGAGAGGATAAATATAACATAAAGATAATACTAACTGAAGGAAGACACAACATAATGATACAATGACTAAATAATTGACTAAAACGGCAACCATCCCCTAATGAGGTTCCCACAAAATCTCAATGGGTCACTGTGACCTGGATTGACACTTTTCACATTTGAATGCATGAGGGATTTTGTTTATCCCATTTATTAGGATTACAATGAAACCAACATAAAACTGAAACACAAATTTCACTCAAGAGGCCATATTTAATTGGTATATATTTCTTTAGTTTTGTCACCAGCAAGCATTAATATTTTAGTTGAGTGATGTTTTGTGGTACATGTGTATTGTTATTTTCATAGTAATAAGATGTTAATTAAAAAAAGAAAATTTAATAAACTCTATGACTTCATACTGAAACTGCTAATTTCATAATGTTGATTAAAATTTCGAGCCACTAACTACTAACTGTACATGTTGAAATGTAACACTAGAAATAAAATTCATTCAGACAGTCAAAGCAATACAAAGCTAAATATCAAATTTAGTTGAAATCTCAAGATCTTACTGTAACTACACTGCCGAAACCAAAGGCTGGGGATTGCCAATCAAGGGCTATTAGTCCTGCAAAGATATAGTGATGCCTAAAATTAGAATCCAAAACTGATTCATCAATGCAACCTGCATGCAAAAGTTGGATTAAATCCAACAATCATTAGCAAAGACAAATGCTAAAAAAACTCAAGTCTGGATGATGGTCATTCAGTGGACATGACTGCTGTAAATACTGTCACAGAGTGCTAGATGTCAAACTCCTTCATGCTCAATAAATATATACAGCATATCCTGCAGAAACCAGTTAGCATGTCAGGCAATCATAATCCCCAACTTCAGAAAATGATTTCAATGAATGCAGGATATAACACTCTAAAAGGACTGGTGTCAAAACAAATGGGGTTAATATCACTGAACTTTGAAAATTTTATTCTGTGGAATTCTGAGTAAGCAGGACTGGCTACCTAGGGTCACAACTAGCACAACTAGTAAACTGAAAATCAAACTCTTTTAGGTCAGATAAATATAAAATCATGAGCAAAATTGGATTTCAACAAACTTTGGGAAAGTTTAATGTGTAAACCAAATTTTGGAAGACAGACAATTTGGGAGCACACTTCCAGTAAAAATGATCTCATGGAAATGAAACTATTTTAAGGTTCTTATCAGTTTCAATCTGCATGCTAGATTTGGTTGAAATCAAACAATCCTTGGTAAAGTTAATCTGAGGAAACAAAGTTATGAATACAAGCAATCAGGAGCCACAACTGATCTAATTCACTTAGATGGCTGAAAATCAAGTTATGTTATCAATACAAAAGCCACACACTAAATTTTGTTAAAATCCAAGAATTCCCATTGAAGTATGTTGCAAAGACCAAACTGATGGACAAGGTTACTATTGGGCTATGCCAATTATGCTGCACAGATCCCTAATAATAAAGTTCTTAAAAGGTAACTTAATTAGATCCTGGATATTGGCAAGAACTAGAACTATTAAAGACTGATGTACTTGCAAAAGCATCCACATGATACAACTTGTTCTTGACACCTTTAAACATATGCACTTTGGGAAATAGACAAGAGATGCATTCTATAACAATGGAGCAGAATTCTTTTTACAAAAATATGTATTAAAAAAAAACCTGGCAGTCAAATTCATATAGGAGTTCAATAACATAAAATGGTAGATGAAATTTGCTTTAATCCACTGACTACTGGTATTAAAAGGATAAACCAATGTTTGAAAGCAAGGGCCATCAAACCACCCATTATTAATGATATTATATACTTAGAATTAATCTCATGGGAAGAGGATGACAGAAAATAAAACTCATCCTGGATTTCATCAATATGAAACCAAACATTAAACTGAATTGAAGTCCATCATTCATAGGTAAAGTTGTCATAAAGACTGGCCTAGGAGGATTGAAAATCTGGAACCACTGCTCAAAACACAGAAAGCTGGAAAAAAGAATTCATTTGAGGTATTATCAATATAAAGCATATACAAAATTTATTTGAACTCAAACAATTCTTGGCACAAACAAACAATTAGATGGGTAGGGAAGAAGGGACCATAATTCCTCTAAATAATGCAGTTAACAAAGGAAATTAAACTTGTTCAATACATCCTAATCACAAAGTTGAATGATAAATTTAGTAGAAACCCTACAATCCCTAATACAGTTATGCTGGAGGATTCAACATGATCTAAATGAAAACGTGGAATGCTGGAAGCTCCATGCAAACTGTTTAACATACAACTATTGCTTTTTCTAGCAACTTTGCCACAAAAATGTGAGAATTAAAATACATGTATTCCTGTAATATATGAACATTGGTTTCACTGCCAGGTACACCAGTACATTGAGGTGTATAGTTTCAGCCTTTGCTACTTCAAAAAACTGAGTTCAGTTCACCCACAACTGCAGAAAGTGCAAGTGGTAGGAAACTCAATTAACTCCAATTTTCTGGCTGTGCATTTTATTGCAACTACATTGTTGTTGTTGTAGGGTTTAATGCCATTTTTCAGCACAAGATAGGTTATACATGGTGTCCAGAATAAATGGTAGAGGAAGAACCTAGGAAAACCCCAAAACTCCAAGAGAACCACCTATCCATGAGAAGCTACTGGCATGCTTTCTCACATACCTACATTGGCCATGCTCAAGTCTTGAACCCAAGCAGATGGCAGTGATATGCAAAGGTGAGCACTTAGACCACATGGCCACTTTGGACCCCACCACAACCATGGTAGTTATGAATCTTGTCAGGAAGCTGCCACTTTATGGCAGCAATATTATACTTTAGAGTAAGTGAAATGTAAAACTGTTCTTTCTTGCTATCCATTACAAGATAAAATTGTTTTATACACTAAATGTTTTAGAATTTATTATAAAATTTTCAAGAAAGTCAGAGTTATATCAACAATGAACAGACTGAATTCAACCATGTGCTACATGCAATAAATGTTTTGTAATATTAGAGTTCTTATAATCCAATGCAATTATTCTTGTCAGAGACAGATTCATGTACATGTACAAATGTGGCTACTATAATAATCTCATATAATCATTTTTATGAAACAATTTAATTTGTAATAAAATAAATTCATTTAAGTGCATGTGTAATATTTATCACTGTATTCATACAAAAAAGTGTCTCATGTATTACATGGTCCTGTCATTGTACTTGGGAGTCATCAAATTGGGGGTGGGTAACGCAGATACTTCTTCATTTCGGACACTGGTTCTGAGGACAAGACTGGATTACACAGTAAGAGGGACCAAAGGTTCTGGACCAGTAAGTAGGTCAGCAAGATAAGGAGGCTGTCAAGGGATCCTTCAGCAGGCTGGGGGAAGTATACAAGATACAAGAGACTGTTCCTTCACCATTTGATGGCAGTTTTGGAAATCTAATGATCACCAAGATAAATACCATTAAATATACCTTTTTGAAATTCAACGTCTTTATGTGTGAGGAAAACCAGTCAAATTCAATGTCACAATATCCATGAAAATTAATCAAGCATTAATCATACTAGCTGATGAACCAGACATGAGGACCATATCAGTTTATAATTCATTATATCAATCTCACTTGTCTGTTAATTACATACATTCATACCTGTTGTTGAATTCAATACACTGATCATACCTGTTGTTGAATTCAATACACTGATCATACCTGTTGTTGAATTCAATACACTGATCATACCTGTTGTTGAATTCAATACACTGATCATACCTGTTGTTAAATTCAATACACTGATCATACCTGTTGTTGAATTCAATACACTGATCATACCTGTTGTTGAATTCAATACAGTGATCATACCTGTTGTTGAATTTAATAGTGATCATACCTGTTGTTAAATTCAATACACTGATCATACCTGTTGTTGAATTCAATACACTGATCATACCTGTTGTTGAATTCAATACACTGATCATACCTGTTGCTGAATTCAATACACTGATCATACATGTTGTTGAATTCAATACACTGATCATACCTGTTGTTGAATTCAATACAATGATTATATCCATTCCCAAAGCCATAGATCCAAACATTAAATATACTTTGTTTACAAGTTTCATACAATAAAATTGTTCATTGTCATTCGAAATTGTCTTTGATTCATTTCTTGAAATTCTGTGCTTTGATCAGTTCCATCATTTACTTGCATCATTTTTTTAATATATCCATTGTTGGACTTTGTATCATTTTGTTGTATCAACTGTAGGACTTCATGTGCCATGTGTCTGATTCATACATCAGTCATTTCAATTAGAAATAAACATCTCACTGACATAATTATGTTAACTTTTCACTAGATCTAATCCCACCTGGTCTCTTCATGTTACAGATTTGACTGTCAAGCACCTACCACTTTCAGTAAAGTAATAATCAATCACAATTTCCATCCTTATTGGTTAAATTTAGTTACACATCATTCCAACTTTTCCATTTGTGTGTGTGTGTGTGGGTGTGTGTGTGTGTGTGTGTGTGTGTGTGTGTGTGTGTGTGTGTGTGTGCAATTAACAGCACAATGGCTATATGGTACCAATCAAAAGGGTCTAATAATGTATAAATAAGTAATTGCACAAAAACTTTAGGAAGATAATTCCTTTCCATTAAATGTAAACATGAAGAACATTAAAATATAAACAGTAATAATTTGAATTCTGTAAAATGTGCATAAAGGAAAAATACATAAAATCCTTAAAACGTGATGTTTTTAGGCCTTAAACTTTAAGTATTTTTTTTAAATATGTTCTGACAGACATGGTTTGGACAAAATAAACAGATCATGGATCAAACTGTAAAAAAACTTGATTGCCGGTAATCAATAAATAATATCCAATATCCAACATTAAACCCAATTATCCTTCATAAATTTCATTGCAGATAGCACCGATAGAAGGATGTGCCATCCAGGTCAACAATTCATGGAAATGATGGAACACAGAACCATTCAAGGTCTCAAATTGAAAACAATTGCTTGCAAAATTCAACACAGATCAAACACTTCCTTGTTAATGTTAAAAGGCAAATAAAAACAATGTTTAGAGAATATACAAACAGGAATATAAATTCTTCAAAGGATGTTATGTGCTGCTCAATGTGGTCAACCCATTATCATCACTGTATGAAAAAGGAAAAGCTGTGCAATAACAATAGGTAATTTATTGGTTCATTTAAAAAAATGCTTCTTTGCAGTTTTGCCATCTTAACTCCAATGTCTATATTGGTCCCCTGTGATTAATGAATACAAGTTTTATCAAGCAGCCCAATAAAACACTGTTGAGTATTTGGTTACCTTCAAAGAGCTGCACAAAGGGACTTTCCATTTCAGATCTTGCTTCCTATAACTTTAGTCAACAACCACTATCTACCTGAGTTGAATACAAGAATCCGCTTTTTCCTTATTTTTCTTTAAAAAAGGATGATTCGTTGAGCAAATGCTCAATTGCTATTTGTGAAAGTTTCTTTATTCTCAAACTGTTTCCCTTTTGTATGTAATTTGAGAAACAAAAAAATGTTACACTATCAACTATATTTCACTGTAACTCAGCTGGCAATTAAAAAAATCTTGAATACTTCTATTACCCAAGTTTGTTTCCTTAACTGAAATGAACTTCCATCTGAAAATTAGACTGCATTTTCAGTGATCACTAATGTCAACTCAAAGCTGCAGTTCTTCAGCACAGCTATTGCATAATTGATACTGAATATACAAAAGAGACAAATTTACACTTTTCTTTAAAATATATAAACACACATGATGAAAAATGCAATCGATTACTGTCAAGAACTCTAGCATAACAAACAGGAATGAATAAAAGTTCATGTTCTGATGACCTTTGTAATAATGTTTACATACATTTCATATTCTTTCTGATAAAGTCTGTAGCTTCATGTTAAGAAAAGGTACCAGTAAGTAATGGAATGTTCTTAATATGTTTACCACTATCACCAATGCTGTAATCTGATTGTTTAATTAAAAGGTCAAAAGAACATGGACAGGTGTCCATCTGATTCTTAAGTGGATCTCATTTTTAATCAGACTGAAGCAAAAGTTCATAAGGATCAAAAATTAGTGAACAACTCATGAAAATTGCTGAAAACATATCTTGAGCTCAATTGAGCAACTCTGGAATTACATAAAGATTGCTTGTTGGTGATTGATTGCATATCAATACATGAAAGGGTAAACAAAGCCAAGGAAATAAAGTGCCTTGCCTAGACAGCAGCCATCCTGTTTGGCTTCCAATGCTAACCAAGACTCCTGTAAGGACAATACCTTTGTTGGTCAACCATATAAAGTTAGTAAATAATGTATGATTTCCTAATTCCTGCTACTTTTCATTAAAATTTTTTGGAAGAATGCTTTTAAAAATTATGCACTAAAATTGTATGCAATTTCAAGATTTAAAAATACTGATTATAAAAGAATGGTTCTCTAACTTTTTCCAACCGTGTACGCTTTGGCTAATATATCACCTGCACCAACAATTGGATGCCAACCCATAGTTTGCATAAAGCATTTATTTCTTTTTGTCTTCCATAATAGAAACATTTCTTAGGTTATCTTTCACCTTACAAATGTTTAGCAATTTTCTTTAAAACTGTCAGAAAAGCAGCATGTGTGTGTGTGTGTGTGTGTGTGTGTGTGTGTGTGTGTGTGTGTGTGTGTTTAAATTGTGTTTCACTGTAGTCATGGTTGGATCTGCAACATTAGCAGGCATGTTACAAAAGTACACTTGAAAACAGAGACTGCATCAGAATCTAACATTATCAAACTATTAAACTACACTTTCAATGGAGAGTTAATGCCTGCAGCATAAAGCTTCCAGACAGTTTGTCAATTTTTCATGAGTCATCATTCTTTAAAATATAGTCTACAGAAGAAATGTGAGCTTGTATTTATGGAATATGTCTGCATCCCAACCTTTACCATATCAGAATCTGAATAATTCATGACATTATCAATTTAAAATGCCTAGTCTGCCTTATCAAATAATCTAATAAACCAACATTGTGGAGCTAAGCCCAACAAAAAAGGACTCCAACTGTTCACAAACTGTACTTTCAGAATTATCATTTTAATGAATGTCATATGGATATTTCAATATCTCATGTGATTATGTGGACTTTTTTCATTTCTACTTTGTATTATTAACTACCAAACATACTAATATTTTAACAACTAACATTCTTATCATCTCTGTTGGAACACTTTGCAAGAGTTGGGACAACAATAATTATTTTTGTAAGTTTTAGGACACTTGTTCTATGAACTACTATAGGCCTTGCCTGTTCAGCTTAGTTAATTACCACTCCCAATTCCTTATCAGTTAGTGTAAACAATGGATGATATCTGCTGAAAAGATTTACTGATCCAGCAAATCAACATTTGGCAATACAAACTTCTAAGGTACCTCTTGCTGACCACTGGTGGAAGCAACTTCCACCCAACTGTTTTAGTATCAATGTGATTGTATTTCATCTTTTTGCAAAAATAAGCCAGGAAAATTATAATTTCAATATTTGAGCACTATATTTATGCAAAGCCACTTGCATAAATTAAAATGGTAAATAACTAAAGATAACAAATACAAAATTAGGATCAACTGATATCACTCACATGGATTACATAACTGTAGACCATTTTACAAAGCAAGCTTATCTAATATTTTTATAAACAGGACCATTGTAAACAATCTCCCAAACATAATGCAATGTCAGTTTTAACTCTTTTCCTATAGTTTAATAAAAAGAATCTTTCCAAAGACAGATGGTCTCTTATTCATTACTGAAATCATCCAAGATACTTTAAATGTTATATTCACAGAGACAAGTTTTAATTTGTTGTTGTTATTGTTGTTGTTGTTGGGTTTAACGCCATTTTTCAGCACAAGATAGGCTATACATGGTGGCCAGTATTAATGGTGGAGGAAGAACCCTGGAAAACCCCGGGAAGACCCACCAACCCATGAGAAGCTACTGGCAGGCTTTCTCACTTACCCATGTTAGCCGAGTCTGGAAGTTTTAATTTGTGTTCTGCAGACTAGTCACATGAATTGTGCACCAAATGAAATTATATTCATGGGCTTTTTACATTTCATAAGGCCTTGGGTTTCCTTATTATTTGTTAACTAATTTTGAAAGTAGTTTAGTGAAAAGAATATAGTTTCTGTGTTTTTTTGTATTCAAAACAGATGGATATAAAATACAAATTTCAAATAATCTCAGAGTTGTGACATTTAGTAGAAGGAATAAGAATTTCATCCAGAAAACTTAATTTAGCAACCAATTCCATTTTTAAAAAAATCCAAAAAAAACCCAACAAGGAGTCCTTTGAAAGCTCCAGTTTGCTAGCAGCAGGACTGAAGGCATCATATGAAGTCTTCCTAGAGAACTAGATCCACTGCTACATGCAGGATCTGAAGGAAAAAATGTATACAACAAACTCTTCTCCAACAGTCTTACAAGGTGAGACAGTGTGTAGTTCTATTTTTTTTTAGGAAGGAATGGGGATAGATAATCATCGTAGGGTCATGAAACTCATGGCCACAGTTTAAAGAAGGTGTCACACTTGCCTTCTTTTGGCTTTGGATTAACTCCCAATGAGTCATGGTCTTTCAACAGCAATAGGACCCTTGGTAGGGCACAATCAAACAGTCATTGAATGATAGGAACACCAAAGGACCTTAAACAACCTCCAATTTGTCCCATCATAATGATAAAGTCTCTGCTAACAGAAGCTTTGTGAATAGGACAAGCTGACATTGAAAGACCTGCTCGCACAGACATAACTGCAGGAGTTTAGGGGGAGGGGGGCATAAGATTTAGATGTGTTTAGAAGTCTATAGAGATGGCCCAATTATTCAGTCCTAATGAGGCTAATGTCTTCATCTTGAAATATTCTTCCTGAATAAATGAGTTTCATTTATAAGGATTAAAAATGAATCAAATTTTCCCACTTTTTTTCAAACAATGAAGAAATGCGATTACAGTCCTGGACTTAGTGTTAATTACCATCTTGAATGCTCCCTTTTATATGAAGCAATGTTTACCACTTTCCTTAGATATACCAGCCTCCAGGTCTTGTGAAACCCAATGGGGATCCTTGACAGAGGTGGAAGCTCCCAGAAAGGTGATAACCCTCTCATATTGTGGACAAGAACAACACAGAGATCTGTCCATGCCAACGAAAAAGGCTTGTGTGGCAATCTAATGGGATATTGGGAAGAGGGGACTTGGCAGGAAATTGTGCAACTTAAGGCTGATCACCTATTTTCCAAGGGAGGGAATCATGATTCATGGGCTTTCTACCCTGGCCCTTCCATTCACTCCATTTAACAAAAGAGAAGCAAGGAATTTTGTAAATGGTAATAATTCTGTTGAAGTTCCTGCTGAAAATGTTATGGCATGCAACCCATTGACCTCCTAGGATGGTGGTCACTTCTAAGCAAATTAAGTCTATCTGTGACAGTGGTCAATAACCAGCTAGTGGTGTCAAGATTAAGCCACTGAATAAATATGCAGTTCTGTCCTCAAAAGATTTTTCCTGTGTTCCAGCAAAAATCTTCAAGGTGTGGCATCCCTGCAGAGGAAGAGTAAGTTCTGCCAAAAAGTACCACTAACATAACAAGTGAATACCTGACTGTCATGTTATCAGCCCTCTAGAAGTCTCTGCAAGGCAACTGCTGATAAAGGCTCTACTATAAATAGGTTGAAGGAGGTTGGCACAAAGAGGCTGATACATGAGAGGATTGTAATCAACACTAGAACCCCAACTTTGTCAGGATGGAGCTCCAGATCCCCACAGGAATAATCTCCTGGAATGCTCCTAAATATGGAGTAGGAGGTTAAAGTGTCTATGTAAACATATGTATTTTTAGACTGCCATTGAAACAAGAGGCTGCAACAGGTTGGAGTGGACTAATCAACCCTTCGGTTGTCAGGCTCCAACTGGCCTTGAACAAACTTCTGTTCCATGTCCTACACCATAGCTGGTGGAAGACCTGGGAAAGAAGAAACTTGAACTGATAACTCCTCCCACATATCTAACAAATCAATTTTTAAATTAGTTTTTCAAGCAGTGGACACTGCTAGTGGCTTAGGGTAACTCTTCATGATGCAGAAGACCCTACCTCCAATAGAGATTCAGAGGGAAAACAGAGGAGGGTATAACACACAAAACAATTAGTAGTTTGCTCACTGACAGACAAAGTAGAAGCCAATCTTAATGTATGTAATAATGAACATTACAGCATGGCAGAGCTGCCATATGCATGAGCAATGTGTAGGGCTGTCCTGCATGGGTTATCCAGTATTCTGCAATCTTGGTTATCCTAATTAAAGGATAAAATTTTCTTCATTCAGTTTGGGTAATTTTAGCTGTGCAATAATGACAGGTATGGTATTACTATTATTAAAACTAATTATTCCAGTTTGAAAACAAATTATACAATCCTTAATTATGACTATCTTCCATTAAAATGACCCCTATATGAGATTATTTTCATAAACAAAATAAAACCAAGGACAGATTGTCATAATTACATTTACATCAACCATCATTTCACTGACAGTTTTCCTAAAATAACAAGAGCTCCTCAAAGGGGATACTGTTGGAAAAGAATTTCCAGGAAATCAAGATAAAATCATTTCACCCCTCTGTTCAGAAGCCATCTGTAATTTTCTATGAACAGTAAGAATTTCAAATTAGCCACTTCAGCAACCATACTGGATATAAGAAAGGTACCATTTTCATTCAAGACAAACATGACACCTTTAGAACATTTTGTCAAAACCCCATGCCAATATAAGCACCCATCCAGGTGAATCAGCAAAATCATTTGCTATACATGTATATTGTGTGTCAGCAATACTAGATGTCTATTGGGCACATTTATTTTCAGTTACCATCAACTAGATATCAGAAGAAGTCTTTTGGTGAAAACTGTATGTCAATATCACCATCAATTCTAGATGAGTACTGATAGCTAGAAAAAAAATTTTGAAGATGGCAGCCGTGATGAAAATGCAATGTTGATATAATTTTTCCAGTGAGGGCTAGTAGTGACAAGATTTCCAAGAAGCTTACATGGCAGACATATCTTGAGTCAAATCAGCACCTTTTTCAAGATGGCTGCCATGTTGGCCATAATGGACATCAGATCATTACCATTTTCTTTTAGGACACACCCAAACATATTAAGTGGTCCTTGACTAAAATTACCATGTGGATATGAACATCCACTCAGGAGGAGTTGGCTGATGTGGTGGCCATATTTTGATGTCTGAGTAACACTAATTAGCCCTTGGAATGAATTTGTAAAGTTCCATGGCAAGGCTCCAGGTAACTAGCACATTAGTAGGTGTGGCAAAAACAAATTTGCATTAATAGATGGACAGAGACTGGACATCAGACAACACACTAACATCAGGCTCTTATGCACTAGATCAATAAAACAAAGAAAAGCATGCAAATAATTTGTATGTGATCTAACCTATAAACCTCTTCACACAAAAAATGAAATAACAAGGATAAATAACTTGCACCTATTGTATGAAAAGTTTTGAAAAAGCTAACCAGCTTCAATTTCTAAAATGATTCTTCTTGTTCTTTGTCATGGACAAATTTCATTAATTTAAAAACAACAGTAAGCTTACATTTAAAGTTGGAGAGTAAGTTATCAAAGTGGGGAGGGGGTAAAGAGCCCACCCACCCCTCAAGCAAGCATAAGATTTTTTTAAAAGTAGTCAGGTGTAAAGTTAAAGTAAATCACCCAGCTCCCAGCTGATATGGAAGCCCTGAACAAAGCTTGCCAAACATTGAGTAAATTCACCAACAGGTTCATCAGTATTCCTAATGAAGAATAAGATCTAATCAATCAACAACTTTTATATTTCTGTTCATATGTTTGTTTTCAACCAACCATAAAAATATGTATAGGTAACAAGCATGGGACCAATGAGGATGATCCTCATCACAATCTATTTAATTGATTACAATTTGAGCTATAAAAGTAATTGTAATTATTGATTTCAGAATATCTATAATCATAATCATCATTCATTGGCAGTATAATGCATAGAGTAATCACGATTGCAAATGATTAAAATCAAAAATCAATAATTATATTCTTAATAATTTTAAGAATAACAAAAGTTTCCATAAACAAAAGACCATGAATGTTGACTATTACAATAAGGAAAAGTTAATTTGAGCTGGACAATATACACCCTAAATTTCCTAAAATATACTGTTTGAGAATGGGACACTATTACATATACTCACTTATGAGTCCATCTACAAACTGAACAGACCCAGATTTGCCAGTGCATAATTTGCCAGCAGATCTGCATCAGAGCCATTTGTACAGGGTAATTGGTATAACAAAACAACAGACCATAATCTGCTGGCACATTCTGCTACTGTAGATCAGGATCTTTGTTTTCTTGCAGATTTGACTTATAAGCAAGTATATATGGTAAACCCAGCCCCCAGACCCACCATTCACATCAGCAACATGCACTGCTTGTGTTTGCACAAATGTTTCAGATATACTAAGGAAAGAACTTGTCAGCAATCGTTTATGACTTCATCTGTACATTTTACATGTCTTACATTTACAGCTTTTGGATGAATAGTGCATATAAACTTCATTGTGTAGTGTATTTTTGGCCAGAAAAAAAGAAAAGAAAGAAAAAAGATACAAACCACATTTTTGATAACAATCAACTGTAGACACCTTTACAAGACATCCATTAGTGTAGTTGTCTCAGTTACAGGAATGTCTGATTGAAAGAGACCAAGCAACTTTAGTGCATTTTGGTACCTTGTAACTGGAGAAGCAGCTGATGGAGAAACTTCCTCACACTTTTGTCTATGTTTAATATGGAAAGCACTAAGGTTGACATGCAATATTAAATATGTTACCACAATTCATCATCATCATCATCATCATCATCATCATCATCATTATTATTATTATTATTATTATTATTATTATTATTATTATTATTATTATTATTATTATTATTATTATTATCATTATTATTATTATTATTATTATTATTATTATTATTATTATTATTATTATTATTATTATTATTATATTCCTAAAACAAAGAAAAGGTTTTATTGAGTGTTCAAAAGTACAATTTAATAGACACATTTTTTTTATATTTTGTTTGCCCTTTTGAAAAAGCATGGACTCTGACAGCTATATCAGGCTGACAGTTGTTAAACAATATAGAGAAGTTAGTTTCTGGAAAGAAAGTGCAGTTGCTCAGTACTTAGTGTGCCAGATTCACCACCAGAAATGTGTAGGTTTGAATCCTGCCCAATCCATGCTTATGTCAGCTACTATGGTGTGTTCCTGGATAAGACAATGACTCCAAATGCCTCTGTATGACATAATCTTTCAGGTACTGAAATCCTTTAACCACACCATAAGCAAATTGTTTCTAGAAATTTCATAATATTTGTCTCCTCAGCGAATATGGTCAACTCAAAGAAAGATATATTAATCTGCAAGAAGCAAAAAAAAAATGCAGAAACACAGAAATATAAGATCCTTTTCTTCAAACATGATGACAGAGAAATATTTTGCAATATTGATTAGAAAAGACGATGTCAGCTTCTGATGGATTGCTGATGTGGAGTAAACAAACAATTCCACACTTTTTGTACAGCAATTTAAAATAGAGGAAAAGCACAATGGGCTAAAATGTGTTATAAAAAAGGATGTTATCAACTGGCATTATATGGTGTGCAGAAAGTCCCTAAAAGGTCCTCCGAGTCTCAAAAAAGGGCCACATATTCCATTATAAAATAAGACACTTATCACAACATATTTTAACATCTCAAAAGCTAGCAGAAGCCAAATTTTTTCTAATCTGAAACTAAATATTGGTTCTAAATTGATCACCACTTTTCATGAGAGCCTAGTAGTGCTGGTCCTATTCCCAGTCACTGAGACCCCTGTTTTTATAATATCCAAAGCCAGCTCTGTCTCAGCCTTTAAATCTACATAGCAAACTGAGATCAGTGGTAAATTTGACTCTATCCTCCATCCTGGTATAAAAGCAAACAAGGTATTCAAGTGAATGTAAATAATTATTGATCAGTAGGACAGGCTGATGATCAACTTTACAATACTGTAGTGCTCAGTCTGCCAGGCTGTAACAATGTCCCAGACAGTTCCTGATTACCACCTCCAGCCAAGCTTAGTCAGCAGAAACTAGGGACCGTGGCCATAGCACTGCTAGTATGGCTTTAACTTAACACAAACCCAATTTAGAACAGGAATGGTCAAGATCTGCCATCATATAATTTTCATGTGAAATAAATAGATATGGGGTTTTTCCTGATTTTAAGCCTGTTTTTTAAATAAAGATGTCTCAAGTAGGTGTGTGCCTTCTAAGTGTCAGTTTCTGCATATTTAACAGCATAACTTTACATGTAGTTAACTAAGTCTGCTTTTGTAGTTTTATGATTTTACAGCAAGATTGATGGCATAGTCTTAAGTGTAATTTAACTACTTTATAGTGCTAAGCAGTTTCAAAACATGTTGCATTTTCTGATGCACATTAAAAATAACATAAGCCAAATAACCTTTTATACCATTTAGGTCTCTGGCAAGCCAAATACCCATTTTATACCATTTAGGTCTCTGGCAAGCCAAATACCCATTTTATACCATTTAGGTCTCTGGCAAGCCAAATAACCTTTTTATACCATTTAGGTCTCTGGCAAGCCAAATACCCATTTTATACCATTTAGGTCTCTGGCAAGCCAAATACCCATTTTATACCATTTAGGTCTCTGGCAAGCCAAATACCCATTTTATACCATTTAGGTCTCTGGCAAGCCAAATACCCATTTTATACCATTTAGGTCTCTGGCAAGCCAAATAACCTTTTATACCATTTAGGTCTCTGGCAAGCCAAATACCCATTTTATACCATTTAGGTCTCTGGCAAGCCAAATAACCTTTTATACATTTTCAGGTCACTGCTGTTAATATACCAGGTATACTTACTTCTATGATGGGTCCAACTGCAAACACTGATGCTGATCTGCCCTATTTGCTTACATCCGGATCTACTTGCACATTACATGATGGCAGATCTGGGTCCATGCATTTTGCAGATGGAGCTGATTATATGTTGTTGTTGTTGTTTTGGGACTTACATCATTTTTCAGCACACAATAGGCTATACATGGTGACCAGTAATAAAGATGGAGAAAGAAACCAGGAAATGGTGGAAAAAAACATGAGAAGCTACTGGCAAGCTTTCTCAATATCCACAATCTCGGAATCTTAGACTAGAACCCACACTGACAGAGGTAAGAAGGCAGTGATCTGTAAGGGAACTTTAGACCACTAGGCCACTGGGGCCACTCTACTGATTACATGTAATAATTCACTCAATGGGATGCTGGCACATAACACTAATTTACATAATAGTTACATGAGAAAAATAAGAAATTAATAGGATTTTAAAAATATTTTTATTTCTGCATTATCTCTAGATGGTATTGTTCATAATGTATGCCCTAGACATTAGCAATATTGATAATATGTGTAGCAATATTGATAATATGTGGGAATTAAAAAAAAATCACCTCTGACTAAAACTACCCTGGATACCAATGAAACTATTTTCCAGATAAATGACAACATTCATTTAGCCATGTCTATTCACCAGTCTTACAGAGATTAAATTTTTAATGGGGAACAAAGACCTAGAAATTATCATCTATGATGTATTGATGATAAGGTGTTTTTGTTCTATTTACTGTCTGTGCTGTGCCAGTTTTTGTTGGTCTACACAAAGCATTGATGTACTGTCTATACTCACTTATAAGTCAATTCAAATTGCACACAACAAAGATCCTCATCTACCATATCATAATGTACTTGTAGATTAGGGTCTATATGGTTTGTCCTAATAATTGCTCCTAACAAACTGCACAGAACCAGATTTGCATTATGAGAAGGCAGATCTGGGTCTATGCATTTTCCAGTCAGAATCATAACCAAGTATATATGGTATAGATGGATTACAACTGACAATAAAGAATAAACTGGACACAAACTCCTGTTTGTCTGTTCAAAACCCACTTGTACTGCCACCATTTACTATTCCATGCTATGCAACACACCAAATCACACAGAGCTAATACTTACCAATACACCAAATCACACAGAACTAATACTTACCTATACACCAAATCTCTGAGCTAATACTTACCTATACACCAAATTCACACAGAGCTAATATTTACCTATACACCAAAAGCCTCAGATTTCAGTGAAGTCCAAGTACATCAACTAATTTTCCTAACATTCATTACATAATAAGACTAGTCAAAAATTTCAAAGTATACAAAAATGCTTCCAAAATTACTTGAGAACAGACAATCTGGCAAGTGTCAAGCCTGCCAATAAATTCTGATGAAAAGGCAATTTTTATGTACAAGCTAAATTCTGATGAAATGGTAATTTTTACATACAAGCTAAGTTCAATGAAATAAATTAATATTTTCTAGGAGTTGAAAAAAATTCATCCTCAAATCCTCAGTAGCACTTGCTCATGAAGTTCTGTAAACACTTAAAATCACAAATCCTAATCTGCCATAACATACTGACAAAACTATATACCAACAGCACATATCCTGATCTTTCATAATGTGTTGACATATCCAAATGCCAACTGCATAGATCCTGATCTGTCATAATGTGTTGACATATCCATATGCCAACAGCACATATCCTGATCTGTCATTACATAATGTGTTGACATATCCAAATGCCAACTGCATAGATCCTGATCTGTCATTACATAATGTGTTGACATTTCCAAATGCCAACTGCATAGATCCTGATCTGTCATTACATAATGTGTTGACATATCCAAATGCCAACTGCATAGATCCTGATCTGTCATTACATGTGTTGACATATCCAAATGCCAACTGCATAGATCCTGATCTGTCATTACATAATGTGCTGACAAATCTGAGTATACAATTTTCACTTAAAATTGCATGCAGAACAAATTATATCCTGTTATATTAAGTGATGGAACAGCTTATTAAACAGATGGCATATATCCTAATCTGCCTTAGCATAAATGTGCTTACATATCAGTGTCTATACTGTTTGTTCAATAGGATTCACCTAACAAACTACACAGACCCAGATCTACCAATGCATTATGTGATGGGAGATCTGGGTCTGTGCAGCTTGCAGTTGGACTTATAAGTAAGTACATGCAGTATGTCTGCTTGTGTTTATGGTAAGGTCTACATCTTACCAAAAAAAAAGTAATTAGGAGTGTCAAAGAGACTATAGTAGACAAAAGAATGTTGATTTGTTACATGAGTTGCTTGAATCAAACAAAAATTAATGTTTTTGAAGTGAATTTACCAAGGATTGCCTCTGACACTGTACAAACTCTGGGAATGAACAATTGCAAAGAATATGTAAAGAAAAGATAAAGAGATCACTCCAAGGAAAATATTTTCAAACAGGAGGTTGAGGCCAACAATGTTAAGTCCCCCATCATTCACCTCACTGCCACGGAACCCATATCCACTGTGAGGATAGCCTTTATACAACTGTCCTCTGCTATAAATTGAAAAGACCTAAGTATGAACAATATTCACCAATATATACAGTAAATGAAATAAAATTCAAACAAAAGATCTGACAAAATAATGTGTAGAATGATTTCTAATGTTAGAATCTACTACATACAATATAAATTCTTGCAACTGTTAAAAGTATTATCTGGCAACCTCTGATCTTGAAAGCCATTAATCAAGTGATTACTATTTTCCAGTTAATACACTGATACAAGACTTCACAAAAATACATTTACAGTCTATTCAAGAACAACAAAATGGGGGGTCCTCTTTCCATTGTTTAAATAGATTAGAATTGTTGGAATGCTGAAAGCATTTCTTGAGAAATTTGCACATATTCCTCATCTTGGTGTAGAACCTGTACAGAGTTGATGTAGTAAACAAGAACTCCTTTGGGGGTGGGGGTGGGGGTAAACCAATCATGCTGAAAATTTAAATCTTAATCTGGTTGGCTAAGTGCTATGGTTTTTGAGAACACTTTCAACACTACTATTTGCAACATCTCAGAGGAAATGGAACCTAAGTTAACTGTACCTTTTCCCAAAGACAGACAGAGACCCTTGGATTGAAAGTCTGCTGTTCTACCAACTAAACTACCAATGCACATTTGGCAGCCATAAGATGAATTACTTGAGATGGTCTCTTCCTCTGCAGAAACCTGCACAGCTCATTGTCAATTTGCAATTTACTGATTACAGAAAATGACTGCTTACTGCAATAATGAGAAAGGTAGCTATTTAACATTAAACACTCTATGTCAAGAAGCACCCAAAATATCTCTACCTGGCATAATTATTCAATTTTCTTGTGTCTGCTTTAAAACATATTGCCAATTTAATGTCAAGAAAAGAGCATCATACTTCCTGCTTAACTTAATCTTAAATTTCTATTTCTGACTTTTTTATTCACAAACTATTTCATGTTTGTTCATTTTAAATGTTCACGAAATTCTTCATTTGTTGAATATGGAACCATGGAGATATGTTATTTAATTAGGATCTGCATGTTAAAGTATTAATTTTAATATTTTAATATTTTCGGTGTGAGTTAATTACAGAAAAGATAAATATCAATTTACATCTTGTAAGATTATCCAAACTAAACCATTTTGGAGGAATGCTGAAAGATAAATTTGCTGATCTTAATCTAGAATAATTTTTATGTCATGTCTAAAATGATGTCATAATCTCGATGATGTCAATATTTTTCTCTAATGTGATGATATCAAAATGTGTCCACCGTGCTTAAACTGGACTGGGATTTGTGTATGTGTGTATTTTTGTAGCTTGAACAATTTTAGTCATATTTTACCCTGTCTGCAGAATGCAATTTATAGTGACATCTAGCACTGTGGCATCATAACTTACACATGTAGGATGATGTCAAACCCAGTCACATTATCCTGACACCAGGCCAATTAGTCTTAACACTAACCTCTTAATGCTGAGTGCCAATCCAGGCAGCTGTTAGTACCATTTTTATAAATCTTTGTTATGACTCAGCTAGGGTTAAAACCCATGACCTTCCATATCCAAGGCATATGCTCTGAACTTTGGCCACCAAAACAGTCACCAGAGAACAAATCTTTGATCTGCTTGTTCAGGACTAACAATAACAAGATTTTCAAGATGGCTGCTGTAATGATCATAATGGATGTCAGATCAGCACTATTTTCATTTAGGAACAACAAGACATCACAAGATGGCTGCCATGGCAGTCATACTAGACTGCCTTATTTTTCACACACTGATATCTACAAATTCTCTTAGGAGATACCATCTAGACAAATCAAGACTCTAACAGCTCTTACATGAGTTCCTCCATCTTATACAAGGAATTTATAATCAAGAAAGGGAAAGTACTCCTGTTTTCCTAATGGACATAAGGGAAGGTGACAAACATTTAGTTTAGTAAGTAAATAAACAAGAACCCCTTGAAGGTCACAGCCATATTGACAGTAAAATTTTTACCATTTTCATTAAAGAAAAAGTAGACACCATATGAAGACTTTGTGAAACCCCATGCTGATATTACTGGATTCAGGATAAGCAGTAACAAGATTTACAATATGTTCACTTTGGCAGGGAGTCCTCAAGTGTGACATAGCCTAAAGCACTCAATGTTATGGATTACTGACATCATTCCTCTTTGTCTATGTGGGTTCACATCTCAAGCTTGGCTTGGTCAATGTGGGAATGTGAGAAGGCTTGCCAGTCACTTACTGTGGGTCAATGGTTCTTTCTAGAAGTTTTCCCTGAGTTCTTCTTCCACCAGTAATATTGGTCAAATGTATAGCTTATATTGTGCTGAAACTTTGTGGGTATATCTTAAGTCCAATTAGCACCATTTTCATTCAGAACGAACTAGATATCATCATTAGTTTGCTGCTGAAAACCCTATGTCAAAATGACTTTACTTTTAAGAGGAGTAGCAAAACCAAGATTGGCTGTCATACTGGATGTTACATCAACACCATTTTCATTCAGTACAAACCATGAAATCACAAATGTTCTGGTAAATACAGAATGCTGACATGACTTTCCACCTGAAAGGAGTAGCAATAAGATTTTTAAGATGGCTGCTGTGCTGGTCACAAGAGATATGAGATCATCAATTTTTTTTTTTGACTAACTAGACACCATAACAAGTCTTCTGATGAAAAATGATTTGATCTGCTTGTTCAGGACTAAAAATAACAAGATTTTCAAGATGGCTGCTGTAATGATCATAATGGATGTCGTCAAATCAGCACTATTTTCATTTAGGAACAACAAGACATCACAAGACCTCAGGCTCAGCCAATATGGGTATGTGAGAAAGCCTGCTAGTAGATTCTTATGAGTCAGTGGGGTTTTTTTCGGGGTTTTCCCAGGTTCTTCCTCCACCATTTGTACTGGATGCCATGTATAGCCTATTTGTCTGAAAAATGGTGAGATCAACTTGATATTAACAGCCTTCTGGCGAAAACCCCTTGCCATAAATTGCCCTTCAGAAAGAGTAGCAACAATATGATTTTCAAGATGGCTGCCATGGCAGTCATACTGGAGATCAATCAGCATCATTTCCATTTACAATCAAATAGACATAATATGGTCTTTAAGTGAAGACAACACAATGATACCACCATCCATTCTGGTGAAGTACAATAACATGATTTTCCTTAAAAGTGCTAATATCCTGAGAATTAGCTACTATGAGGAAGTGGTAAGTGTGCCAGACTCATGACCAAGTGGGTGAAGTTTAAGAGTTGGACCATCTAACAGGTCAGTTATGTCCAAATGTATAGGCACTAAATAATGTACTTGTGTAGATATGTCATAAAACATCAAACTAATCAGCTTAATAAACTAAGATTAGGAAGGAGTGAATCCTCCAATAATAAATCCTTAAGTTTGCAAAATAGGATCAGTTTTCAAAGTCAAAATGCTACAATGTATAATAAAGAAAAATATCACACAATGACAGTGCAAGCATTTTAATCTTTATTCAAAGTTCTTGTTACAATACTCCACTGATTTCATCTTAAAACAATTTTATATAGCAATAAAGATTTACATATATCATAAAATATTTATACTTCCAGATGAAGTGTTCCTGTATATGCACCGATTTGCAAAATTACCTTAGTTCAATATTTATATATACTGTCCATGCATTAAGAATATGTATCCATAAATTTCAGAGTCACATTAAGTGTGGTATAAGAATTGCAGTTAGCTACAATAACACTGTCTGTGAATCTAGTTTTGATGAAGCTTTACATAAATATGGGCTTTATATGCAGGATTGACACAACAAAATTACCCCATCCTGAATAAAAGAAATATAACATGACACATTTCCTATGATCATTTAAAAAGTAACAAACATCAACCTTTTAAAATGACAATCAAATCCAGACAATAATAATCAGTCATTAAATACAAAACAAATTAAAAGTTAGTGATACATAGCTATTGCACAGCTAGTGCTTTTTTGGGAGGGATTTGTTGTTGTTTTGGGGCTTAATGCCATTTTTCAGCACAAGATAGGCTATACATGGCGGCCAGTATTAATGGTGGAGGAAGAAACCAGGAAATCACTGGAAAGAACCACCAACCCACGAGAAGCTACTGGCATGCTTTCGAACATACCCACATTCGCCAAATCCTAGACTTGAACCCACACAGACATAGGTGAGATGGCAGTGATCCTTAACAGACAGCGCTTTAGACTACTCTGCCACTCGGAGCCTGTTTTTGGGAGGGAAATACCCAACAAATGACAAAACTTTTGTCCTCCCATTAGGGTGAACCAGTATCTTCCAGAACAATGGATCAACCTTTCTTTTCTTTGGGAGAATATATCCTGGGCATACATGAAAGACCTCTTCATTATTTTAAGAGAGCAGCTAAATGTGTGACATCATTGTGGGGAGGGAGAAGGAATCACAATAGCAACAGGTAAGTATTGCATCATTAAAATTAGTTTTACCCCCTCCAAACTACATTTTAATATCAGTATACATAATGCTACTAAATGTCAGTTGGCTTGGAGGCTGATGATCCCAAAACTAGCAAATAAAATAAAAACACAAGGGATACTCACCCTCACAGAAGTGCAAGAGGGTAATGAAGGATGGAATCTACATGTGTAGCTTTCTGAGCAAAACTGACTGGGCCCAATAAGAAAATGCCTTTAAGTTGATGGGTTAACAAATAACAAATAAAGGTAAAAAGGAGCCAAAACTCAGCTTTCGCCATGTCTTCTAAAGACTATAAAGTTAGTTATGCCCATGAGGCAGCAATTGCATGAACCTAATGGGTTTAATTTTTATAAAGGACAGATCTCCATCAGTAACCATGTAGAATATCAGTTGAATGGGCTGGGTAAGATGTTTCCTACCCCTCCTTCTCCCTTCAGAGGCTGCCAAGTAAACGTTTACAAGCCTAACTGGGCAAAGAAGTATATCTTGGTTATCCACAGCACAGATACACTGAGACTGGGGATCTCCATCAAGAGTGGATCAAATGAAGGCTGGTTTTCCCCTTTTTATAAACCTGGTTTGCAAAAGACAGAAAGAGACTCATAATTCCCACTGAACTTGAAACTGCCTTGCTTCATGGATATGGCATGAACCTCACTTCATCATATCATACATGCTAAGGTGAGCAAAACTACTGACCTTGAGTAAGTTTCTCAAAGGAAGCTTCACCTAAAGGTTTAAAGGATCTAAGAGACACAAGAGAGATTCCATTTAGAAAGTGTGACATTGCTCTGTATAAAAATTCACAATGTCTGAATAGGTGCTAAGTGAAAAACCGTATGGATGGTTGGGCCTTTTTGAAAATCAGATAATGTTAGAAAGGTCTGCTCAATAGCCCTTAATAGCAGAAACCCTGTATAGTTTCTCTCTGAAAATGACTATGCTGAATCCAAAATGAGAGAAAATATATAGTTTAAAATATTAAATGCTGACTGTAGGATCAGGGAATATCTTGCATGTGTGTGTATAAACAAGTAGGCAAATATCTGTGGAATGAAGCCTCTAATAGTTGCCCAGGGGTGCTCCTCAGAGTTCTTTCATATTAAGCATTTCCATAATTTTAGCCATCTAAATGCAATAAAACTTTATCCTACAAAATGTTTAGGTTGTCTCATGCTCATTTTAAAGAGGGGCCCAGCTTCACCACCCACCCCCACCTGGATCCATCACTATGAAGGATTGGTCAAGGGGACAAAGTCAAGACAAATGCAAGTTCCAAGTCTTACTGGTTCACTTACTTTATTTGCTGCATTGATTGAGATTAACATTTCAGCCAAACATTCACTATCCCATCCTGTGGGGTCTCAAATGGCATAGTGATCTAGGGCACTTGCCTTTACTGATTACTTGTACCTTAACTCTGTTCCACAAGTCTGAATCTGGGCTGGACTAACATGGGTACATGAGAAAGTTTGCCAGTAAACATTGGTCACTCACTGGTTCTTCCCAGGATCTTCCATCACCAAAATATACTGCATGTCATGTATAGCTATTCATATACTAAAACACAGCAGTAAAACCCCATCAAAACCAGGTCATACTGCCTTCCTGAAAACCAAACTCATAGAACAGCAAGCCTAGAATTCATTCCATGGGTTACACAGGAGTCAAGTTGGTTGCTGCCTTGGACCATTAGTCCTCTTTGTCTTTGTAAATCCAAGTTACATGTAAAGAACACAGCCAAATGTACTTTTATTCGCCATTTCAAATGTAGCCATCACACTAAACTGAATAAAAAGCACACAATAATTATGATAAATGTGTGAATATGACTTAAACTTTATATATTTTAACTTCCCTTTTAAGAAAGATTGTACACAAAAACCTTAAAAATTGCCACTCAAACTAGGCCAAAATAAACTATTTACCTTAACCAGATTTCAGCCAGAGACAAGTAGTATAAATATCTAATCTTCCATCTGTTTATTTAAGTATAATGTCTAGACAGGGTGAATACTAAGCAAAGTCTGACAAAGACTAACACCTGTCACTGAACAACTTATCCTACTCTAGTAAACAGCATGTCTAGAATCCCTGTGTGGGAGGAGACTATAACCAAATGCTTTTTTTTTTCCTGTGTAAAATGAAGGCTCAACCTCAAAACAATAAAGAATTGGATTTGCCACAGCATCCTGCACTGGATCAATGTGAACTTTTACATAAAAAATATAACCAACTGTGTACTGTTCTGCTGGCACATCTTGCTACAGAGATGTATCAGTGCTGTTTGCCCAGCCCATAGCGTGGGTTTGGTTTGGTTTTATTGGAGTTTAATGCCATTTTTCATAATAGGCTATACATCTATGGAAGCCAGTATGATTTGGTGGATGAGACCCCAGGAAGAATCACCCATCGACATGAAGCTACTGGTAAGCTATCTCTTCTACTTATGTTGGTGAACCAAGGCTCAAACCCACACAAACTAAGAGGAGATGTGAGTTACTTGTAAAGTGGAGTGCCTTAGATCAATCAGGCACACCCATCCTGTGGGTGTTGCAAATGAGCCAATAAAGAAGAGATAAACCTCATGCAATACTGAATGATTGTCAATCATGATGACCTAATTGACTCAGAAAAGTTGAGTCTGGTTTATTGTTTTTCAACACAAAAGCACTTGGAAGGTCATAATCATGTAGACTGATGTTTTTATTGGTTGCTTTGTTTCTTTTAACATCAAGTTCAAAACATGGCTGGCTATATTATGCCAAGAAAATGGGAAATAAAAGCCTTTCACGATGGCTTGAGTAAATATCGAACATGCAATCCTGCAAGTCTAAAACTACCAACCAAGCTATGAACTCTACATACTGTGCTTGTGCATTTCTCATGACAATGTAAAGCACCTGGCCTTAGGATACAACCACAGCTGCCAAGCCAGGCTGATCTGATGGTGAAATCTGAACTAGCATCCTTTTGGAGCCAGAGCAGTTGAGGTAACTACTCTGCCTCTATGACTCCCATAAGGTCATATGAAAATTTAAATTAAATCACCAGTCTAGCACTGCATAAAAATACAATTACTGGTGCAATTTTACTGCCTATATTTGTTTTTGTTTTACTCTCCAAAGGAATATGTTACAAAAGATCACAGTTAAAAAATAAACCCACATAAAGAAGTTACTTCATAATATGAGATTTTACTTTCTTCTGTACATCAGAAATCAAAATCTTATTGATCATTCCTAATTTCACCAGCTGAGCCCAGATTTATTTCCCTATCGATAAAAACATACAAAATACTTGGGGGGTAACGATGTTTTTACCTTTATTGCTTCTGTTTTGACAATTAATTCCTGTAAAAATTATTAAGCGCTTTTCATTTAATACATTGTCTCCAACAAAGACTTGACAGCATGAACCAAATAAAATGACTTCACAGCATGATGTGTATTAATGGACACTCTGTGTGTGTGTGTGTGTGTGTGTGTGTGTGTGTGTGTGTGTGCATGCATGAATGTGTGTGATTTAGATTTTTATTTAATGTAGCATTAACATTTTTTTTGTCATATGCAACAATGTATGCAGTGTGGCAGTTTATAGTGATGTCCAGCACTGGGGCATCATGCCACAAACATGTAGCATCATGTCCCACCCAGTCACTTTATTCTAAGACCAGGCAGACCCGTCCTAACACTAACCTCTTACAATCAGATGCAATCATAATTAAATTTTTCACTGACAATAGGCAAGGTTTTTAAAAAGAATTCTATTTCAATTTTTATCAGACCTAGAGAAAAGAATTCTATTTCATGTAACAGGGTAGAAAAAAGTTGGGTCAGTAGGAAAGTTTTTTAAAATTTTAATTCTGACTAAAAGATGAATTGCCAATTTGGCAGTTTAGTTTCATTTTGAAGAACTATTAAACTGTGAGTGGTCAATACTAACTAAAAAAAAGGGGGACAAAAATTTTAAAATTTACAGAAATAACATTTGGTCAAAAATACATGTTGGAGGAATTTTACATGGGTCAGTTGGGATATAGGAAACAAAATTGGGGGGGGCCTAATTTATGGATGTATATTAGCAAATAATTTCATGGGGTACATGATGAGCAATGTCTTGACTGACAAAATAAGTAAATTGTTTGATTTGTTCTTTTCTATACAAGGAGATGAGTCACAAGTGGCAGCTGAGTCACAAGTGGCAGCAGTCTAAAACACCCACCTGTACAGACCAGTCACATATCTTACAAGTGGCAGCAGTCTAAAACACCCACCTGTACAGACCAGTCACATATCTTACCTCTTCTCTGTCCTAGTGACTTCAAGTCACAGCTCAGCCAACATGTACAAAGCTTGCCAGCAGCTACCAACAGGCCAATGGTAGCAATTCTTTTTAAGGTCTTCCCAGGTTTTACCCCCACCAATATATACTTGCTATCATGTATATAGTCTATCATGTACTGATAAATGATATTCACAACCACATAATCAAACCATTTAGATACATGTGTGAGAAAAATAGGCATAGAGAACTTCACATATATATTTTACCATTTTCTTTCATCAAATCTCACCTTTCCAATACATTCTAGTTAAATCCAATACAAAATTAATCTTAGTTGTTTTCTTCTTCGGTTTTGTTCTCTGAATGCCAGTCTAATGTCCAAGGAATTGTGTAAATGCTGTACTAGAATACACATCTATAATAACATATTTGGTGAGAAATTTTAAAAATAAGATCTGGTTCTCTGAAATTGTTTCATTATCAATGACTTATTGTATGTGTACAAATAAGAGGCTCTTTCATTATTAATGACTTATATCATTTGTGCAAGAGATTTTCTTTATCAATGGCTTAATTTAGAAATATTCAAAACTGACTCTTTCATTATCAAACACTTACTTTATTGGTGTATCAATAAGACTCTGTCATTATCAATTATCTATTTTAAGTGAGTACAAGAGACTGTTTCACTATCAATTACCTAATTTTGGGGTCTATAAAACAGATTCTTTCATTATCAATTACCTAATATTGGGGTCTATAAAACAGATTCTTTCATTATCAATTACCTACTTTTGGGGTCTATAAAAGAGACACGTTCATTATTAATTATCTACCTTTTGGGTGTACAAAAGAGAGACTTTTTCATTATCAATTACCTACTTTTTGGATGTATGACAGTGACTCTTTTATTATCAATTACATATTTTATGGCTGTATAAAAGAGACTCTTTAATTATCAATTAATACTTCACAGATGTATAAAGAGATTCTTTCATTATAAATTACCTACTTTTTGGGTGTACAAAAGAGTGTGTGTGTGTGTGTGTGTGTGTGTGTGTGTGTGTGTGTGTGTGTGTGATTTGGAATTTTAAGGTAGCTTAAATAATTTTTCAGTCATATTGCTATGATGTCTGCAGTGTGGCAGTTTATAGTCATGTCTAGTACTGGGGCATCATGCTGCAGACACCAGGCCAACCAGTCCTAACACTAACCTCTTAATGCTAAACGCCAAGCGAAGCAGCTGTTAGTACCATTTTTGTAAGTCTTTGATATCAAACCCAGGACCTCCCATATCCAAGGTGGTCTGTACAAAAGAAAATCAATTACCTACTTTATGGCTGTAAAAAAGAGACTTTCATTATCAATTACTATATGGGCATAAAAAAGAGACATTATTAATTATTAATTACCTACTTTATGGCTGTATAAAAGAGACTCTTTCATTATCAATTACATACTATATGAGCATAAAAAAGAGACTTTATTAATTATCAATTACCTACTTTATGGCTGTATAAAAGAGACTCTTTCATTATCAATTACATACTATATGAGCATAAAAAAAGAGACTTTATTAATTATCAATTACCTACTTTATGTGTGTATAAATGCACTCAGCATTAAGAGGTTAGTGTTAGGACTGGTAAACCTGGTGTCAGGATAATGTGTCTCAGTGAGTGATCACTGTCTGCTGCATTGATGCCTCAGTGCATCACTATACACTGCCACACTGCTGACATGGTTAACAATATGACTCAAAAATGTTTAAAACTGTCACAAATCTAAAATCACTCACACACTTTAATTATCAATTACCTACTTTATGGGTGAATAAAAGATACTCTTTCATTATTAATTACCTACTGTGTGTACAAAAGACATCAGTAATCTACTTTATGGGTGTATAAAAGTCTTCCATTATAAATTACTTTATCAGTGTATAAAAGATACTTTTTCATTATCAATTACCTAATGTATGTGTGTACAAAAGAGAATTTTATCAATTACATGCTGTGTATGTGTGTGTGTGTGCATAAAAGAGACTTGTTGATCAATTACCTATTTTATGGGTCTATAAAAGAGACTCATTATTAATTACCTACTGTGTGTACAAAAGACATCAGTAATCTACTTTATGGGTGTATAAAAGTCTTTCATTATAAATTTCTTTATCAGTGTATAAAAGATACTTTTTCATTATCAATTATCTAATGTATCTGTGTACAAAAGAGAATTTTATCAATTACATGCTGTGTGTGTGCATAAAAGAGACTTCTTGATCAATTACCTATTTTATGGGTCTATAAAAGAGACTCATTATTAATTACCTACTTTTTGCATCTACAAAAAATAATCTTTCATTATCAATTACCTATTTTATGGGTGTATAAAATGGATTCAATATCAATTACTTACTTTATGGGCATATAAAAGAGATCATTTACCTACTTTATGGATGCTTAAAAGAGACTAATTATTATTAAATACCTACTTTATGTGTGTGCAAAAGAGACTCCTTCATTATCAATTACCCATTTTATGTGTGTATAAAAAAGATTCTTTCATTATCAATTGCCTACTTTATGGATGAATAAAAGAGATTGATTAGCTGTTACCTACTTTATAGGTGTAACCATTGAAACTCTTTCATTATCAATTACCTACTTTATAGGTGTAACCATTGAGACTCATTATCAACTACCTACTTTATAGGTGTAAAAAAGAGATCTTTTAATCAATTACCTACTTGATGGATGTGTAAAAGTCTTTTATTGTTAATTACCTACTTTATGTGTGTATAAAAGACACTTTTATTAGTAAACTACCTACTTTGTCTATATAAAAGAGACTTTCATTACCTACTTTATGTGTGTATAAAAGACACTTTTATTAGTAAACTACCTACTTTGTCTATATAAAAGAGACTTTCATTACCTACTTTATGGGTGTATAAAAGATACTTTTATTAGTAAACTACCTACTTTGTCTATATAAGAGACTTTCATTACCTACTTTATGGGTGTATAAAAAAGACTTAATGGTAATTGATAACTATTACTATGAATTGGTATCCAAGCTATTTTTAAATGTCCAATATACTTTTATCAGTCCCAACACTCAAAATAATAGTTTCATGTGATACCTCTGATTGTGACCTACATATGTGGAGTAGGTAGATTGATAAAACAGATCAAATGTCCAAAGGGCAAACTTTTAGAAATATGCTACTCCCACCAGTGATTTCAAACAATCTGGCTTTCTAATGAAATGACCTTCATTCACAACTACAGATGTGAATCTCATTTTCTTTGTAATTTTCTAAACAAACACTCCTTCCAGAGTACTTAAGTAATTCAAATCTAATCTCTAATAGCTCCCTTCACATGCATTTTTTTGTGGAAACATTTTACCTTTGGATGGCAAAATGTTACAAGGGCATGCACTTGACAAAATTATCATTACAGAAAATAGTCTATGAATCAAACTTTTTTTAATGGCACATTTACCACATTATTAAGAAAATCATCCCTAGTAAATAGGAGGGTAGTGAACTTTCCCCAAGGACAACAATATGGTCAATGGCTTGGGATAGACTGGACAGTTAGTGCCTCTTGATTACAGATCCAACCAAGCAAATATGACCACTCCATCTTGCTTAAAATTCAAAGCTTTCCAAAAATATACAGTGTGAATTAAAAATCTTTTTGTATTATTACACCTTTCCATAATGTGTGTGAAAGAGACGAAAACTCTTTTTTTTAATAAATATATCCTGATACTCTCTCTCTCTCTCTCTCTCTCTCTCTCTCTCTCTCTCTCTCTCTCTCTCTCTCTCTCTCTCTCTCTCTCTCTCTCTATATATATATATATATATATATATATATATATATATATATATATATATATATATATATATATATATACATATATAACAGGGTAAATTAATTTTTTACAGCTTGACCTGGATATGAAAATGTTAGGGTCACAAGTGGAAATATTTTTATTCAAGGCCTAACTTTAGACTTGTGTCCACACAGATGAATCTTAGCCTAACTGAGCCACTTTCTTTCCCACATGATTCAATGCTGAATATTGAGATTCTCTTCCATACACATGTGTTTCTGAATTGTGAATTCTCCTCCATTCAATGAATACCCGACTTCTTCAAAGTTGTTGTCCATAAATGGTATGATTTTCACATTTTGGGTATCATGCTTTCCTTACTAATTTAAATCCTTTGTAGTAATGCAGTGTACTAAAGAGATTTCCATGAATGACATACTTACATAACATTGAAGTAACCCTAACCATCACAAAAGTATTGAAGAAAACAATTGTAGTATCAAATAATGGTCTTCAAAGCTAAAATTATCTATTTCTATGACAATGTAAACCAGTCAGAATTGATTCAAAATGTTCTCTTCAAAATATCTCAAACTTTTCAATCTTTTCAAATACACAGAATTTTACAACATAAAAAAGCATGTGGCAAATTGCAATACTTGTAACAATTGTGCAGAAGTCCCTTCAAAAGGACATGATTCAGACAACACTGTACAATAACAAAATAATTTTTACACAACACATGACTAAAAAACTTCACATAAATCAGACACAAAATGTTAGCCTCTAGATGCTTGACTGTACATCTATCATTGACATCTACATGGAACTAACATGTGGGTGTTTACAGTTAGCCTGCAATCTGAATAGAAGAAGGTGTCTAGACAAACCTCAGGCTTTCATTGGTTATCAGTGAATGTGTAGACAAGCTAATATTTAGGGATTACAGTTATCACAGTAGTGTATACTGTACCATGCAGCTATGGCTTAGTGTCAATTTCTCCAGATTTATTCAAAAATAACCCGTCTGCTGCTGTATAATGAACCCACCATCTTCACTGATGAATATTAAATAAATGACAGCCATTTAACCAATTGTTATGGAATCAGTATTTTGTAACATTTATCTAGTGGGGGTCCATAGAAAAAAAGTATAAACCAGTACATTTTAACATCCAATGAAGTGTCAACATAATCATACAAAACAGCCATTGATTTATAAATATCATTGTGAAATCATCTTTGTTCAACTGATTTCTGACAGTCTCTAATTTCACAGACAATATTTTCATGTAAGAACAAATTTACATTCAAATCATGCTGTTACAGGTATCAGTATCAAAATTAACACAATCCCTGAAATCAACATCCTCATTATCAACAACATCACTATCATTGGTAATGACATCTCTCTGCTCAAAAAGCCCACCTTAAGAAACTGTTTGCAACATATTCTGTGGAAACATCATGCCATACATGACAAAAGTACGGACTGATGAATGTACACTTATTTTTAATTAGATTATTATATTATATATTAATGTATTATTCAGCTCAATATTTTGGTCAAAACTAGTGAGGTATTGTTGCATAAAGCCCATCAATATTCTATTACTTGTACTTTAACGGTCAGTTTCCAACATTTTCATAACAGTCTGAATTCAAAATGACCACAGAAAGCATATACTTCATGCTGTACTAGGTCAGCAAAAATCTGGTTGAGCAATGACTTGCTGTTAAATGGCCATTCACCTTATATACTTGCTTATATGCCCGGTCCAAATGCAAACAAGATGGAGCCTGATCTGCCATAGCATGATGTGCTGCCAGATTAGGGTCTGTGCTGCTTGATTTACTTATTACTCCTACAAACTGCACAGACCCAGATGTGACAGCACTTTATGCAATGGCTAATCTCGATCTATGCAAAAGTAATTCAACCTGATTTATAAGTGAATATAAAATGGTAATGCTTTACAATTTCTTTTATCAATTTTGTTTCAAAATTCAGTTCTGCACAAATCTTGCTGTTTTCGACAATCTAAATTATAATATCCATGTTTTTGGTAAGACATCATGAGGACAAATTAATTATTATTCAATCATCAATCATTTTTAATTGACAGAACCTGGTCATCAATAATGTAACTGTATCCAAATCCTGACACTAACAAGTTGTCTTTTATTAGATCTTTATATTTTTTTAAGGTCTGCCTTTTAGCACATTATTTCATGAAGATGACTGTGATTATGATGGGTTGTATTTCATATTCATGACTCCATTTTTCTAGATGAATTCCCTCCCTGGCAGCATGATTGCACTCTGTGACTGAGTAAAATGTCAATACTGCCAGTACTAATATCTTTGTAGCATTTTATATGGCTGCAGCTATAATAGTTTATGCTCTACCATATTTACTCACATTTGATCTCCACCCACTTACAAACATAAACTCAAGAGAGTGATCAAAGAATACTAGAGTGGGGTGGAGCAGGGCATGAATAGGCAGGGGGTATGCAAAGCTCCTGCATAATTTTAACCATTGGAAGTGCTCTAGTTCTTTCATGCTTGGGGAGGGGGACAGCACACCCAGCCCAATCCGACTATAGACTTGGATATGAATACTTTGGGATAATTCTTCTCTTGAAACTGTAAGAAGATTGAACATTTAATTGATGCATTCAGCAAAAAAATGATCTGGCCTATGCTGCTGTATGTATGAGTTATAAATAAATAGTGTCCATTATTAAAACATATTCAGCTATTCATTCAATGGATGAATTAAATCTGTGCACTAAACTGCATTAATTGTGTAAGGTGTGAAAGCAATTACTGCAAATATTCAATATGCAAAATTCCATACATAAATCTTAATAACTGTAATGAGTCATGCAGTGGAAGTTATTACTGTATGAATCTATGGATGTTCTGCTTCAGCATAACAGGATGCATAATGACAATTGTGATGTGCAACAAGGATTTCATAGGCATGTTTAATGTACTGCACCACTCACACAACCCTTTGCAGAAGATTATATATATATATATATATATATATATAGCCTTCTGGAATAATGCTGATAATGCTTGCTCTGGAAAAGTGGTCCAGTTGAGATATCAAATGTCCACTCTATTTCCTTTCTCTTTCCTTCAGATTCCTATAACCATTGGCTTCTGAGTTAATGTTAAAAAAAATATAAAACAAAAGTGTGTGTGTGCAGATCATTTTAGTGGAACATCAGTGCATGGCAGGAAAATATAATTTGGCAATAGGAACATGCAATTACACCATTCCCTCCATAACTCGCGGACATTGGGGTCCAAAAACATTGAGTTATCCAGGGACCTATAACAAACAAAAAAACTAACAAAGGGATAGATGTATAGGCAAAAGAGGTGGGGGTGGCTTGGCATGTTACAGTGTTGAATACTAAATTAATAATCGTGCGAAGATCAACAGTGAATAAATATCTCTTTATACGGTGTACTTGGTTTAGTGTTTTCCTCACAGAGTAACATTAATTTTTGGATAACTTGCAGTATATTGATCATCAAAACATTATTCCACATGGTTTCCATTCGCTTAGCACATCTAAGACTCACATTGTGTAGTAAGTCACTAATTTTTGCTGTGAATGGTATGCATTCTAGTTTTATTGTTTCATCCAAAGTAGACTTTTTTTAAATACAAAAGATCAACACATTTCGAAAAAACAATATCGATTGAACGATGTTTAGATTTTTATTGCGGTAGAAGTCAAATAGAAGAAAAAAAAATTCATAAGGGTTAAGCATTACCAACACAAATTTAAAGAGTATAAAAATTTAAAACGCTATAAATTAGAACACAATAACACTTGCGGTTTGTGACACGTTGCTGTGTGAACCATGCGTACACAGCATCATTTAATTCGTTATCGCTTGCAATCCGTGCTTGTTTTCGTTTCATCCCTTCATCTGAATCAGCATCATGTGAGTAATTTCTAAATTTCGGCTCATCCTTAAGCCAACCTCTAAATGTCGACTCAGCAATTTTTAGTTCATTGCAAATTTTTGATCTCCCTTCGTCATTATGAACACTATCTATGATGCACAGCTTTTCAGTCACTAACTACACCTTTCGCATAATTCCTTTGCTCTCCATGGTCACATTTACAAATGATTAGGATACATTACTAATATACTTGAATGATGTTAATACATAAAATGTGAAAACATTTTCCATCTTCAAGTAAAATGAAATTTGATAATGGTAATGAATACAAGAATGTATGCTCCTATTGGCATGCTTTTGAACTTTATTTTATTTTACTTGATTGATTTGATACAAAAGACATATTCAAAGTGATAAAACAACACAGGTCTCTTTTAATTGATTCTTTTATTGCAACAAACACTTCCCCAAGTTGTTGATGGAAACAAAGCTGGCATGTAATTATGTTCTCACTGAAGTACTCAGGGGTTTTAATGTGAAGGTCAACTGACTCTTTTCATGTTTTCATATAAGAGAATATGTAGGTTGCAATTATAGTGTTGAGACTAAATTAAAGGGTTATAAATGTGAATTTCACCTAGCAAGACATTTACTTGGTGTTTATTTCATTCTCTGTTAGCATTTACCAGAATTTTTTGTTGAGCACTGTTTATTTACAGTGTATTGACATCTATTTATCAATTTATAAAACAACAAACTAACATAATATGTGATATCTTATTAGAAATTGCAAATATCACAATATGGATTCTATCTTTATGGACAATAATCACCATTTTCGATGATAAAAACAAGCTATATATCAAGGTATAATTTACCAATTTACCATTTCTTATCATGATTTTTTTCACCTTCAACACATTTTAAAATATATTTTCTTTGAAAAAAATCAGGAGCGAGTTATCCAGGCGTGAGTTATCGAGGGAGTGGTGTATAAATAACTAAAATAGTTTTAACACAAAAAAATTAAATTTTAATATCAGTAATACCTGCAGAATATGCATAGCTGAATATGTCTGTTTGGTGGAAGGCTGATGATCACACAACTGGCAAATAAAAAAGAAACACAAGGAATACTCACCTTCATTGAAGAGTGGAAGACTACAAAAGGATGGACTCGTCAAGGACAACTTTCTGAGTATTGACAATTTAGCCAAGAATCTCAGAATGGGCTGCTTGAAAGCCCTTTAACAGAAACTGAGCCTTTTATCTTTCAAAAACAAAAGTGAAGAAAAATCAGCCACAGTGCTCTTAAAGGGACAGCAAGGATTCACACATTTTCTAATACACCAATCACAAAATACTTGCCATTGAAATCATATGTCTTAGCTTTCAATTGTATCCTAGAATGAATGATGTACTTGGTACATGGCTCAACAACTTTTTTTGCTGTGGATAGATCAAGTGAGATGAGCTAAGCATCAAGGTGTTGAATTGTTGTGCTGCTTAGTATTAAGAGAGTCCCTCAGCTACAGCAGAAGGTACCTTCTCTGAGGTAAGGTCCTGGGATGGTATGTGTTGGAATTTTAAAATAGCTTTAACAATTTTTCAGTCATATTGCTACAATGTCTACAATGTGGCAGTTTAAAGTGATGCCTAGCACTGGGGCATCATGCATCAAACATGATGCATCATGTGTCACCCAGTCACATTATCCTGACACCAGGTGAACCAGTCCTAACACAACCTCTTAATGCTGAGTGCCAAGCGAAGCAGCTGTTAGTACCATTTTTTTGTCTTTGGTATAACGTAGCCAGGGTTTAAACCTATAACCTCCTTCATCTGAGGCAGATGCTCTAACCACTTATTTCCTCCAAAGAAGGGATTAAACCTACTCTTTAAAGTGCATCCGATTTAACTGGTGGAAGAAAATTGGGGAGGTCAGTCCTGAAACCAAGCCAGTAAATATCTCTTATGAGAGAAAAAAAAACGGCCATCATGCATTATGGCACAGGCCAGGCTTATAAGAGATTTAGTCTGGCCACAAAAGGAATCAACAGAAATGGTACACTCTGCAGAAGATGGAGCAAGTCTCAAGGACTATTTGACCTTGTCCTTAGGAAATGGGTAAGGGCTCAAAATCTTCCTCCCTGGGTATTTTCAGCATGACTTTTTAGGACCTGCCTGTTTATGGGGAACTCTGAAATGAAATGAGGTTCTTGATTTGAGTGGAGCTGCACTTTAATATAGCTATCCAAAATTGACCTTTTTGACCTACTTGTGTATATTTTATGATTTTACAACGCAGGTGAATTCCCCATTAAGACTGTATATAAAAACTGTCCCTTGCACCCTTAGCCACATTGTTCAGTCTTTCCAAATAGGAATATAAGATTTCATGACTTTTATGATTTTTGAATGGTAATAACAAAGGTCACCAGAACATGACCCCTAAGTGTGTGCTGTTGGATCTTCACATTGAACAATGGAGATCTGATTTTAATTAGATTGACTGAAAGCAGCAAACAAAATGTCTACATCACCAAAAGGAAACAAAATATAAACTAAAAATGTGTGCCTTCAGACAATATTTGTTTTGAGCTTCTAAATTAATGTATAAATTTTGATTAAATGATGTAATAGTTAGTGATATTAAAAGTACTTTAAACAAGTGACCCAAGCAGGCTATATATTGCCTACATGATATCTGAGGGACTGGAACAAATTCATATATGTAGTGAAAAGTCTGGAGCACTTTGTTGCTATCATATTGATTGGGCTTGGCAAAATGTTTCTGGTTTCTACTTTACAAAATCATGATTAGTCAGAACAGGATCTTTAAAACTCATTTTTCTCCATCCATTTACCAAACATGAACCTTGATTGTATGACCTAACATCATTCCTTAAAAAGGACCTGGTCAGTATTTCTGAACAGCATGATATTTTATGATAGGTGTATATTCACTATATAATTACTTCACTTATTTATATTTGTTTGATATAACTACAAATTATTCCCTTTCAAAATTATATAAAAAATGTTTTACACATTGCTTAGTTTGTCTCTTCTCATTTTTTTATTTTATATATTTCTTTAAGCTTACATATTATTCAATGTAATCGTTAAGTTGCAGTCTTCTGCCAACCTATATAACTTGTTCTATTGAAATTTGTTTTACTCCTATAGTCAAAGCAATTGTTTTAATGAGAAAAAGTTCTACAAGGGGGATAACTCTTTACAAGCCAAAACTTATGAGTCTCTGGGAATTCTTGGATATTACCTATTTCTGAGAGAGTGATAGGTGTAAGGTGAAGATGTTTGCATTTGCAACATGCCTAGTGGAGAAGATGTTGGCATACCTCCGTATTAATTTCATGTACTATGACTGAAATTTCTTTAGATATTGTACTTGTAGAAACCATACATAATCCAAGCACATAACTAACAAAAATGGCTCCTCCAATGTGCTCAAAAAGTCAGCATGAATTAGTTTAAAGTACACTACCTTATGCAGTTATACAATTGGAAAAATAAATTTTGCCAGACTAGGCAATACCAGCTTCTAAAACAACTTAATTACAATATATATGAAAAGTAAAAAAATTATATGATCTTTTTTGTTTAAATTTTCCTTTAAAGTCCAGGAAGTGAAAATAACCAAGCAGAGATAGCAATATTTTTATAAGTGCACATCTGTAGTAAGGCTAATATGTAGACTCTATAACCCAAATTACAAACCTCAATCATACACAAAATAAAGGAAATAGTTCTTTTACTGAGCAGTAATCAAATAATCCTGATTTGTCTCCCTTCAGCAAATTTTTGGATTTCAAGTTGCACATAAAATGCAAAATTACAAATATACATGTGGAATTTTTCTTCAAAAAATCCCATATTAAGCAAGATTCAAACAAATTGAAATTTGAGATGCCACTAGGCTTCAACAGAAATGCCACAGCAAAATATCTTAATTGACTGACATAAGCATCCAGCAAAGTTATTTTACACCTGTACAGATAAACATTGAAAAATGTAGATTTTCATAGTGATTTTAATGATTTAATTCAAAAGATTACCTTCAGCTTGATAACCAACAGTTAATGAATAATGCATTTACTGAAGGAACAGGCCAATTATATACTGTAACAAATACGACTCTTACTGTCAGAATGTTTGAGATGTAATCCAAAAGTCACAATTTTAATATGCACTCATGCCATCCCACTTAGCTTCCCCTGACTTGGTATGATATGCATGTAACTAACCAATAAAATGTTAAAGTAGTTTTAAAACATACAAAATCTAACTGCAAGCCAACACAAAAAATAATAATTTTCTGTAATTAAAAGTATTTGAAGTAATTCCATTCATTCTGAACTAGATCAAAATCTCAATGGTATTTCTGATTTCCATAATTATTTCATCTTATTGATTTTACTTCTTGACTATGCAACCCTCCAACCAAATTGGTTCAAATCAGATTTCCACAAATAATTAACCTCATCATTTTATTTCATTTTACCCAGCACCATCATGCTTAAAGGAAAATCAGTTACTGTATTTTAAATAATTCAAGCCCACAAACCAAAGTAAAAAAAGCATGTAAGACTTTCACTTCAATTTCACCAATGCAGTAAGAGAAATCCTTTTTTCACTATAACATTTACACTGTAGCATGAAGTGTATTTTTAGCTTGGAAAAAAAAATCAGATACAAAATGTTTCATTTTGAACAGCTCTGTCATGTTATTATGATTCTGCACAACTGTCCAAACAGGCACAATTTATGCACTATGTATCTTTCTCATGAGCATGTGTGTTGAAATAAAACCCTCATTCATATATGCTCCCTGTATTTACATATTCAGATCTTTTATGCATGCATCTGTCCTTCTACTGGTCCATCCATATATCACCCACCAATCTATATATATATATATATATATATATATATATATATATATATATATATATATATATATATATATATATATATAACACATACACAGAGAACATGAACTATTTATTTTAAAAAGGACATAACCTTTTTTTAAATGTAATTCTGAAGACCAAAAGTGACAAAGATCAGTATACTAAAGTATCTGGGAGATGGGGGGTTTACATTTGTTACCCCTCCATTTTTTTAAACCAAAAAATTAAAACATCTCAATAGTGTATGTGGAGGGAATGACTAGTAGCTAATGCGATTAAGTGCAAAGTATCATGTTAATTTACTTCATTTCAACTAGCTTCTTTTCCTTGCTTCCTTGCAGCCCATCTAGTGGGGGGGAGGCTGAGGAAAAGCCATGTGGTCTGAAGCTAATGCTATTTCAGATCATGAGCATCTCACCTTTATGGGTTCAAATATTAGGCTCAACTAATGTGAGTATGCCTGGAGGAGAAAGCTTGCCAGTAGCTTCCCGTGGGTCAGTGGTTCTTCAAAGGTTTTCCCAGGTTTCTCTGCACCAAATATACTGACTGCAATGTATTACCTATCATATGCTGAATGGCATTAAACCCATAAGTGGGGGGTGGGCAGGTAGGTAAGAAATTATGCATGCATGAATGTATACTTAATGTAACTATGTATAACAATGTGAATTTTGTTACATGTTATTGCAGCACATAAATGAGTGAATCTTGGTGTGGTCAGTGTGACTTGAAACAAAGTGATTAATGGCCTAGATACATGTCTTCCTTGACAACTTGTGCACATTTGAGTCCAAAAACATAGACAGCACTATACACATTGGCTCAAGTTACCAAGGGACCTCCCAAAAATTAACTAGACAAAAGACATCCTGAGAACCACAGGGTTGGGGGTTTGGGAAAAACTGGGCTTGTTACTGACTGAATCCTTGTTTTATAATCACGTTGAAAATAGTTGTCAAAGAAACAGTTTTTGTGATGAAGTTGTTCCCTATTCTGTATAAATCACATTTATTTTCAAGATGTCCAACATCTAAAAGATTGATAACACATTTCCAACTGGTTTCAACAATCAACATGGTAGCAAAAACATTCATGTGTTTGTTACATCATGTCTTTTTGTGTTTATTGATTAGTCTACTTCCTGGAGTGGTATGTACTAGTTTTCTTGAAACAAGGAGTTTACCAAGACATTAACAAGAAGGAGTTTACCAAGACATTAACAAGACTAACTATTGATACACTACCAGACAAGATTCCTTTTTATAAAAAGCAATGCAACATTTAGTGATATAATTGTCTCTATCAAAACTGAATGTTTTAATTGTTCAATTAGTAAAATATAAATGCAGTGATTTCACTGAAAGTAACAGTGAAACTTCTTCATCATCCTTGAGAATATCTATGTGGGTATTCAGGAATTCTGAGACTTGTTTTCCCCACAATGGTCAGTATCTTCGAAGCAAAGCTCTTTATTTTAGGAGGTACTCATTTCACTTGGTTGCCTTGATCTCTTTAATCAGTTATAACTGAGTATGTTATTTTACAGTTGTTTGATTAGTTTCCATACACAATAACATTTATAACAGTGTTCAATTGATCAACTGAAATGAGTTACGGACATTCGACGGACATTCGACATTCGACCAGAGCTGTTGGTTCTTAAGCATGTATGATTTGTATGTCTTTTAATTTAGTTTGTTTATTCCACCTCCTCTATTTGATTCAAAAGACATAATTAATATGACAATAGAAAAGGAGGCCTTCAATTTAGGGTTAATGCTAAATACAATAAATATTTCCATTAGTCCAACATCAAAAGGTCAGCACTTAATTAGATTCTTAGAAAAACCCTATCAAATAGAGCTGTTATGGTGACACATTTTACATTCAATTACAAGAGGATACATTGTATTTATCATGATTACAATTAAAAGGAACTAAATGATAGAACTAAAACACTAATTTCAATTAATACAAAATATTATTTAATTGGTATTTATTTATCAAAGTACTGCCTCCACAAGGCGTGACATTTTTATCAAAATTTCCTTGAGTATCATTAATTACATTGTACAAAGAATGTTGTTTGGAAAAAAATGTAACAAATGTTACATCTTCTTTTTAAAGCTGAGATTTCATAACGTTGATTAAAATCTCCAAGTCATATCTACCGTTTTTGATGGTAAATCGAGGGATATATCAGTTTCCGTTACCAATTTTGATCATGATTTGATTCAAGATCAACAAATAGGAATAACTTTTTTAATGTTTGGTTTAAAAAATGGGAACCATGCCTGACCTCGTGTTATAAGCAGGTTCACAAGATATCAGGGCACAAGTTATCATGCAAGTGGTGTAGTGTAACTAATTGCTAAACTGCATTGGTTTTAACATCCCTGGTTTGGGCCATAATTGATTTTTAATTGGGATAATGGTCAGACAGATGTGGAGGTAATATGAATCTGGTTTGTTGTTGTTGTTCTTAACCCTATTTTTCAGCACACAATAGGCTATTCATGGCGGCCAGTATTAATGGTGGAGAAAGAAACCGGAAATCACAAGAAAGAACCACCGACCCACGAGAAGCTACTGGCAAGCTTTCTCACTTATCCACATTCACTGAATCCTAGACTCTGACAGAGGTGAGATGGCAGTGATGGTAACAGACAAGGCTTTAGACCACTCGGCCTGAATCTGGCTTGAAAGTAGGGTAAAAGCAATGAAGTAGTAACAACAATGTAACTAGGGGGTGCTTCAGACAGACGTATGCCATCATTTTACTATTTTTGTACAGAGATGGTACCCTTTGTTACTGGGCTTCCATTAACTTTATTTTCATGAAGCTAGAATATTAACCTGTGAAAAGGAAACCTTTAGGCTTTTGTTTGAAACTATACATTATTGGTAAGAATTTGATATGGCTCATAGAAACATTTTCCTGACAAACCCACAAAATGTGGATCAATAACTTGTAAAGTATTGAAGGCTACTCACAGCTCAGGCTGTTGTAGTATCCATACCCCCTGCAATAGCATCTTCATTTGTCAGTGATTAAATCATTATTTTATACTGTTCAAGAAATAAGTTCATGGAACAACAAAAAATACCTACATAACCCAACTGTGCAATAAAGCAACAACAAAATAAGACAATTGAAAATAAAAAGTTTATAAAGTACTGTATTTAACTTTTCATAGGAAATATTAGAGAAAAAAATATTTTTTGTAAACCTGCATTCATAAAAATAATATTTGATGAATTGGTCATAAATAAATTCTCATACTGGTAGGCATTTATAAAGATTAAATACCTGGATTATTACGTTGTCATTATAGATTTTTTTTAAAGTAAGAAGGTAAATGTTACCATTCGCTTTTATTATTCACTTTCAAATGAATAAAACACAAATAAAGACAAGCTTTTCACATATTTTGGATTTTAGATTGGACATACACTCAACATTGTAAATTCTGAGTAATTAAAGCTGTAAATTCTGTTTTAACCAAGGCCAAGGTATATTTCCCCAAAATTTACCTTTAGATACCACATATATTTTGTAAATTTTACTTCAAGACCTGTCTGGTTATATTCTCTAGTTACTATTTCATTAATTAACCCAAAAAAGTATTCCATTATTGGATTTGAATTCAATATATACACTGTACAAAAAATGCTTACGTTTTGGATAATTTTTTGTGTGCAGGTAATAAAATATGTTGTTTGCTATGAGGATTATATTCTATTTGCTAATTTACAATTTCTGAAGCTCTGACCTCAAAAACACCGAGATGAAATTTTTAATTTGGCCTGTTAATCCTAAATAAAGTGGAGACAATCCAGAGACAATTTTGTGCCATTTGAAATGTCATAAAGTGAAATTTTCTGAGAATCAGTTAACTTAATAGGGTGGAATAGAGAATTCTTCTAACCTCCATGGACATATGTTGATTTCTGGTGGTTAGATAAATTTAATCCTGATTGTCTAAGCTAAGTAAAGCCAGATGGTGTGTACTCAGACAAAATTTAAAGTTGCATTTACTTGCTTTATTACAGGGCTTTCATTAAATTGATATTTTTTGGAGTCCTGAGAACTTTCGCATTTGAATTTTATAGGATCCTTACAAGATGTTAATGGGTCCCGCTTTACAGTTTCTACCATAAGTTGTGTGTCTATGTTTGTGTATGTGTGTGTCTGTGTGTGAGAATGAGAGAGCAAGGTCGCTCTAGAACTGAAAATACGAATTCTACCAGCAAAAGTTGCAGTCCCCTCACACAAGTATGTTGGGCATACATGCAGTGGATATATGTCCATTATAATGCAGGAATAAAGAGAAACAAAACATTCTCAGGTTAAATTATTTGTAATTCTTTTAATATTCATGTACTAAAATTGATATCCTGTCAACTTGTTAACACGCTAAAAATGACTTATTCGTACAGTAATATGTCACACCCTCCAATACAAAAATATCAGGCATCTTAATTATAGAAATGGATCATCATGAATTTAGTTTAAAATTTTGCAATAAACATTCATGTGCTTAACACTGAGAGCTGTATTACATTGCTCTCATATTCTTCTTTTAAAGTTTGTAAAACGGTGTTGAACTGTCCATTTTTTTTTCTGATGTGATATTTTTTGAAGTCTGCAAGATCCATCTGCTCTAACATTTTCCATCATATAGCATCCACAAATCATGCTGTACAGTATCTTGCTTATAATCTGGTGCCATTTTCTATAAATCCATAGACTGGTCTACTAAAAAATTTGTTTCATGAATATAATGAATCTATAAGGCTATGTTCAAATTGAAGAAACCTATCTGTTTTCTTGGAAATAAAATAGGTCATATACAATTGCTATAAAAAGGAAAGGAAAATTCTTACGTAACTATGATATTTTTTAAAGCAGATCCTCAAATTTATATGAGTGGAATTAAAGTGATGATACTAAAAATGATAAAAACAACTTTTACTCATTTTCATTTATTTTATTTGTATCAAAACAGTGTAACCCATATAATGGAGAACATAAAAATTAATTTGTTGAAAAAAGGCATAAAGATTAGAATAAAAGTATAATGGATGGTATGTATGCTTTAACTCCAAAATACTTATCCAATTTGCAAACAGCATTATGTCCAAGTCTCAACATGAAAGCAAAAATTGGTAGTAATATTTATTATTGTAGGGTGTAATCTATTTTAATCTGAATCCTAAGCATGTCATTTTTTTCTAGACCACATGCACTTATACTTATTCAGCTACACTCAAAAAATGAACACATGCAATAATTAATAAGTAAAACCTCAGTAGACAGTGTAGAAAATCCTTGAGACTTGTTTTGAGAAACCTTGACCTTTTCTGCAAGCTGGAAATTGACTTGGTCAACAATTTTTATTGTGTTCTACTGGACTCTTTGGGCTAGGGTTTTAATGCTTCATTTTTAATGCATCAAGGACACATTTGTGCATTATTGGAAACCATGATTAGTCAGTCCAAGTCTTCTATGGACAGGAAGTTCTTGACTCCAGTGAAGTAGAAAGTGTTCTCCCACTATGAATTGTCTAAGAGATGGTTGATTGAAAGTTGAGGTAAAGAAACTTAAAGGTACAGATAGATTCTGCTGTGTAGAAATGAGCTAGGCTTGAAAAGCACAAGAAAACTGTCTCATTTATCATGACACAAGTTCATAATTATTTGTCTAAATTTATTTGTTTAAAATTCATAAATCCATTTTCCTTTTATGAGTTTGGAGGATATTTGTTTGCATTCATTTGTCTTAAATACTATATCCCTCTATTCTAGCAATTTCATGCATTGCTTTCTATACAAATTTTTGGGAATAATGTGAAATTACCATATACAGTACTGTAATTAAGACAAGAAGTGAATTTTGTTTATTCATTTGTATTTGTTAACAAAGAATAAATGATATTGGTATTAAGAATGTGGCAGGCTGTCATTTAGATCAATGAGTGTTTTATAGGCCCCAGTTGAGTACAGTAATAGTTTACTAAAGTGGTCTATATTATGCCATAGTTCTGTTAGGAATGCTGAATAGCCCCTAGGGAGAGACATAAATCTTATTTTACTACCATCTGTGTATCAGCTGTCAAGCTGCAAAACTTACCCATATCACATGGTTTCTGAGAGATGAGCTAGTATGCAACACCAGAAGAAAAAAAAACTGACAAATATTATGGTTGTCTATTGTTTATTTTGACTTCATGATGAAATTTGTCTTATTGGTAAAAACAGATCAGCGAATTGCAATTTTTTTTTTACTTTTGTAATTCTATTTCTATGAGGTGTATGATTTAAATGTCCTATAGAATTTTATTTTGCTTATGATTAATTTTTATATTCTTCATACAGGAGCTTGAGTTGTTCTATTCTTTATTTCTGGTGAGGTCTCTGATTATTCCAGCCATTCATTTCCTCTTTTGTTTCATTATTTACTCATCCAGGCATAAAACTATAGTCAATCACCCTCTAGATAATGGAACCAGTATGTGTATGCATGATGACAGTTCTGTAAAAATGTTATTGTACAGACTAAATTCAGTGACCCTGACCTTAAAAAACCAAAATCACAGTCTTGACTTCCTGACAAAGTGCAAGCCATTCACAAAGTTTTGTCCAGGTACATCATTGAAAACTAATGTTACTGTGCAGAAACCAGTTTTCTTCTTGTCTGCTGATCATCACATTTTATGTTTTAACTACATATTCATCAGGGTTCTTCCCACACCCCCAAGTGTAATGCATCCACAAAGATTGCTAACTGTACATAGTGGAAAATTAAAGTTACAGTCTTGTAATGAAACCATTTTTCTTCTTTCAGTCATGGTGACTTTGGTCTGACATTTTGACCTCCAAAATCAATAGACTTCTTCCTTGCAATGTAAGCCATCCATAAGTCTGGAAAATGCAGATAATAGACAATTTCAGTTACTGTGTGAAAATGAAAATGGTAATAAACTTACAGAAAGCATCATACCATAATAAAACCCACTTTACAGTAAGCACAAACAAATAGATAAGTAAAAAACCTTGCTGAAATTCCCATGAAAACAAATGCCTCCAACCAAAAGACAAATAAACCAAAATCGAAATCTGCAAGCAGAGCTACGAACCCTTGAAGTTAATACATGTAGCAATTCAAAGCACTATTTTACTGTAAATATACTATGTGAAAATTGCTATGATTAAAAATTCTTGGAATTAAAGTCCCAAAATTTGGTACCTGCTTCCAAAAAATGTATAAAATCTTAAGTACAAACTTACATTTTCCAGGAATTCCTTCTATTATTTTTGCATTGATACATACAATATTCATAGCTTTATTTATTTCTTGTGGATTGACAGTTCATGTTTAGATAACTCACCTTAAAGGAACAATAATACATGATATGAAAATATTTATATAATTCCAGAAAACTCAAACAGAGTGCTGTCCTTTTAAAAATGAAACTTTCTCTCCCGTAAAGTACATGTCAGACATTTGGACCGGCATAAAAAATCTATAAAACTTCCAAATTTCAATATTAGCGACATTCTTTTTGAATTCTGTATATTGCACATAGGAATAATGTTTACATATTCAAACAAATGTGGCTGTTAATGTAGCAAGTCATTATTCCATGTAAGCATTATCAATGAAGAACTGTCTTTTGCAGAAAATCTGCATATGCATGCAGGATTATTTTGATTAAGAAGATGGAGAAAAAAAATTAGAAAAGAGGACAACATATACAATGTAGCTAGACACTTCCAACTTATAAAAATTGACTTAAGGTAAGCTGATAAGAGAGAAGAAAGGGCATCTCAAAACCATTACTCTAATGCTGGGTTAGTAATGCTCTGGAATCTAGATGGCACCATAACTTACAGTGGATGCTACTGAAATCCTAGATGCTATGAAAACACAGGAACAATTCAAGGCTACAGGAAATCATGTACAATATAAAGTACATGTATGCAGAAATAAAATAATAAGGATGATCAAAAAAAGTTTAAAAAAAACTTATTATCAATCATTGCTTGAAAACAAAAAGAACAACACAAACTCCATTTGAAAAGTCTTCAAAGATCTCACTGGAGGAACACACAAAGATCAGACAAATAAAATTCACTCAATTCTGGTAAATGATACCATAGTCACTGATGACACTGACAATACCAATGCTTTCAAGGATTTTTTTCACTAAGTCACCACAAAGTTAAAAGAACCAGTGACAGAAAACAACTATAATGAACTGAAAAAGTTCTGCTGCAGCAAAATCTCTAAGGAGGTATGTTTCTCTATCTCACATGTAACAAAAAACTTTCTTAAAAAAATGGTTCTGTGAACTTTATACCATAAAAGCTACAGGACTTAATCAGATTGGTCCATGACTCATTAAATCTTCTGCCTCTGCTATTTTAGATAGCATAACATTCATAATCAATTTAAGTATTGCAATCTCATCTGTTCCCTAAATACAGATAACTGCAAAAGTAACTCCTATTCACAAATCTGGTTCTAAGGATGATGCTGATAACTACCAGCCAATCTCAATACTACCAAATTTGTCAAAATTGATTGAAAACTATGTCCATTACTCATTCATGTCATATTTAACTGAACACTTACTGTTACACCCTAATCAATCAGGCTTTAGACCAAACTTTCATGTGAGACTGCCTTGATCTACCCAACTGAAAAATGGCTTCAAGCACTTGACCAAGGTAGAATAATAGAATCTGTATTTGCAGATTTCAGGAAAGCTTTTGACATGGTGGATCATGAAATCTTTTTGAAGAAACTGAATAATCTATCAGTGTGATGAAAGCATAGTTTGATGGTTTATTCATACTTAGGTGAGAGAACACATGTTTATATAAATAATGTTCTGTCTGAACCAGGAACAATTAGATACAGAGTACCACAAGGCTCAATTCTTGGTCCAGTACTATTTTATTACTGATCTACCGCTTTTACTAAGGGACTCAATATCATCTACAGATCTACATGCAGATGACACAACAATGTCTGATATCCAAAACACAAATCATGAACTCAAAATTTCTTTACAGAATGCCCTAAACAAACTGGACAAGTGGTTCACAAATGGTGGTAAATACTGGAAAAAACTAAAACAGTACTTATCTCAACACTGCAAAAATGAACAAATCTTGATAGTGATGTACTACATCTGACATGGAAGGATAAAAAGCTATAAATGGTCTGTCATGATAGACTACTTGGTCTTTTGTTAGATAATAACCTATCATGGACCAAACATATCAAACATATCAGTAAAAAAGTCAATTCAAGGTTATGGCTTCTCAGTAGGATAAGACACTTTCTCCCTGAAAGGCACAGAAAACTATTTATAACAGTTACAAACAACCTTATTTAGACTACTGTAATACAGTATTGGGCAATTCAAACATAAAAACATAGCAAAGCTGGCATATCTTCAAAAAAGAACATTTTGGGTTATATCAATCCAGCAAGAAAGCAAGGAAAATTTAGCTGGTAAGTTAAAAATATTACCTATTAAAGACCGAATCTGTTTAAGAAAAGCCAAATTAATGTACAGGTTATCCAATAATAGTGCTCCTGAATATTTACAATCACTATTCCTGTATAGGCTACCTGGCAATACACCACACTTGCAATCCATGTCTACCAAACAATATAAAATTCCCAAACCAAATAAGGAATTAGTTTCAAAATATTTACAATACTTTGGACCTTTACTATTGGATAGTATTCCAGTTGAGATTAGAAATGCCCACTCTATTTCCTTCTTCTAAACCCAATATATCCAGTGGCTTCAGTCAGAGATGCAGCTAAAATAATTCCTTTGTATGAAGGCATCAAGGTAGATTAATTCTTAGCTAATTGTGTTACTCTCTTTAAATAAAGTCATTATTATTATCATCATCATGATCATCATCATTATCATAATTATTGTTGATATTATTATTATATTCTTTATCCATATATTAGAGCAAGATTTTTTAAAAGCTATCTGACAGCTGGAAATTTATAATTTCTGTGTTAAAATATTCCACCCACCCACCCCAAAAGAACAAAATCAGCAATCCTGGAGTTTAATTTTAAAAAAATGATAAAAATCTCTATACCAAGTTTAACCTGCATATTACTATTTATTTCAATCTAGGCCTACCGTATCATACCTGGTTCTTATAAAGTACATTTCATTCATTCCTTAATAAATCTCTTTTTTTCTGGAAAGGAATAATAATAATAATAATAATAATAATAATAATAATAATAATAATAATAATAATAATAATAATAATAATAATAATAATTTGTTGTATGTAAAGGGGCATATTCAAGTAGCATGTTTGTCAGGACTTCTCATGACATGATATTATGGTGTAGGTGATGTGATTATGATTTTTAACAATTTTTCAGTCATAGCACTTCAATGTCTGCAGTATGGCAGTTTATGGTGATGCCTAGCACTGGGGCATCATGCACCAGACATGTAGCATTAAGTTCCAACCTTTGTCATAATAACCTGACACCAGACCAACCAGTCAGAACACTAACCTCTTAATGATAATCCTTAAACAAGGCTATCTGTTTGTACCATTTTTGTAAGACTTTGGTAAGACTTGACTGGGGATCAACCCACAACCTCCTGAATGAGGCTCTAATCACTAGGCCACCAGAGCAGTTTTAGGATATAGGTATGTGCCTCCATAGTCTAACCCTTCAAGTGTACACCTGTGCACATGGGGTCTGTTGAGTCCAGGGTGAAGGTCAGGGTCAAAGCCACTAAGACCCACAATTTCAACCATAGACAATATGCTACCTGACAGTTTAAGAAACTTAAGAGGAAAATTTGTCTCTCAGGTATGCAAATGATGGGTCTATACAGAAAGCGCCTGATGGTGATATAAAGTTCAAAATTAAACTTGGTATTTTGCATAGGTATGCTAGGAAGGGAACCAATACATTTAAACAGGTTGTGGTGCCTACAGTAAAGCAACTGGAGTGCTTAGGCTGGCACATGAGAATCTACTTGGAAGCCACATGGACCTGGTTAAAACCAGATAGAGGTTAGTGAGGGAGTTTTACTGGCCAGGTGTATTACTGGGGATGTTTGTAATGCTGCATGTCTGCTGCATGATGCCCCAGTGCTAGGCATCACCATAAACTGCCACACTGCACACAATTGTTTGTCCTTTGACAAGTGTCAGCAGGTGGAACCTAAGACCTCTAATCGACCAGTGGCATTAGGAACACCCTACTGATGAACCTTTCAATGGACATGGTGGGTCCAATAAAGTCTGCAGCATAAAGTGGAAATCATTACATACTAACCATTGAAGATTATGCCACCCAGTACCCAGAGGCCGTGGCCTTGAAAACCATTGACTCAGTCACAGTGGCTGAGGCCTTGTTAGGCATGTGGTCAAGTTGGTGTCCCAGATGAGATGCTGACTGACCAGAGGACGCAATTTGTGAGCCAGGTCATGGAAGAGGTAAATAAGTTACTATCCATCAGACACCTGACAACTACTCTGTATCACCCACAGTACTATGGTTTTATGAAGTGTTTCAATAGAAGCTAATTGTGAAGGACGACCCAGGGATTGGGATCAATACCTTCCATTGATACTTTTTGCATATTGAAAAGTGCCACAGGCTAGTTTAGGTTTTTCACCATTTGAGTTTAATGGGAGGATAGTTAGATGACCCATGATAATATTAAAACATATGAAATGGATGAACAAGCGTCTGAGGAAGTTTGTACGACATATTTACCAATATGTCGAAGACATACAAAACAAGTTAGAAGTAGCTAAATTGGCTCAGGAGAATCTCCGAAACACTAGGGGACAACAAATTATTACAATAGAATGATGAAGGAACGTCACTTCAAGGTGGGTGATATGGTGTTCTTCCTACCGGTAGAGCACAACAAGCTTTAACCCTTTCATCACTTAGTAACTTTGTAGGCATAGAGTCCTCAACACTAAGTAACTTTGGAGTTGTAAAGCAAAATGACTTGTGGACTTTGAAACAACATAACTTTGCCAATGTTAAAGATATCTGGCTGGATTAGGTGTCAAAATCAAGGTTAAAAATCAAATTTTATGACTTATTCAATAAAATGTGCATATCTATTACAACTGTTAAAATGCAGGTACAAACAGGTAACACAACAGGTAAAATACAAGTAATTATTTTATTACCTATTAGAAAACTTAGAAAGTTCTCAAAACTTGTTCAATTGATCCTAGATTTACTAGTGAATAATCACAGTAGCAACACAAGTCTTTCTTTCATGGTGTCCATAATATATAAGATTCTATAAAATGAACCAAAACGATCTTCAAGGTGAGATCTGTCCACACACCTATATCATCTCTGCCACGTTTGATCGTCGCATTTAAGTTCGTTAAATGGACAATTTTCCAAAAACTTCATCTAAATAGAATATTTGAAAATAATCTGAAGCTTTCCTGGAGCCATCTAACACTTGGCTGTGCCCAACTCTGTCAGAAAACTGAAACAAATCTCTTTGGTTTTCCGGCTTTGTCCAAAAAAACAACACGTGGAGCGTACAATTCCTCTGGTTCAAAACCTTTAAAGTCCTCTTCATGGTCATCACTGTCACCCACAAGTGCATTCCATTGTCTCTCTATACGTCTTCTATCATTTTCATCCAAATTTACCAGGTCAAAATTATTTAAATCCTCCAATAACTCTCCTCTAAAATTCCTTCAAATGCCGCCATTTCGGATACAAATTTCAGCATTCGGAAAACACATTAAAAGCTCCTACTTTGTTTGATATTTCTAGTTGTATACAAGCTAAAGTCACGAGATCATCCAAATATAACATCTTCAGTACCAGATGGAAGTTATTAGAGGTACCCCAAAAGATATTTAGTCGGGTACTATAATGCTAAAGAAGAACACTGCCCCAGACCGAAAAGTCAGTCCATAGTATTTACGGACTTACTTCCCCCTGACCGGTTTTGCGGTCTGAAGTGATGCAAGGGCTAAGTCTCATTGAGGGACTGTTTGTGGTGACAGAGAGAAAGGGTGGCCGAAACTACGATATCTGGGTAAGAGAGGAGAAGCTGTACCACATAAATCTCTTGAAATCTTATTGTGAATATGAGACACCAACAGAGTTTGTGGCTGCTACAATCGTAACTGAAGAACCCAACAATGAAGGAGAAGTGGAAGTACTCCCTAGTTGTCCTTTGACGAAGGAAGAAACTTACGTCAACGTTGTACTTGACGATATGTTAAGGTCAGAGCAGCATAAAGAAGTGGAGTCTTTATGCAAGCATCTTGAGAGAAGGAGTTGGAGTAGTTCCAATTAAAGTTATTGGATGAGAAGCCTGTGAAATTAAAGCCATATCTGTTACCCTATGCTAAATTAAAAACTTTCCAGAAAGAAATTCAAACCAAGACAGAATCAAGAGTTATAGAACCAGCAGAATTGACTTATAGTTCTCCTGTTGTGTTGGTGCAGAAGGACAGAACACACAAATTTTGTGTCGTTTACAGGAAATTAAATAGAATCACGGAATTCCAGGTAGAATTGCTACTTAATCCTGAGACCATATTTGCAGGTGCAACAAAAGCAAAATACTTTTCAAAGATCGATTTGTCCAAGGGGTACTGGCAAATTCCAGTTTGAAAGGAAGAGAGGAAATCTTGCCTTCGCAAAACCAGATGGAACCTACCAGTGTTTAGCCATGCCAGTCGGGGTCTAGAATGCTCGGGGGGGGGGGGGTCTTCACGCGAATGATGAGGAAATTACTTGAACCATTAAGGAGGACTGGAGTATCGAACTTCATGGATGATTTACTGTTTGAGGTAGAGACTTGGGACAAACATATCATCTTACTGAAAAACATTTAAAAGTGACTTTGACAAACGGGGACTGACTGCACAACCATCTAAGTGCCATATTGGGTTTAGGAAACTCACCTACCTTGATCATACCCTTAGGGAAGACACATTGACACCTGATAGTTCAAAGGTTGACCAAATAAGAAATGCATCATGACCAACAACTAAGACAGAAGTCAACTAAGACAGAAGTTCGATTTTCTTCCTAGGACTATCAGGATACTACCGATGTTACATTGCTAACTTTAGTACAATTGCATGCCCACTGACTGACTGGACTCCAAAAATAGCTAGGTTATATGGACTGATGCATGTAAACGAGCATTTCAGACATTAAAGAACAGACTGATGTTAGACAAAGTAGTGAAATTGCCTGATGTGAGTAGAGATTTGTTTTATGTACTGGTGCTTGTGATAGAGGTTTAGGGGCAGTATTATTACAGGAATATGATGGAACTTTATTCCCAGTAGCTTCTAGTGGTAGTCACTTATAGTGGCAGGACACGGTTAAATAAAGAGCAAAATTACTCAGTCTCTGAAAAGAAATGTTTGGCAATTGTCTTTGGGATACCTGTATGATCATAAATTTATTTTAGAAACTGATCACCAACCTCTTGCATAATTAGCTCAAGCTAAGTTGACTATGGCATTGATGCTATGGTCATTGTTTCTATAATAAGTAGTTCAGGTATGGTATATTAAGGGCAAAGAGAATGTAGGGGCTGATTGCTTGAGTAAACTCGGGTCTTCTGAGGACCAGTAATTGTAATGGTTAGATCTCTCAAAAACTTTGGAGAGTAAAAATCCCTGATTTTACTCTTAAGGAGGGGGTAATGTAAAGGACCAAATTTTTATGTCATATTTGTTTGAGTTAAATATGGTAGAACACATTTAGTCAAATACATGTACCTTTAACACGATTTATGGGAAAATACAGATTAGTTTGGGCAATGCCAGAAGTTATTAGTTTTTAATTAAGATCTTAATTTGTTTAAATTTAACGAACAGAGTTCAAGTTTAGATCTGCATCAAATTGATAGTGGGAGAAAACCCAGTCATAGCCATTTGTTGATAGAAATAACAGTGTTTTAGTGCCCAAAAAGCGGGAATTATTGTAAATCTGATTGGTCACGTTGGAAGGGGACATGGTTTTAAATGAAAACCTTAAAGTTTAAATGTACAGGAGGGATTTTGAAATTTAATCTGCATTTCTCTAAGAGAGGGAAGGAAATAAGAGCTGGAGACTCAGAGAATTTTAATGAGTAAACTTTTTGTAAAATAATTGTTATCCAAGGGGGAGATGTTTGTCTGGGGAATTTGACAGATACCAAAAGCTTGAAACACAAGGTGAGATAGTTTGGAAGAGACATGGTTACAAGCCAAACAGAGTGGAAGGAAAAAAGGTCAGTTTAGAACTAGAGGACAGACACCTAGAATTTTTGAAACAAAAAAGTGGAGAGGAAGATAAACTGATGCAAAGGAACCGAAAGTACAATCTAAGAGGACCTGTGGAAGGAATCAGACATCAGGTTATGATTGATGCAAGGAAGAGTTATTTGATACACTTGGACTTGTAAATGATGATTTTGATTCTATCTTAAACAGAATTGGCTAATTTTATAATTTTATTTGTATTTTTTAAATTAATTAATTACTTAATACGTAAAGAAAGACGTGTATTGTTCAAACTGTAACTTTCATATTAATGTGTAAAAAAAATTTTATTGTTGTGAAATTTTATTAAATTTTGTCTTTATTTGTATCAGGGGCTAGACTTGTTTGTTCTATGTATTAGCTCAAATTACATATTTATTCCATCCATAAATTCATACTTGTAGGAGCTTTATATATATGGGGCAAATTACATGTTGGGGTCATTCCTAAATACAAAGCCAAAACCAGTAAACCCACCACAAATAAGTTGAGGTTTACCACAATATACTCATTTTTATTTTTAACCAGAAGTATGTTTATGTAATATATATATGCAAACACAATATACATATCCACCACCAGATAAAATGAGACATACAGACATATAGACAGACTGGCAGATAAGTGAGAGCCACAGATGTCATATACATACATAGTTTGTCTAATATTGATATTTCTCCAAACTGTATGCTCTAAAAATTCTACCAATCAGGGAAATAAAATAATCATCAAGAATGCTTTTATGTGCGCCTGTCTGTTCAAGTGTGCATGACAGTTGTGCATTTTGAAGAAAATAATATTTTCTTCCTAGATATAGCTCAAGTTATTTCATGAAAAATATAATAAACATTAATAGAAATACAACAGTCTAAATCAATAATAAAATAATCTTAAGAAGTTTGAATTTTTTTCTTGTCGTTCAACCTCCAGTAACTCCAAGGATTAAAACTATAAAAATGAAATATATTTTCATTATTCTTCAAGTGAGCTGAATTGCAGCAAAAATCATTTTACGCAGTGATACACTTTTGCACAATCAAATAATACAAACTAGGGCATGAGGTAGTAATGGAAAGATAATAAAGTTTTGAAATGGGCAGAGAACATTTATCTGAAAGCTGAGAACAGTGCATGTTACTGAAAAAAACAAAGATGAAAAAACAATTGATCAAATATTAATAGAATTTTTTTTTAAGATAGCAAGATATCAATCTTGCTTGCAGAATATAAGTGGTCTGTCACATTTTATTGATCTACATCTGCCATCTTTATTGACGGAACTATCCAGAAGTGAGTTGAACTATCCAGAAGTGAGTTGCACTGATACACCTTCTGGTGTTTTCAAGGGGAGATCATAACCATGAAATAGTCTATATGATGGACACCTATGCAATATTGATAACATTTTCAGTCAACAAAGATACATATATTGTATATCATGACCTAACAAAGATGAAGCTTTGCCTCGGATGCATTGCAACAGAGGCATTATTGAATGTATACAGATTTGTGAAGCCCTGCTTATGCACACATACTTAACTACTAATGGACCGTGACCATTTTCTACTCATTACATCTGGTTCAATTAGCTTGAAACTGATACTGATCCCAGAATGCAGTTAAGGTGATTGGAACATACTGATAAAGGAAATGGTGGCTGGCTCCATATCTTGTAAATTAAATAGTTGATGAGTGAGTATGGGTGACTACATCTTGAAAATTAAATGGTTGATGAATGAGTATGGGTGACTAAATCTTGTAAATTAAATGGTTGATGAGTGACTATGGGTGATTACTTCTTGTAAATTAAATGGTTGATGAGTATGGACGACTACATCTTATAAATTAAATGGTTTATGAGTGAGTATGGGTGACTACATCTTGTAAATTTAATGATTCATGATTGAGTATGGGTGACTACATCTTGTAAATTAAATGGTTCATGAGTAAGTATGGGTGACTATATCTTGTAAATTAATTGGTTGAGGAGTGAGTATGAGTGACTACATCTTGTAAATTAAACAGCTGATGCATGAGTATGGGTGACTACATCTTGTAAATTAAATGGTTGATGAGTGAGCATGGGTGACTACATCTTGTAAATAAAATGGCTCATGAGTAAGTATGGGTGACTACATCTTGTAAATTAAACAGCTGATGCATGAATATGGGTGACTAAATCTTGAAAATTAAATGGTTGATGAATGAGTATGGGTAACTACATCTTGTAAAAATTAAATGATTGATGAGTATGGGTGACTACATCTTGTAAATTAAATGATTCATGATTGAGTATGGGTGACTACATCTTTAAAATTAAATGGTTGATGAGTGAGCATGGGTGACTATATCTTGTAAATAAAATGGTGGTTGATGAATGACCATGGGTGACTACATCTTGTAAATAAAATGGCTCATGAGTAAGTATGGGTGCCTAAATCTTGTAAATTAAAAGGTTGATGAGTATGAATGACTACATCTTGTAAATGAAATGGTTAATGAGTGAGTATGGTGACTACATCTTGCAAATTAAATGATTCATGATAGAGTATGGGTGACTACATCTTGTAAAAAAAATGGCTCATGAGTAAGTATGAGTGACTACATCTTGTAAATTAAATGTTCGAGGAGTATGGGTGACTACATTTTGAAAATGAAACAGTTGATGCATGAGTATGGGTGAATACATCTTGTAAATTAAATGGTGGTTGATGAGTGACCATGGGTGACTACATCTTGTAAATAAAATGGCTCATGAGTAAGAATGGGTGACTACATCTTGTAAATTAAAAGGTTGATTAGTATGGATCACTACATCTTGTAAATTAAATGGTTGATTAGTATGGATGACTACATGTTGCAAATTAAATGGTTTATGAGTATGGGTGACTTCATCTTGTAAATTAAATGATTCATTATTGAGTATGGGTGACTACATCTTGTAAATTAAATGATTCATGATTGAGTATGGGTGACTACATCTTGTAAATAAAATGGCTTATGAGTAAGTATGGGTGGCTACATCTTGTAAATAAAATGGCTCATGAGTAAGTATGGGTGGCTACATCTTGTATATTAAATGGTTAAGTTAGTATGGGTGTCTATATCTTGTAAATTAAAAAGCTGATGCATGAGTATGGATGTAGTCATGGAGCTAAACTTTAGTAGAATGTTAATATGTTCCCACTTAAAATCAATTCATATCACAGTGTGATGTATAATACTGACTTTAAGAACATGTATTAAAAGGTAAATATTACATATGAACTTGTCTACATGTTCAGCTCTATTATAATAATAATAATAATAATAATAATAATAATAATAATAATAATAATAATAATAATAATAATAATAATAATAATAATAAAGACTTATTTAGAGAAAGCAATTTAATTAGTTGCAGAACTAGCCTTTTATCTTGTATGAACAATATATATATGATGTAACACTAAATGATTATGTGATTTTCAAAGTAAAAGTATCAAGCATGGAAGACATGCTCTAGCATTTATGAATGCATAACATGAACATATATAAAATAGAAAATATCATCCTGTACTGAAAAATTCACCTGTGAAAATGATGCAAAATTACAGAAAAGCAGGTGGTATTTTTTGTTCTAAACTGTTCAATTTTCTTAAGGTTTATGAAAAGAAGAAATGCTAGGAGCCTGCCTTTTGTCACTGGGAATGTTGTGCCATACCAGTGGACCAGTATAATTGAAAACTATTTTTAAAAAGAATTCTTTTTTTGGCCTTGGTATAACATAATTTTTGCTTCTTATGGACCTTGAATTAGGAGTACCATCAGCATCTTTTTGGTAAAAAATATTGCTGAGATAGACAGGAATGTCTTTTCTGGATACTTTATACATCAATTTGGCATTCATATTCTTTCATGTATTGCTAAAACTACTCTATTATTAATTGCATGATCTAGAATTAAATGGCCAGCCGTCTTTTGGAATCTTAAAAATGTTGTTATGTTTGAATTAGAAGTTTTACCCCAAATTACATTACAATAGTCCAGATAAGACTGATATAGCTTTTATAAAAGATGACCCTATACTAAAGAAGAATGTATGTTTTGATTTTCCTCAAAAGCCAGAGAAAAGAATTACCCTTTTTAAAACGTATTTAATGTGGATAGACAAAGTAAGATTGTTATCTACAAATATACCAAGAATTTTATACTGAGAGGTCATAATTACCCATTAACCTCTGGAGATTTTTGTCGTTTTCGCCTGAAATGCAAGTAGGAAATCGATTTTGGGAGATATTTCTGAATACATTATAATACATCGACTTGAAAGACATTTTCGTTTAACTTACTGTCTATTTGTGTTAGAAGCGTTGACCTGAGCATGAGCAGAAGGGTAAAAATTGGGCTTCCTTTTTTTTTTGTGGCTTAATGGACCCATCATTTTCATGTCAAGACCACTCTTCATTCTAAATGCCCAACTTATCCTACTTTTTGCAAAGGTTCATATGTCTGTGTGCAATTCAGACTGGTCTGTCTTAGATCTGAGGCCAAAAAGTCTACAATCCAAACACAAAACCAGATCCGACTTCAGGCAAATTTTGGCTGGAAAAAACTCTGGTCCAAAAAGTTATGTTTTTCCCTCTGTATTTTGTAGTGCAACTAGAACATCCATATTATTTGGTATAATCGTAAAGCTATATCTATCTACCTTTCTATAATACTGCCCACTTTATTGTGTTGCACATGACCTTAACACTACAGAGATCAGAAGTAGGCTACCACCTCCTGCCCCATAAATGCTGTACTAGGGGTTAATGAGTTAAGGCTCACATTGTCAAATAGAACCTGGAGGTTGTGGCTATTTAGCCATTCTCATTTTTGTCAAGTTGTAACTAATAGTGCTTTCATTTTTTTCTGTATTTATGATCATAGTTTTCCTTGCATCATATTTTAAGTCTGTTGAGAGCATCTTTTAAGTTATTTTAAAGTACCGTTTTGGTTCAACCCATTTCATACAGTGTAGTATTATCTGCATAGAGGTCAGTGGAAAAAATTGAAGTTCCAATCCTTAGAGGCAAGTCATTGATAAAAAGAATGAATAACAGAGGTCCAAGTATAGAGCCCTGTGGTACTCCACAATTAATATTTTTACTTTCAAAAAGTTGACCACAGAAAGATCCTTTTTGCACTCTATCGGTTAAATAAGAAGTAAACCAGTTTAGGGAGTTTTCACTGCATTGAGAAATTTTTATTTTTTCAAGCACAATTTCATGGTCAACAAGATCAAAAGCTTTACAAAAATCAACCATAATAGTGCCTACCTTTTCTCCTTGATCTAATGCTTTCAGCCATTAATCAAAGATACAAGTGCAGTTTCACAGAGTGATTCTGTCAAAAGCCAGAGTGATTATCATGAATAAGATCATAAGTGTTCAAACAGTTGAGAAAAGAATCATGTACATGTTTTTCTAGTAAGTTGGAGTGACAAAGAAGGAGAGAGATGGGTCTGTAGTTATTTACATAATCTTTTGTTTCTGCTTTATGCAATGGTGTAACCTTGGCAGTTTTCCATGTTTGTGGAAATCTATTAGACTTAATACTTTCATTGCAGCCTTGGTCCAATCACATCAAATCCTGTAGCTTTACAATCATCCATTTTTAAATATATTTCTACACAAATTCTGAACTCATTTCAGGAATTTCAAACTTTATATTGCATGGTAGTTATTTTTTTTTTTTTGCACAAAAATGTTTGAGTTCCAGATGATCAGATAAAGTTCTGGGTTTTTAGCACTTAGAACAAAAAAGTTATTAAGCATATGATATGTCAGTTGGATTATTGGTATAAATGCCCTCACGACTGAGGGATGAAATTTCAGTTATACATTTGCCTGCACCAAACTGTAAATACTTTCAAAATAGTTTTTGGGTTATTTTGGTTTTAATCCAGCACCTTTTTTGTAGTGCACTTGTTTGGCCTGATGTATCATTTTAATAACTTTATTCCTCCAAACTCAATATTCAGTTTTGATTTTTAACTGATTTTAGTTGGTCTCTTTGCATTATTGCTTCTAAAAGTTCTGGGGAGATCCTGCCTGGCTGATGGTCTTTCTTTATTCTGTATGTGTTTAAAATTGCATGTTTGTTCACTATACTAATGAGCAGATCTGTCCAAATATCTAAAAATATCTTCAAAGATTTGGACTTTATTTCTTGGAATCTGTTTCAGATCTTCCAGGAATTTAACAGTATCAAAGTTTTGAAAAGATATATAAGTAATGGATTTATGGACATAATTTTTTTTATTTGCCATTGACTTTACATTTTAGAAAAATTGCAAAGTGGTCACTTATACCAATCTGTCTTTTGTATAGGTATAAATATAAAGTATGTGTTTTAAATGTAGATATTACTCTGGTAGGTTCATTTACTCATTGCTCCATACCTAACAAAGCAACTAAATTCATCAAATTTACTTTTATTTGATCACTGAGAAGATCTCCATTTATATCACCTAGAATGTAAAATCCTTTCTCTTCATTTGAAATTCTATCTACTTAAACTTCAAAATATTCACACAAATCAGCATGTGATAATGGGGTCTGTACACAAAACTTACTAAGTAGGGCTTAGCTTTTCTGGAGTGATCTATAACCAAATGGATTCTATTTCCTGTATTTTTAGATCTTCCCGTCTTTTAGAAATAGTACCAGTTCTAACATACACAAGGAACCTGTGCACCACTACCTGCTTTCCTTCGCTAAGGTTTGTCATAGCTATGGATATACAAGAAATTTTCACCCCACTCGGATTTTCTTTTAACATTTTCTTCAGAGTCCAAATAAATGAATATTATTATTTTGAGAGGTTAGCATTAACTTAACTTGATCGATCTTTCCATGAAAACCCTGAATATTTAAATGACCTAATCGTAAACCTTTACTATAGAAATTCCTAAATTCATGAGATTAACATCAATGCATTAGCAAGCATTAGAATCAAATGGTATGCTGACTTTTGTCCTATAAAGAAGGCTTACTGTGTTAAGAAACTCTCAGTACTTTAAACAATAAACCTATGCAAACACTATATTATTAAAAATTCAGTAAATTTAAATTTCTGAGTGCTCATTATCAACACCTATATTTATCAGTACAGATGCATCTCAATGGCAGTTTCCACATGAAGAAAAGGATATAAGTTACAGTAATTTCTGGAAATATGTGTGTTTGAAACATGTGCTTTCAATTCTGCACCAAAATGTCAGGTGCTAATATCAGTAATGATCCAAACTCAAGACTATTAAAGGACTGACATTCCATCAATAAAACAATGTCTCTAATTTTTTCACTGAAAACTAGGATAAGCTCTAAATTTATTCTTTTTACTAAATCTATCTTCTATTATCAACCAATCCTGTTCAGCTAAACCCATATATACTCTATTTTATGTTCACCCATTTCCAGACTGGTTCCCATTTTACCATACAATTAGCATCAAATGTTCTAAAAGAACTTTTTGTTATTTTAATTTTAAAATTACTTTATGATGACCAGGATTAAAAGTCCCCAGTGCATCTTAAACATTAAAATTTTCATTACAATTCTTGTTTATTGACTAACTTTGTGAACAGTTCATTGTTTAGTTTCACAGCTATTTGACTTTGACATTTTTAGTGCTAGATTTGTATTAAAAGTAATCCTCTTACATCAAAGAACATGTACTTTTTCTGGCAAATAACTGATGCAAGCTGAGGCATGTTCAATTCTCATTTCTGCAGAATTTTATGTAAGGAATTAAGAACCATACTGGTAATAATAATTAAGGCAATAATAACTTTTCTCATAAAGAAATGCCACAGCAAAGCATCTTAAAAACACTATTCTTTTGTCATATAAAAGCTGATCTCTTCTTAACTAAAGCTGGGTTTTTTCTCATGCTAAAGTGTCTTTTTTCATAATACAACAGGAACTAAAACTGTCTTTTCTCATACTATAGATTGAACTAAAGCTTCTTTTTTCATAATAAATCTAAAACTAAAGCTGTCGTTTTTCTTATTAAAGCTAGAACTAAAGCTGATTTTTCTCAGACTAAACCTTGTATTATCTCACACTACACAGTAAAATCATGAGTCTGAACTTCCAGACAGTAAATCGGTTTGTAGAGGTCTCAAGTTTGAGCAGATAATACATTTCAAGAATAATGTTATTAATGGTATCTTTTATGCTGGAGACACATGACAGTTTCATATATATATATATATATATATATATATATATATATATATATATATATATATATATATATATATATATATATATATATAATGACGAATTTATTCTTTTATTTTAGGCAAACATACAAAAAGATGAAAGATGGAAAAATAATTGGTGGACAGAAAGAGAGAGAGAGAGAGAAGCATGAGAACAGAGACTGTCACACAAGCAAACTGATAGCTGCAGAAATGAAAATATAACAATGTAACAAACTTCAAAACTATAATTAAAGCTGCCAATAGACTTTATTAGTTAGTTCTCTTCTAATTAGACAGCACCACAGGAAATGGCAGTCTGTTATCATTTGGATAAACTCCATCCCTACCCAATGTAATTTTTCAAATACCAAACCATGCTTATAGTAATTTTAAAATTTTGGCAGCACATATAACTGGATAGAAAGTTTTGCTATCAGTACAAGGTATATTTACTCATTAGTCAAATCTAAGTGCAAACTTCATGGATCCAGATCTGCCAATGCACATTGTGCCAGCAGATCTGTGTCTTTGCAGTTTGTTAGGGTTACGTGCAGGACAGGCAACAACCAACCTGACCTGCCTGTACATCAAATGCAGGGGCAGATCACATCAAGTGGGTTGTTTTTTTTTGTGGGGGTAATAAAACAATGGTCAAAAAAAGTGACAAGTGACTGTGTGTGTGCCGTTCTTGTGACAGTAGATCATGATCTACATTGTTTGCAGTTTGATCCATAAAGGAGTTTATATGGTGTTCCAAGTACAGCTGATTTTTGGCATCATCAATAACAGCTTACAAAATTAGCTTTTAGTTTATTGTCCTTTAAAAAATTTTCAATTGAATTTTCTAGGACCATATAACAAAAATTATAAAGAATTATCAATAATAATGAAGTATTTTACAAACAGTATATCCTTATTATGTTCATAATATTTGTCATACCAAGAATATTTTCTCTGCTGTAAGAATTTCCAAAACTGAAAATAAAAAATTTTTTTTAAAGTAAATATACAAGAAACATCCTGAACTTAAATATCAACTAATATAATACTTATTTAAGTCATGTGATATATTTTTACTTTCACAGCTTTCCTTTATTTTGAAATTTTCTTTTATGAATGATATCAAATAACTGTATTTAACTTGACAATGCTCAATTTGAAAATATATTCATCTTAGGATAAAAACCTTTTAATTCTCCAATCTTCATGCAGCAGCATTTGGTTGAAAAATTATTATTATTATTATTATTATTATTATTATTATTATTATTATTATTATTATTATTATTATTATTATTATTATTCAACAAATGCAGTCACATTAAACTGAGGCTAACAGTGAACCAAAAGATCACTGATATGCCCTTCTTGTGACATTTCATTACTTAAGACCTTGACCTTTCCTGGTTGGTTTAATTTTTAAAGCACTTTCTACACATGATTAGTTAATCATCCCAGGAAATGGGAGAAACATGCCATTGCCAAGGATATGGTGGCAGGCTCTACAGTTTCTTGTTTAGCATAGGGTTAAAATTTTAAAGAAAAAGAGTTTCCCCGGGTTGCCTCACTAGTTATACTGGTTATTTAAAAGAGACTTTGTATATCTTAGGTATAGTTCAAAGAACCTTTAATTCCCTTTATTTTGATGTATGATTGATGGGTGTAATATGGGTTAGAGAGTATACAGCTTGGCCTTACTCCAGATGTGCACCTTTCAAAAAGTGCTAGCTCTACTTGCTCATTTTCATTTCTCAAACTTCAGAAGTATATTGTAAAAAAAAGAGCCTATAACTTTTTTTTACATTTTATGTATTTGGTAATTCAGTCATTGCACTTTTAGAAGCTGGTATTATCTAGTTTGGCAAAATTCATTTTCCATCTTTTAATAGCTGCCATGAATAGTGTACTTTTAAGACAAATTCAGGTTGATTTTTGGAGCACAAGGGAGCAGTCATTTTAGTTAGCAGTGTCCTAAGATCATTTAAAATTTCCAAAAGTACAATATCCAAAGAAATTTCATCTACATTACATGAAAGTAGTATATAGGTATGCCAATATTCTCTGCACTGTGCATGTTTAAAATGCAAACAACTTCACCTTACATACATCACTCTCTCAAAAGTACATAATAACTGATGAGTGCCACCTATGTCAAGGCAGCCAACCCAGACTGGCTTGATCAAAAACTGACACAACAACCTTAGAGTCCTACATCATACCTAAAGGATGCCTGCAACTTCCCCCTTAAATTTTAATCTAAGGAATTGCTTAAGGTAAGAAAACAAAAAATTGATTTGCAATATCCCATTCTGACCCTGACCCTGAGTCAGGAAGGCTAAAGTTTTTGTACAATATCTTCACTAGTTTAAAAGTTACTTTCATGCAATTATTAGTAATATTACAGCAAACCTCCCTTTAACATACAGTAATATGCATGCATTCCACTTGTCCAAATGCAGATGCATGCAACTAAATACTGCACTTCACTTATGCAACAAATAACATCTACATGAAGCCTCCACCAACTGCGCAGTTTTGTTACATGATCATCTGTAACTCACAACCTGCAGAATATGCAGGAATGGCTTATGTATTTCAACTGTGATATCATGTTTTCATCTTTTGTTGCATGTACTAATTGTATACTAAATTACTTCTAATTTAACGAACCCAGACTTCAAACTTGTTACCCTTGTTTTCTCAGCATTTAAAAAAGCAATATGCATGTATCTGCAATGATTCTGATAAAATTTGGGGGCCTCTCCCTTGAACTGGAAATTTTTTTATTGTGAAAGTGTATTTTTTTAAATATTCACATAGGTTTCTAACCTTCTATTCCTATCAGGCATATAACTTTTATCATAATCCATTTTCAGATGTCCCTTTATAGCATATTAAAATATTATAATTACTAGATTTTGTATATAGAGCAAACCAAACTTAGTTATATAATTTTGTTCCTGTTTTGCATACAAGGTTCTTTTATTAGTAGTAGTGGTAGTAGTAATAGCAGTAATACATATTGGTTGGACTGTGCTTATGTGCTGTGGAACCCTACATATAAATATATACATACAAATTCAACAGCACTTACATTTTTGCAAGTACATAATGTTGGCATGAATATTGTATATACTAGCTTAGGAGTCAAGTCAAACTGCAAACAACAATGATCCTGATCTGCCTTACCATAACACACATGCAGATTTGGATCCATCTTATCTTTTCTACTGATTTCTGATAACAACCTAAACAGACCCAGATCTGCCCATGCAGTATTTGACAGCAGATTGGGTATGTGCAGTCTGCATTTAAACTCATACAAACAAGTACATACGGTAGGTAGCAAATGTCTACCATACTAGAAATGGCAAGCAGTGAATTAGAAATAAATGATGGAGATAATCTCAAAACAGTTCAAACTAGCCAGTAGACTGTTAAAATTATATCAACTGCTGACAAATAATTCTAGAATCAACACTGCAAAACAATGCAGTTAAAAAATCAACAGAATGTGTGGAAATTCAACCCCTTTCTCAAATGCTAAGTTCCCCTCTAAATTTAGATTTTTTCAAAATACCTTGTGAAACAAATTATTTTCCTGCAATATGATAATATAAATACAAAATGTAATTTTTCCCACTACTGTATACCTATAATTATGCCGATCTGCTATTAACCCTACCAGGGCTCAAAATTAGCATCAGCCTACAAACCATAAATAAATTTCCTATCAGACTAGCAGTTGGTATAGTTTTAACAATCTACTGGAAATCTGCAATGATTCCGATAAAATTTTAAGTTTAAGTTGACAGCAGTTTTTTTACTCTATCATACATAACTTTCAAAAATCTGAAAGTCAATGTCCATGTTCTCCATGAGCTGGTAATGTAAATTCCCTACATTCATTTGTTCTTGAGAATTAGAACAAATGAGGAATTTTCACATCTTATTTCAAAATGAGACTTGACAGTGTTTCATTAATTTATATGGAAAAATTGTATGACAAAGACTTTTGAGTTTCTTCTAAACTTTCCTATCCCATTTTAAATATTTAGCTATTTATGCTGGGGTGTGAGGTCAGAGTGCATTGTCACTTGAAAAGCTAGAATTTGCTGAAACTACATGGTGTTGGCATATTACCAGGTCTAGCAAATCTAAGTGACCATACACTGAGCACCATGTGCATGAAAAAAATAGGAAATAAATTAATAAATATACATGTACCTTTTCAGCAATATTTTATTATAACAGCTGTGATATCTTTAAATTGTTGACACAAGACAAAACTACAGCAATGATGAAATCAGACCTGATTATCTCTACCCTATTGCTGGTCACAATACTATCCAAATACCAACAAAATCCTTGAGGGTTTCAAAATCAAGACTTGCATTCCTCAATTACTAATTATAAATAATGGTGATATTTAAATAACAAAAGTGACAGACAAGACAAAAGTCCACAATGATGAAATCTGACCAGGTTCTCTCCAATTGCACTATTACTCAAAGGTCTACCCAAATCTCATTGCCTACACAGACTATAAATGGTCTGATACGAACAAAATCCTCTGCTCTATTACAAAATATGAATTATAAATGAAAGTGACATTTAAGTAACAAAATTTTTTTAATCCAAATATGTATCTGATAATGTGTTGTGGCAAGGAAATTTTCATTAATTTCTAAGCCTGACTAAACACACCACGCATGCACATGCATGCATGTGCACACACACTAACAGCTGGAGACCATGAAATATTTTGTACTGCAGTATTCCAGGAAATTTTTTGTACTGCAGTATTTCTCAATATACTGCAATATGTACCATGGTATACCACAATTCTACTAGGGACCAGCAATTCAATTTTCTGGGGCAGGGGCCTGACACTTTCTTGTTTAATTTCCATCTGTCAATAAAAAGAAAAATATCTTACTCTGATTTGCAGCAAAATAACACTATATTATATCCACAATACCAAGAAAAAAATTAGCTTGAGATAAAGAAAAGAAAAGATTTTGGCTGAAAAGAAATCAGACACACACCCCATACTTAAATGTCCAGTACCTTACAGTTGATGAACTTGCTATGTGTATGTTAACTGTTGTACAAGTTGCAATCTAAAAGCTTTAAGTAAAGTAGGACAATTAGGCTTACACTATAGTTGATACTGTGAAAGAAATTGTGCTAACATTAAAGATCCTACTGATAAAAACATGAAGTGTTGATCCTGAAACTTACAATTTTAATATGCTGGAAAACTTTAAGCGGATGACAACATCCAGTCAGAGAGGGTCAGTAAACAATATATACACCTTCTTTGCAAATGGGAAAATATTCAGTGGACTATGTAGAATTCTGCTAGAAAACCAATCCCTTCCTGAAAATCATATGATGATTCACAGTCATTCCAACGAATACATGTACTTCTCACATTCATGTGACAAATACAACCAGTTTATAAGCAAAAAAGATAATTTTTTAAAAACTATTTTGTTCTGAATAATAAAAACACTGTTAATATCATTAAAGTCATGACAAGATTACTATGGAATATCTATACATTCCTTACTGATGGACTGGTACAGAGAAGTTGTTGTTGTTGTTGTTGTTGTTGTTGTTGGGCTTAATGCCATTTTTCAGCACACGATAGGCTATTCATGGTGGCCAGTATTAATGGTGGAGGAAGAAACCGGAAAACACCGGAAAGAACCACCGACCCACACCCCACCCACGATAAGCTACTGGCAAGCTTTCTCACATATCCACATTCGCCAAACCCTCATACAGACAGTGATGAGATGGCAGTGATCTGTAAAGGACAGCCCTTTAGACCACTAGGCCACTAGGGGTCCCTGTACAGAGACGTACCACTATATATACCATAGGGCAAAATAGCATGGTAAACTGTCATACCAGAAATACAGCACACATCTGATACATACAGACACACACACACATACCTACACACACTTTTGATATGCCAACATTTAACTGGTCATTATCATAATCCATGCAAAATTTTTGACAATATGTCTTAAAGAGTACCGACACAAACAACAAACTCTGGAGAAGTAATATAAAAGACATTCAAATAGGAGATGTTGATCAGTAATACATTTACATACTTGTTCAGTTTAAGCAAGTCATTCTTCCAGGTTAAAAACTGCAGCTGCAGAGTGAATTTACATAAAGAAATCCAAAGCTATACAGTTACTGTAGATGCATGCTGTGGATTAATTATTTCAACTCTATGGGTTACTACTTCGAAACAAATTGGTTGTTGTTGTTGTTGTTGTTGTTGGGTTTAATGCCATTTTTCAGCACACAATAGGCTATTCATAGCGGCCAGTATTAATGGTGGAGTAAAAAAATCGGGAAATCACCGGGAGGAACCACCGACCCACGAGAAGCTACTGGCAAGCTTTCTCACATAAATTGGACTGAGAATGGTAGGAAAGTAACATTGATTAGATTCCCCTTCCATTATATCAATGCAACTAAGATAGGATTCATCCAGGCATCACCACCATGAAGACAGGATTCCCCACTCCTGGCATTATTAGAAATGGATTGCCCAAACCATCAACACATTTAAAAAAGGTTTTCCATATCATCACCATTACCCACAAATTATAATAGGGATTATACACATTTATTTCTGTACAAACATAATCTTGAATACATCAAAAAAAAATTATTCTCTAAAGACCCTGAAATATGCATGCTTTTTGCTGTTTAAATCCATATAAACCGTCAAATGGGAATCCAAATGGGAATCCCCAGATTGCACATAGTTAATTGGTATTTAAGAGTCTGATTTTCACACAAAATAGCAAAAAGTTACATGTACCATTGAATTTCTTACATAAATATGTCTGAAATTCTAATATGTGAAAACAATAAAAAGAAATTGTACACTAAATAATTTACATTAATTTAGAATTTATTGAAAAATGTAGAAATACTAATTCATAAATAAAATGCTTTGCTCTTATTCAAACTTCTGATGTTCCTTTGATTAAGTCTGATCCAATTGCAAAGTGCATAGATCTAGATCTGCTATCACATAATCCAAGGGCAAATATGGGTCATTGCAGTTTGCTAGGATTTTGTGAGAAAAAAACTAGATTAGGGTCTACATCAACTGGACCTGGTTTGAATATGAGTATATACATTACACAATGATGAAAAATTCCCTTAGTTGTGTATTTAATGAGAAAGTAGTTGTGATAAATAATTTTTAAAAAAACAAACATGCAGTGCACATACAAATGAGTGTTATCATTTTCTTGCATTCTGAGAAATAATCATATATAATAATAATAATGTCAGGAAATAATCAAGTCAAAGATGAGACTTGAATTCCTTAGTATAATACCCATCTATATATAACACAAGCAGCTAAAAATCATGGTTGTATAGATGTGAATAAATGCCATAAGTATATATATATATATATATATATATATATATATATATATATATATATATATATATATATATATATATATATATACACATACTATTAGTATATGATATATATTCCATTTTGCATTATTCCATCTTCATAATTTCTTTATGTGTAGAGGAATTGCATCTTTAGTACTGCCGATATATCTTCCAGAACTTGCTTAATTACAATAAATAATGCAATTTCACATTTTCAGATTTCTATGAGAGTGTTTTTATGTGCATATTTTATTATTAAACAAATTAACATTACTACTATGTCTTGGGGCTGGCTGTAAATTTCCTAATTGTAACGAACAGGTCTACAACATTATGTATGATACTGGTAACCCTTTACCAAGTTGCCAAGTAATACTTACTGTGAAAGTTACAAGTAAGCTGTTATCGCAATGCTAAAGTTGCAATAAAATAATGAGACATTAAGATAATAGAGTGTATTGGTCTGGTATCTCTCACATTCTAAACATGGGAGGAAGGGCTGATCTTCAGATCTGGTCTGCTATCTCATCAGTAATATTGAATTTGATTACAAGTAAGGCACAAGAAACACTTCTTTATTTTGTTACTTCATCTACAGACAAAAAAAGTCTTCACCTTCAATATGCCTTAGTAATTCCAGCATAGATGCATCTTGGTTTTTCTTTTTTGTGTTATTGTTCCTTTGTTTTAAAACTGAGCATCTAATGGCATATTAGCTATCAGGTAAACTGAAAATAAATAAATATTTTTTTCAATTTTCCAGTCCCTTTCCCCTTTTTACTGATAACATTGATCTCTAACATAATGGAGAACTGAGGACAGATTCATGTTCTATCAATCTTTTGATTCGCTAACAAATTTCACACTTAACATTTATGAAGGTGAAAAATTTTAATTCAGAACATATTGTTTCTAACATCAACTCTATAACACAATATGTAATGTTTTATCAGATAGGTTACTTATAGTAAGTCAAATGGAAATTCCAATGGCTCACAGACAATGAATCCTATCAATGCCTGATCTTAATTGCCTGTGTAGTAAACATGACCAATGAGAGAAAAACCCAACTGTGGATGCAATCAATTATTCCAAATTTATTTCTAGCATAAAAATTTGTAGGATCTGAGGAAATATTTACTAAAAGATGGCACAGTTAATTTACAAACAATAAAATTATTAAATCAAATACACAGTGAAAACTTTGCCAGATAACATCTAACCCTACATCTAGCCACGTTGAAAATCTGCTAGACTCTTCTTTAATCAGTAGGTGACTGGGGCATGATTCCTTTGTTTCTAATGTGCATAAAGCAGCTTAACAAATTTTTTCTAGTCAAAGACCAATTTTCTCTTTCAAAGTTGACCCAATATGACCTATCATGCTGACTCAAAAAACAAATCAAAAACTTCTATTCCAAATAGGTCACTTACTGATTAATATATTGACACAATTATTGAAGCCTAAGACCTGGCCAGACAATGCTGTAGTTTTCTTTATACATATTTGTGAGAAATTAAATTTTGCTTCGGGTATGCACCTGAAAGAAAAAATCAGTAGTTGTGTGCCCAAAATGTGCATCAATACTAACCCTGCACATGACTACATAAAGGTTCAAATGTTACAGGTCACTTCTGTCGCAAGGCCATACTTGACCATGTTACAATCTGACCAATATCAAAGAGCTCAGGATAGAGAGATGCAGAGACAGAAAATATCCAAACAATCAATTATTCTAACTCTGAATAGTCTGAGAAAGCCTTTGTTAATCCTGAAGCATTAAAAGTCAAGATAACTGGCATAGGGCTCAGCTCCTGTGGGCATCCAGACTATCAAATTAGACAAATATTTCAGACTAAATCAATGTCTACTGACGAATTTTCATAACTTACTTCCAGTACTTCCAATGAATTCTCTAACAGTACCGTACTGTTGATTCAAATGTAGACCTTCATAACAAACTAGAGGAATGATGAGCAATTTGCTGATATAAATCAATAAATACATCCGAACTTCTCACACATCCTGCTACATACACACACACACATGCACACACACACATTATGGAAATAAGTCTAAAAAAATAAATAACTGATCAGAAAACAGAACAAGTACAATGACTGGTAAGCATTACAAGCTATCTTCTAATGATGTCCATACCATGTAGCAAATTCATTGATGGACAAAAAGGAAATTTGGGAAGAAGTGTAATGAGCTACAAAACTTAGTATCTAAATAGTTCTTGTGCTGATGAACTAGCCCATTACTAATATAATTAACAATTTTACTCAACATTTCATCTAGTAAAAGATGACATGTACCATGGTAACAGCTGTAGATTTTTTTCTATAACCTATTTTAGATGTTACCACAAATTAGATATACTGCAGCTGTGATGAAGCAAAATAAGAAAAGCTTTAACTATTTTATAACGTACTGCTACTATTTCATCATTATTGCATTTATCTGCCATATAAATATGCAAAAACTGAAGCTTAAGGTGACTACAACAAACATTATAAATTCTGAGCTTTTTACATATATTTTCCCTCTATTATCAGCTACGTCACCTCATCCTGGTTGGGGACAGATTTAAATGTACCCAAATATTTGAGTCCAGCATGGACCCTAGCTCCAAGATACATGTTTAATGACCATTATTTCTGAACTGTCAGCAAAGATACAAACTTTTCCAAGAAGCGAAACTGTAAAGAAAATGCAATGGCAGTCATAAAAAAATTCAACCTACATTCACCAAATCATCACACCAGACAAACTCTAGCTAAATTCTAAAATCTGAAAAGGTTTGGAACTTCTTATTTGAAACTATCAAGTATGGCAAATTGATTGTACATTTACTATTGGTTGTCAATCAAGTGATTGCTGGTGACATGGCTCAATGGCAGAGTAGGTACTAGGTACATGTAATACAAATAATTACACCATAAGACTGGACCATTCCATGTTCAATGTTTATAAGCCCACTATATCTCTTTTCCTCAAGGAAATGAAGATCCAAAACCCTTGAGATGCTAACAATCAACCCACAGTGGCCATTGTCAACCTTGAAATACCAACAATCAACCCACAGTGGCCATTGTCAGAACAATCCAAAAACCTTGGGATATTAACAATCAACTCACAGCCCATTGTCAAAACAATCCAAAAACCTTGAGATGTTAATGATCAACCCACAATGCCTGTTGTCAGAACAATCCAAAAACCTTGAGATACTTGTATAACAATCAACCCACAGTGCCATTGTCAAAAGAATCCAAAAACCTTGAGATGTTAATGATCAACCCACAATGCCTGTTGAACAAGACATACTCAACATTGAGGACACCTCTCTTAGTCTAGAAACTTTCAAACCATTTGAAATTCTACTGCAAAAACAGAATTGCTTAAAAGACACTGACACATTGAAGTTGATGCTTTAGTACAGCATATCCTGCATACAAAAAGCACTAAATAATTAGAATTTCTGTCAACCTCATATTTTTGGGTTCACACGAGTTTGATCCAAAAACATAAAATAGATCACAACACTTATGATTTTGACTAGCACATTGCCAGCAATCACCTTGCAGAGACAACATGGGTAATTTGTGTGGTTCTTCTTTTTTACGGATTCACACTGTTGAGAAGCAAAATGAACAGTTCTAGTACTTTTTATAAGGTTTTAATAATATTTTATGAACATTTCAATCATGATATTTAAAAAAATGCACAATTGTTTTAAAGTGACTCTTGATCATAATAATTACAAAATTTTTACAAGCCTTTATAACAAGCATTTTATGTGATTACAATCATATCATGTGAAACAAAAAACTGAGGTTGTCAGTTCAAAAGACAAGAAAAGAACTACATGTATTTTAATGTACCCATCTATTGTGATTGAACAATATAACTGCAAAATAAATTGTAAAATAATTATGTTATTTATTTCATCAAATTCTCTATTGTTTATCAGGTGTCACACTATGTGGGCAATTAAATCACCTGAAAAATGTAAACATCACCTTTATCTGTTAAGAAAGTAAAAACAACTTTGCCTTGGGATTTTTCTGATATACAATAACTAACAGCAGTTTATGATGTTGAGATGCTCTCTCATTGTTGCCCATTGTGTTCTAGCCTAAAGTTAAATGAATTTTACATAGTATTGATACCAATTATACCTACAAACTCTTTGGCTTCACTGATGTTTTTATAGCCAACTTATAATTAATCCTTTTCCAAGCATTGCTTTCCAGAATTTAGGCCTGTACTATTTGATGATGAAAATATACCAACTTATGTTTTAAAATTTAAACATCAATATGTAAATAGCAATTTCTTTTTTTAAGAATATAATCAGTGAGAACATTTTTTAATTTAATTTTTTCTAAATATGAAGATTTTAAATGAAATTATTGCATTAATTTCATATAAAATTAGTTTGAAACCATAAATGAGCCTGTATTGGTGAACCTTGCTGCATCTATGAAATAACTCTTAATTAGATTGTCTGTTTTTCTAAATAATTGGGCAAAAAGATTAAAGAAGATATATAACTCAATTAAAACAAAGTCTAAATATTATGTGATGGCAGATTTAGTCTAAATATTTAATCATGTAGGTCAGTAACATATGGGACAATGCTATGTTGTGGAATTTAAAAAAAAAAATATTTAAGTTAAATATAATATTCTGACATCTTATTTGCAAAAATATAAAAAGATAGTGAAGCAAAGTCTATTTAACTAATGCATGTCATAACTTCCAGTACATAGGCAAAGAACATACCATAAATTTGCATTCCTATCAATGGATTGTTCTAATGAATGTAGAAAGTTAGCAGTTATATCAAGAAAATCCCCCTTTCTAAAAATAGATGCTTTCATTTGTATACAGTGGAAATGTGTTCTTGGTTGTGTCAATTTGGTTGGAAAAAAAAGATACTGACTTTAATGCTTCAGTGTGTTGTCATGAATAGTTACATAAATGTTTTATTGGCAACATTGAAATTTTAATAAACAGTCCTTGCTCACATGTTAATGTTACAGGGATTTGTTTTAAAGTATGTTAGAAATAGTTTTAGTGTGCAATTTTATACAAAAATTCAGAAAAATAAAAAAATATTATTAAGCATTTACAATACTCTAATCTCAACAGTTAAAATTAATTAGTGTAAAATTTATGTTGTGCTGTCTAAATCAGATGGCCAAAATATGTTGCATGTAGCTCAAGCGAAACATACATGAGTAAAAGTATGAATACAATTGGTATGAAATTATGAATATAATAATTTTTGCACACATATATATAATAAACATACACATACATTTTTCAACTTGAAAATATAGTATTGCCTAAAAACTTAAATGTATAACTCAAAAATAGAGGTCATAATTAAAATTTAAAAGAGAAAACACACACACACACACACATATATATATATATGTATGTGTGTATGTATGTATGTATGTATGTATGTATGTATGTATGTATGTATGTATGTATGTATGTATGTATGTATGTATGTATGTATGTATGTATGTATGTATGTATGTGTGTATGTGTGCATGTGTTTTCTGCTTTGCTCCCACTTATCCCTGTTTAGCTCCCACTTCCTGTTCTGTGAAAAAGTCACTCATGATTAAATTTCAAGTCTAACTTCACCCATTTATATAACTATCACAGTTATAAAACTCTGAATTTTATATTTTACAGGATTAATTTAATAGATACTATGAATACACTGACTTCACTTCACTAGGACCATTCATAAACTGTATGATCTATTTAAAAGTGTCATAAAACCCATCAAATATGGAGTGCAATTATTAAAATGGTTAACTTTTTGCAGCTGCTTCTATTTTGCCAACTGTACTATATTATGGCCAAAGAGAATAGTCATTTGACCCAAACACTAGAGGCAAAGAGAATAGTCATTTGACCCAAATACTAGAGGCAAAGAGAATAGTCATTTGATCCAAATACTAGAGGCAAGCACTTGTGCTGAATACTTAATGTAATCTATTTAGCAACTTATATATTAAAGTACTTATGTCAATGTAAACAACAATCTCATACAATTGCTGAGTGTTTTGCAAGTATTTTAGAAACTCATAAATGACATAGAAGCTTTTCTTTTTTCTTATCTTATTATATATATATATATATATATATATATATATATATATATATATATATATATATATATATATATATATATATATAATTGAAAAATTAAATAAAAAATTTTTTCCTGTTTGTCCTAATCACAAATCCTTAGATTGTAATAAAGCAACAACACATAAATCTTCATTGACACTCAAAATAAACAAATGATACAGAACAACAAGTTTAAAATTTGGCATATATAGACTTTGTAAATGTTCTGCACATGTAATTTAATAATGACTAAGGGATATCTTCAAAAATCATAGTTGTATTTGTTTTCCCTGTCTGTGCTGAGCTTTGTGCCATTGCCAGTGAAAAGAAATGAAAAAACATTCAGTTTATAGAGTCAATTTGGCATTTATATGCTAAACTCTGAAATTCCTATCACTGCAGCATTGAAGTCCATTTTGACATTGTTTAATTGATATATACTTCCAAGTTACTTAAAAAAATGCTTCACCAAAATTATAAATCACAACTGAAAACATTGACAAAAAGGTCATTTATTCTGAGTAGGTAAATGAATGCAATTTACTGTCTGAAGCATAATTTATAGCAGACAATGGTAGATGCAGAAATTCCTGTACAAATTAGCCATTTTTTCAAGCTCATGTGTGTAAGTTTTGGCAAACCACCAAAACTGGTACAATATTATGTTTACTAGTTCAGCTAGCATAGACAGAAAATGTATGCACAAAATGTGACACCCATAATACTGTGCACCTAACAGCTGATTTGTAATGAATTTTTACTGCCATAAATCATACTCAAATGGTCATTCATTCTGCCAGCTAAAAATGACTCAAACATCATTTCATGGTATGTAAAGTCAATTTTAATTTGATTCAATTTTTTTTTCTCCCAAAAACAAACACTTTATGGATGAACCTGTTAGACAATGCTGAAATGAGCTTTGAAATATGTAAAGTACGTATCAAACTAATCCCGATAGGTAAAAATTACATTTCCAAGTCCTGTGCAGAGTGCGAGATTTTAAATATTACGGTCTCATCTAAATCTGAAAGATTATCTATGTTAAGAGGCAACCACATCTATTGCATGACTAGACACAAATCCTAAGATTGCGCTGCCTCAAGTACGAATGTGCACCGACTGCATATGATCAAGCAGATAATTAGGACGTTCTGCAATTTACCCCGGTGAAATTCTTGGATCTTCAACATGCAATAGCGATGCAATCAACTGCTATGAGAGAAAGCATAAACTTACTTACCATTTGCAACGACTGTATTATACAGCAATAATCCTGAAATTGAAACAGAAGTAATTAAGTACAGTATAAACGAAAACATCAAGAATAAATTGTTCAACAGGAAGTTAGTTTTTTCAAACCGGAAGTTAGACTCAAAGGCCGAAGATGAAAAGGGGCCCTATTGTTCAGACCCGACTTACCAAATAGGCCGAAACAAACAAGCATGTCTGGCTAAACAGAGACTCTCCCAGTAATTAGGGAACATGCACAGAGCCTCGGTTTGCTGTTTGGCACTCATATATGCTGGTGACATTGACAATATTCGCTACTACCGTTTAAAGTGTAGATCCGCCATCACATAGTATATTTCTGGCCAACTGCGCAAAGAGTCGTCTGCGCAGCTCAAAATTCCCGGCCGTCTGAAGGTTAGCAAGCAGACAGTACAACGTCTGTTTAACATACGGTAAAGCCTAGAAAAAGTTAGCACTGTAGTACATGCTACTCAAATATAAAATTTCGATAAAGAGACGAGACTGATTAGTTACATAGTCTGATTTTGTCTCACGTGATATGGTATTATTGTGTTGGAGCATAATTGTCATGGTTCGAAATTTTATTTATAGTTGATTTATTTTCTACGGAATACACATAATGTGTATACAAACATTTTGATCGGTCTCGCCAGACAGACGGTTGACCCGACCTCATTCTGGATAAATGCACAAGTTCAATATAGATAGAGAGACGATAACAAGTTTGCTCACACTTAGTATCTGTTCAGGTATAAGCCACCAGACTTGAGCCTACATTTCCTGATAAACGAACGCAATTGAAATTAAAATATGTCGATGGCAGAAAGCCATCCCCAGTCTATTAAATTGTACAGATACCATAAAAAAAAAAAAAAACAGAACAGTTCGTGAGTTAATGTAATTTTATCCGAAACTGCTGTTTTAGTCACAGATTCTATGCTGGCATGTTACTCGAGAAGATAAGTACATAATGTTGACAGTTTTGAACAATTATTTTCATAAATACGCAAGCAAACAATCGTGATTGTAGGGTGGGGGTTGAAAAGCACGGAAGAAATCCGCAGAGGTGAGGCCTAAGTGGCAGCATACATGTTTCCATCTTTTGAATAAAGTCGCATCGTGCTGCAAAATGTTTATAATCAGACTAACAATATTAATATCATAGATATTAGCATAAGTTATTGGCAAGTAACCTGCCAAGTTTCCTTTTAAAGAAAATTTACATCGCATGGTATATCAGTGATACAACATAAATGCTATACATATATATTTTATTCATATGTCATACAAATACACATACTTGAATTTCCAACGCAGTTAAGATTAACTACAAGCAGCTGTGTATTGACGGAATTAATTAACTCGGCAGAATCCTGTCCAGTGAATCCACTACAAAATATAATTCTTAACCTTTATACGAGTAATCGCAATCTTCTTTGCTAATTGATAAGTTGCTTCTCTTAGTTTGTGGACTTACACTTTCATTCGTACTAATTAAAGAACACATTTATGATTGAAACAAGAAAAATGGTTTTAATGAAAAAAGTGGAGCACTATAAACACCGCATTATTACTACTTGAACATAGATCGCGTTTTCACCTACCAACTAGCATATTGAAACGTGTTGAAAGTAAAAACAAAACTCAAAAAGAACCATCAATAGGTATTTCAGCGATTTAAATGTATTTATATTTCATCTAAGTCATTATGATTAAATTAACATTGTTCACGACCATACAATTTTTTTAAAACTCCATTTCTAGCTTTCCCCTTTATGTTGCTTCGTGTGACTACATTTTGGCATCATTCATAGGTATAGATACGTCGTCGCATGTGCGAAAATAATACGGCCTCGTTTTATTTCTTTTCTACATAGATCCAGAGAGAGAGAGAGAGAGAGAGAGAGAGAGAGAGAGAGAGAGAGAGAGAGAGAGAGAGAGAGAGAGAGAGAGAGAGAGCAATGCTTGTCACTACATTATTTTTACAAGTCGAAAAATCTGCTGCCTTAGCAACCCACGCAATGATACTGAAAGATTGAGGGAGGTTACGGTAGAACGGTCTTTGTAGATTTTAAGAAAAAATTAATGTTTTAGACCAGTGTTAATAAGTTTTATAAAACATGAAGAAATAAAAACAAAGAGTAAAATACATTACAGTATGCGTATTCCCCCTTAGAAATAATTGTACTGTACAATTCTTTACATTATTGCATGATGTGTGTTTTGGATTTTTAACGTAGCTTTAACAATCCTAAAGTAATATCGCTACGATGTCGGGCATGTGGCAGTTTATAGTGATGTCTAGCACTTGGACATCATGCCGCAGACATGTAGCATCATATCCCACCTAGTCACATTATACTGACACCAGTTCGAACACTCCTAACACTAACCTTTTAATGTTAAGCGCCAATCGAGGCAGCTGTTACTACCATTTTTATAAGTCTTTGGGATGACTCGACCGGGGATCGAACCCACGACTTTCCGCATCCGAGGGGAACGCTCTAACCACTAGGTCACCGGAGCGGTCGACATCTTGTTACAACTTTGTATCATTGGTGTTTTGAACACTGTATTCTCTCCCTCTGTGTGTGTGTGTGTGTGTGTGTGTGTGTGTGTGTGTGTGTGAGAGAGAGAGAGAGACTTTAACATAGCTTTAAAAAAAATTCAGTCATATCACTACGACGTATGCATTGTGGCAGTTTATTTATATATATATATATATATATATATATATATATATATATATATATATATATATATATATATATATATATATATATATATATATATATATATATATATATAGCACTGAGGTATCATGCCGCAGACATGTAGCATTATGTTCCACCCAGTCACACAAGGACGACCAGTCCTAACTCCAGCTTCTTAATGCTGAACGCCCGCGAGCCAGCTAGTAGTACTATTGTCTTTGGTATTACTCGGCCAGTTTTCGAATATGAAACCTCCCGAGAAGGAGGGGAAGATGGGATTTCGATGAAAATCTGCACGATGTTTAATTTATTTGGAAGACAGGGATTTGTGAACATTTATATCGTTATTTCATCACTACACTAATGATTAATCAGTGGAAATTCATCAAAAATTTCAAGAATGTAGAAACGATAGCCTACAGTTGAAATATGACCTAATGTTGAAACAATATGGACATATCACAGTTTGATGTGCTAACTGTATTGGTATATCCAATTGCTTTATATTTACTCTTTAAAAGTTTTAAAATCCATCTTATACTCTATTTCGATTTTCATTCAGTCAACAAATTTTTTAAAAAAAACAAACTAAAGTTCGTTTTTTTTTCTGAAATGTTCAATGCTAAATATTGAATAACTATTTGCCTAGAATGGGTTTACTACTTTTAAGCTCCATCCTCGTTTTGTGATTAACTAATATTTTCTGTGCAGATTTGTATAACTAAACATTTTTATTGCTCTCATTGACCATCTTTACAAGTCAGTTCATAACATGTACGAAGAAGAGGTTGAAAGACGCGCGCGCGTGCTTGTGTGTGTGTGTGTGTGTGTGTGTGTGTGTGTGTGTGTGTGTGTGTGTGTGTGTGTGATTTGGATTTTTTTTAAAATTTAGTTATATTGCTACCATGTCTGCAGTGTGGCAGTTTTTAGTGATGTCTAGCACTGGGAGTTCATGCCGCAAACATATAACACGATATACAATCAGGCTGACCAATCTGACCAATCATAACACTAACCTCTTAATGCTGAGTGCCTAGAGAGGCAGCCGTTAGTATCATTTTTATAATATATGACTCAGCCGGTGTTCGAACCCACGACCTTCCGCATCCGATGCGAACGCTCTAACCACTAGGCCACCGGAGCAGTGGATGTTCAAACAAACCAGAAAAATAGTGATGGTTAACTCTCCGTTCGGATTCGGATCAAGAGACTTTTTTTCATAAGATCTAGAAATTACAGGGGATAAAAGTTGAAGTCATTTATGAACTATACGAATCTTTGATAAATTCACATGACACTGGTGGAAACAAAATCGCACGCGCGCGCGCGCGTGTGGGTGGGTGGGGGGGTGCAAACTCGAGTTGGATAACAGATGAGGCTGAGAGACAAAATGTTACTAGCAACATCAACTGGAAATATCATGTTTAATAATATCTTAACTACTTTTATGATTCTATTCAGTATATGAAAGCAAATATAAATGTTTGCGTACAAAGGAAATTTACAAGTGGGTTTCCAATATAACAACTCTGGTTTATCATTCATTCTTTTGTTCATTGTATTATCAGCGGTTTCCACGTAACATCTGATTTCCTCGAAAATGATACTGTATATGGATGCAAATAAGTGGGTTAGTTAACAACATAAAATGTAGGTCGCTATTTCATATTTTAGGATTTATTTATCGTTTGTTTTGCATTGTAAAAGGTTTTTCTTCTCGTTCTTGGACACTATTTCACTCCAAGTAAAATAAAATGTATAAGGATGCAAATAATGAACAGAAACCCAACCATTCCTAAAAGAGTTAGTGATCTATTTTCGTGCTTGAATGACATATTTTCAGTTAGTTGAGCCTATTACACCAGTTATCACAACTGGGGTCTGGAGGCATGTTACATGAGTAACTTAACCACAGCAAAAGTAATTTACAATAACTTATTTATTATGTTGTCAGCATGACTCTAAAGACATTTCGTCACATATCTCTAACATTACAAGTCCTAATTCTCTCAGACGTTACACTTTGACTGGTCTTCTGAAACACTTAACACTGGTGCAGAAGTGGTCGTAATTACTCCGAACATCGCTCATTCATTTCCTCAGAAATAGCCTCGGATATAAAGTAAAAATACATATTTATTTGGTGGAATTGGTGATTTGTCTCAAGCGGAGTGCGCAACGTGTGTTGTGGTGTTGTATCCTTCTGACGCCATAGTGTGCCACGTTAACTAAGGTAGAATATACATCTCAAGGAGGTGAATTACATACGAGGGAAAAGGCCGAAGATGTGATTGGGAAGTAATCGCCTACTCCTCACAGCGGGTTACCTCTCTTGCATAAGATAACACTACTGCAATAACGATGTAATTATGGTAGTGAAATGCTACATGGAAAATATGGAGGGGAAATACGGACATAATTATATGGATACATTTTATATTACTATACATTTATTTTGCATTATTCAATGTTTGCATTTTCTGTATGTGAAGGAAGTACATTCTGGGTGCATCTTTATTTCACTGAATTTGTTAAGTGTGCTACAACGGTACTAAAATTTAATGTACTCGTATATCTAAGTAGTGATAGTAAATTAAACATTAGGTAAGCCCAGTAACGTAGCGACTGCCGAATAAAATCCAGCAAGTATGTTGAGGAACAGGCATTGCTGTGAGTCCACAGAATTACCATAAACGATTTTATTTTGGAGAGGGGGGTAGTTGCACAAAATATATTGCTATGCCAATACATAAAGCCGAATCCTTGAGGCAAGAACTATATCGAGAACAATAATTAGTAACGGGAAAAGGTCTGAAGAATTATTGTTCATCAAGAATCGAAAAATTGCTAGGCAGATTCTGTCAGGTGGTGAAATAACCTTGCAAATAATTGTAGGAATACACATATATCTCAAGGGCAGAGATTTTTCCGATTTTAATTTTGTCTTCTTTTGCCGTAATACTGTTGCATAACAAACAAAAATAATTCAGAATATTGTTCTCAATGGCGACGAATTACATCATAGATTATTCTCGACTTAACGGTTAAGGCTGATGACGTTCCAAGTGTGTTCATTACTTTGGTACATTTTAATTATCCACAGAGAACTACATATAATTTTTGTTTCAAAAACTATTTATAGATCTGCAAACTCCAGATCTTCCAGTTTTTTGTGCCTAGGTCGAACGTATTCCTCATGGTTAGTCTGTTGCTATCTTCCTCACCCAGTTTATTACAAGTGAGAAGATCCTTGGTGAAAGTAAAACTCCTTGCCTGATGCCAGTTTCAACCAAAAATGGAAGAAATCAGTAGGTGTTGTTTATAGATAGATTTATAAATAAACATAATAGATCGTGTCATTTTTGAGGCATTGGATAATCCTCAAAATCTTCTCTCATATGCCTTTGTGCCATTTGACTTTCTAATGTTGATATCCGCCAAGTCAATATCTTTCCTGAAGTCTATACAATTTCCATACATGAGTAACCGCCATTCTAGGGACTGTTGTATGATAATACAGAGTATTGCAATCTTGTCTGTTCATCAACTCTCAGCCCGGAATCCAGGCTGTTCTTCTCTCAGCCTGGAATACACTAGCAGATCTGGTCGCCTCTTAAATCAGCCTTGTGAGATTTTGCACTTGGGAGAGGAGCTGAATACCTCTCCAATTATGTCAATCACAAAGGTCTCCATTCTTTAAAATCTGGAAAATTTAACTTTTCTTACATTATGGCGGCATCTCTTATTTTGTCACATATTTCTTTTAGAATGTCATTTAAGGGGTCTGCTGTAATAACGGCACATATTTGTAAAGCGTATGGTGAAATATTGTCTGGGCTAAAGATTTTCCCATTCTTGATTTTACTGATGGCTTGTATGACCTCTTCTTTGGTAATAATCTCTATGTTGCCGTCCAGATCCTCTCTCTGTCTTCCGTGGTGAGTGGGTTTTAGATAGTCTTACCACTAAGTAAGATGTTGAAATATTCCTTCCACCTGTTGATCTATTCAGCTGTTTTGCTCAATGTATTCCCATCCTTTCCAAGTACTAATCTTTTTCCTTCGTAATAGTTACCGTGTTTTGTTGTTAAGGGTCTATATGTCACTTATTTTCGCAATTATCTTATAATGTGCTGAAAGTTTGTCGGTAAATTTCCGCTTATATTTCCTTACGCTCTTTCTGACCTCCATATTCTTTGTATTGTGTTGTGTTCCTCTTGAATACACTATTTATGTGTTTATTTATGTGCTCTGGTCTTCGTGTGCACAAATCTGTGCTTGATTTCTCGTCAGTTTTTCAATCCTCTTGATTATATATTCTGAGCTCTTGAGCTTCTGAATTAATTTTCCTCTTCACAGATTGACGTGAATGTGCATGTAAAGCGTTCCACCTTCTTTTCTACAGAGCCATCATCAAAGTCAGCAAGAGTATGGAATTTATTGGTGAAGGAACTGGCGAATTCCTGATGCTTCTAAACAGTCATGAGCCTGGAGATGTTATATGGCGAGTGTTTTTGTAGTACAATCTCCTTTACGTTTCTAATTGTTGTATTTAGCTTTGCTACCACAAAGGCATGGTCTGAGCCAACATCTGATCTTTTACAGACTCTCATGTCTATCAGTCTTCCTCTTCTATAACTAGCAAGGTAGTTTATCCGATGCTATGTTGCTGTATCCAAGTAATTCCGTGTAACTTTATGGATCCTACGATGAGTAAAAACTGTCGGACCAATCAAAAGTTTGTTCAGCTCTCAGAAGTCATCAAAGAGCTCTTCATTGTGAATCATCTCTCCTATGTCGTATTTACCCATTATGAGTTCCCGTCCGACGTTGTCGCTACTTGCTTTTGTATTCATGTCACCCATTACTAGTGTGACATTCCTCCTTAGTTCTCTGTAATATATGCTCTGCAGTTGTTCATAAATATCTTCCTTGGTTTCCTGGTCTGCAAAGTTTGTTGGAGCATAGCATCACACAATGGTCATCTTTGGAATTTTTACTGGAAGTGACCTGTCAGAATCTGTCATCCCACTGGTTCCCATTCCATCCGACTTCTTTTTTGAATTCTTGCTCAATATTAGACCCACTCCATATCTGCGGTCATCATCTATGTTGATCTGCCCTGAGTAAAGAAGGATATGACCTGATGCCAAGGTGCTTTAGGCTTTAATGTTTTCCATGGACCTTTACTCAATCCTAGGATTTCCAACCTGTATCTGTCCATCTCTTTGACAATTTGTGCTGTTTTCCCCCTTGACGTATAGTGTTCTCACATTACATGTCCCAATCCTTGTAACATTGGTAAGAATATTTGTTGGCAAGTCAGTTCCCTCTCGGGTTTGATTGCTCTTCTTATTAAGTTATCCACATCCGTTGATGCAGCTGTTTTTAACGCATTAGGGGTGCCATCCTCACGCACAACCGTCCTCCTTTTCCCACCCTGGCTTGGGACCGGCGAGACCGGCGACGGTAAAGTTTTACCTAGCTCTTATTAGTAAAATTGCATTGTGTATCGGTTTGGTTTGACTTTAAACCAAATTTAAACTTCAGCAAGATTTTCTTAACCCATGCAATGAGACAAATATAAATGTCATTAAAAAATTTTAAAACTCAAACGGATATCAATGAATTATATGGATGCGATGACTAATCTTACGTGTCAGTGCCCCTTAATATGGGGATATTTTGTTGGTAACCATAAACGACAACACTTCACTATACCACAAAGCTGCAAATAGTTGTGGTTAATCACATGGGTTGGGGATGGATGGGGTATAGTGATCTAATCCATGGATAAACTGTTACACCGAAGATCTGAAACACTTACTAAACATCATTTTCAATAAAATGCTAAATTAGCGACTTCCCGTCATCATGTCGAGAAGCAACAATGACACCAGCAACTAAACCTGGAAAGAATTATACCCCACCCCTTTCCATGTCACTGGCAAGTTGCTTTGCAACACCATGGAAAGAATGATAAATGATCTTTGAATGCAGTTTCGGCTTTCAAACTTTGTTTTAAATAATAGTGTACACTAAATAATAATAATAATAATAATAATAATAATAATAATAATAATAATAATAATAATAATAATAATAATAATAATAATAATAATAATAATAATAATAATAATAATAATAATAATAATTATTATTATTATTATTATTATTATTATTATTATTATTATTATTATTATTATTATTATTATTATTACCTTGATGAATTTAAGTTCTAAAATAAATCTTCAATCTATTATCTCACATTTTTTGGAACCGTTTAAAACACTTGTTGGTGGGAAAATTGTTCAGGCAATGAATATAACGTTCTTTCCAAGAATTGACCAGAACTAAACAGTTGCTACCATATTGCATCTTTTCAGTCATTTGTCTCAGAAGTGACAGACCTATGGCAAATATAGACTTGTCAACCCAACTTACTGGGCGTCTTTCTATTTGGTTGCCAGTTTGATCTTTGGAGATTTATCTTTGTGTTTATTAATTTGTGCGTTTCTCCAACACATTTGGGACCTGCATATCGTGCATGTGATGAGGTACAGCACATTTTTCGTTTTGTATGTATGATTTTGCGGTAAATATTAAGCTTTTCAACTTTGACTTTGCTGGAAAATGTGTTTGTTTGTTATGTATTGGCAATTTCTTGTATCATTTGTTTCCACAAGGCATTCGGTCTCGATTTCCCATCTGTTTCTTGTTTGTTTGTTTGTTGTTGGTTTGTTGTTTTTTTTTTAAATCTGAGAGTGGCTTTAAATTGCCCTGACTAGAATGTCTCTCATATTCTGAGGTCTGCGAAGTGCTACTACTATTTGTGTACACTGATAAAATTTAAGCAGTTTACACGATTATATGCTCTACTAATATTTGCGAATGATGCGACCTACTTGGGGGTTCGCCGAATGGAGCGTGAGGATGAATGGAGCTCGTTCCACGTTTTCGTTTCCTTTGTAATGTAGTAGGTCATCTCGGTTTATTAGTTTGTCTTTATGTAAGGCTTCCGCTATTATATCTTTGTCTAGCTACGATGTCCAAGAATCAATTTGGTTTGCTTGTCATCATGAAAATTCAGTCACCGGTAAACCGTATTTGCTATTAATCCGCAGAATTTCCGACTCAAACTGCGCCATATTTTTTACTACGATCTGTTTACGTTTCCAAATAAGGCCTTAACGTCTATTACACACAAACAAACGAGGTTGAGAACGGAAGTAAGCATTATTTGAACTAATATGGTGGACGATTAAAACGAAAATATCGGATAAGAAAGGTAAACAAGATTTTACCACTATTTCTACAATGATTTACGATAATTCCATTATTAATTAAGAGGACTACTCAATTTATTTCATTATATCCAAAACAAACCATGTTCAAGTTTTATTTTTTTTTTATATTAGGCTAAAAAAAAAAAAGAGCCGGTTGTGAATCACACCCGGCTGCTCCATTGACACATAGACTCATGTTAGTACCCTGTCCACGAGGTAGGACTAAGGGTGCTAATATTAGTACTATGTTTTAGTCCTGCTCTGTTAGATGTTTCATCAGTTCTGTACAACCCTTATCAAAAGTTATCCCGTCACATCAGATTCTCATGAACCTAAGTGACCAAAAGATGTTGCGGTTGCAGTGCTTTCAGTGGCTGCTTGATGGAAGAAGGTATTGATGTTTGCCAGTCGGTCTGGAATAAATTTTCGTGAGAATTGTGTTATTAACAATTTCAGTTTTTGTATGCAAAAGTATATGGTCTGTGTTCGAAATTTCGGCAGTGAATTTGATTGAATAATGAAAGGTATTGATCTGCATGATGAATTCGTCTAGCTTTTCCGTCCGGTTATTCCATTTCATTTCCATGCCATCAACGTAATGTACCCACTGGTATGGGTTAAATGCTTATATAAAACAAGGGTTATTATCGTTGCTTAAGTTTACCTGTCATACATGTTCTAATGTAATAAATACTTACATGTATGACTAATAGTTTAATTGTAAGCAACGTTACGTCTTACAGGGTCGAAAAGTTGGCTTTCCAGTTGGTCCATAAAGATATTTGCACATGAGGGGACCATTTCGTGTTCCGGAGAGTTATTATTAGAAACGTTATGTTCCAATGTCACTCTTCAGTGTCATGAATTTGAAAACTAAATTTATTTGTAAATCAAAATGGCAGCAGAATATAACCTTGTAACGGCATCCGTCAGATCTTTGTTATTGAGATCTCGATTTCGATTGGTATTGCTTAAAAATGATTTTTAAATCAGCCTGGTCTTGCATAATAATGCATCTCACAGAATTTATAGAAAGAAAATCTTAATTTTATTGCCACTGTTACATGTCGCCATCGATGTAATGAAGATGTGTATATGCATAAATGTATATTATTTTCTGAGGATAATACAGTGGTTCTGAAGAAATCAACAAACCTTACATGTAGTCTTCAATGATACAATATTAGAACTGTAAATACAACCTATATGTGCAAATATAACTCCATACAGTGTCTGACACTCACATGCAAGCATGAACTATGTGCACTCGCATACCTTAAATTAAAATATATCAAAGATAAACATTTATATTTGTTAGAGAGAAAGGTGGTGGGGATCGATAGATAGAGCCAGACGGACAGAGATCTCCTGCTAGAGACAATACAGTTATATATTGACAGGAACATATTGCACGCATAATACAAGGAGACGGTTATTAGCCTATTATGTACTTGACCGACTTTAAAACTAGCATGTGTGGGAAAAACAACTAAAATTACACCTATGTTTTTTTTTTCTTCTTAAAGGTGTCTGCACGAAGACATTGCTCGTAATTTGCTTTATCCTAACCATAATAAATATAAGTACTTGGTGAATGTCGTCTGCCTACGTTGTAAGACGTCTGTCAAGCGAAAAATACTGCATGTGATTTACATTTTTCTACCGGCTGCAGAGTAGACTATTTTCAGAATTCCGAGGAGTTCTTTGTTCAGCTGCCAGACATAATAATCGGTAAAATATCAGGCAACGCTGTTTTCCAGTGCTGATCTTTTTTCATTTCCTCCAAAACTAGGGTAAGTATGTGTCCAAGATGTTCATCGAAAAGCGATTCCAGAGAAAATCTCTTTGAAATTTGAGAATAGCATGAGAGGTTACTGCGAGACAGTGTTATGTCATTTACTATATACGACGTTATACTATCTTAAAATCGACACGCCTCTGTAAGCTGACCACAAAATTATGAAAACATACAGTTTAAACGACTATTTATTCTAGGAACCAGTAACCAATATAGATGCTTGCCTCTCTTTAGCTTCATTTTTTAAAAATAATTTAGAGGACTCTTGAATTTCTGCTACTTCTTTGTTTTCTATCCATAAGTTTCCATTATACTATCAATTGCCGTTAGTGAATCAGAAGCCTCGATTTTGGTTCTGTCCCTAATTTAGAATCAATGATTTACTATGTCCTTTTGACTCAGAAAGAATAACGATCTCTTATGATGTAATTTTTATTTCAGGATTATATATTATTAATTAATAATAATTTTTTCGCATATTCTACAGGACGAAATAATTTCGCGATAGACATATTTTACACCTCTATCATTAGATTTCGAATATTTGTGTTCCTTCTATGAAGACAATATTATGTCACTTGGCACGTTAACTTCTATGTGTATGAAGTATACATTGAACAAATTAGTAGGTTTACTTTCGTGAGCAAAATGTGTTAGGTACTGGTCGGCATAATTTCAGAAGTTAAACGTGTTATGTTTTGGACAGCTTACTCTGCCTCTGCCTCTGTGTGTGTGTGTCTGTGTCTGTGTGTGTGTGTGTGTGTGTGTGTGTGTGTGTGTGTACACTAGCGTATTTGTGATCAGTTTGGTGTGGCCCTTCATAGTACACCAGAGTAATCAGGAGGTCCAACTGATCACAGCGTATAAGTATCAGCCAGAAACTCGCCTGAACAAAAACAAATATTCATCTAGCTGGGCTTTACCTTTGCTTCATTCAATATCTTGTTCTGATAACGAGATTATGTCTATAATCGCGTCGTAGAAACAGATGACGTACTTGTTGTTTGCAGTTGGTGTGGCCAAGCACACCGTTTTTTGTCTTAACAGAAGAGCGACTTATTATGGGTCCTCTCCCTAACAAATGATATTTACGAACATCTCGGTGAGGCGGCACAAACCATACTATGAGAAAATACCGTTCAAAAGACAAAATAATACTAGTACATTACAATACTGAAATAATAGTTCAGGAACAATTAGTACTAATATTAGTACCCCTACTTCGTGCACAGGGTTACTAATACATGTATGAGACTATTTATATCAGCGGAAGATCTGTTTGATACACACCTGACACATTTTCAGCCTGCTGGCAAAAAATGTTGAACATGTTCCTTACATATACTCAAAGAAATGAAATAGAAATACTCAACATGTTTCTTACATATACTCAAAGAAATAAAATAGAAATACTCAACATGTTCCTTACATATACTCAAAGAAATGAAATAGAAATACTCAACATGTTTCTTACATATACTCAAAGAAATGAAATAGTCCTTTTATTTCATGACAGATGCTGCATATCATTGTAGAAGTACGTGTAAAAATCTCGTTTATCTTCTTTATCTTATATTTTTGATGGATTGTCCACCATACTACTTCAACTGATTACTATCTCCGTTCTCAGCCTCCTTTTTATGAAATATAAAGCAATTGCTACCATCTTTAAAGGGGCACCGAGTTGTATAAAAAGCTCTCCGTTAGGGATCACTGCCATCTCACCTCTGTCTACGTGGGTTTGAGTCTCCGATTAGGCCAATGTGGATATGTGGGTAAGCTTGGCAGAAATTTCTCGTGGGTCTGTGGTTCTTTTCGGGGTTTTCCCTCGTTCTTCCTGCACCATTAATACTGGTCGCCATGTATAGCCTAAACACAATAAAGACAACAACAATAACAACAACAACCTTATTTGGAAGCTGATCTTAGTAAATAAGGTATATATTAAATAACGTATCTTAGAATATCCAAACATGGCAGAACAAGCCTTATTTGAAAAATGAATGTAATGGAGGATTTAAAAACATTAAAATCTTCCTTAATTGATTCGGCGTTGTTAGTTAGGGAATGATCTCCCAATGTGTTATTGCCCAGTGTGAACGGACAGATGGAACATTACAGATAGCTGAGCAAATTATTGAAAGAAACAAATAACAACGAGCCATCTTTCCCAATAAATAAAAATACGAAATTTTTAATCGATTAATATATAATCAAAAGAAAATCACGTTTCGTTTAACAGATTTACTAAATTAAATGTACTCAATGCATAGCCAAATTTCACTTTCCAAACAATTAATGCGTACGTAAATTTCCTATCCAACTTTTTTTTTTTACAGTGACAGAATTTAGTCGAATTGTCCCATTTACTTCATATCACGAGTGTTGAATTCTGAGTGCAATTCCCACACTTAGCATCACATGATGTCTGTTTCCTCTCGATTTGTTTCCTCGTCTAAGGTGGCACTCACCAGTTATTATGTACTTTTGAGAGAGTGATGTATGTAAGGTGAAGTTGTTTGGAATTTAAACTTGCACGGTGGAGAGAATGTTGTCATACCTATATGCTACTTTCATGTAATATGGCTAAAATTTATTTGGATGTTGTACTTTTGGAAATTTTAAATGATCTTAGCACTAAAATGACTGCTCCCATGTGCTCCAAAAATCAACCTGAATTTGTATAAAGTACACTATCCTTGGCAGTTATAAAAATAGGGAAAATGAATTTTGCCAAACTAGACAAAACCATCTTCTAAAAGTGCAATGAATGAATTACCAAATACATAAAATGGAAAAAAGTTATCGGCTCTTTTTTTTACAATTCACCTCTGAAGTTCGGGAAGTGAAAATGAGCAAGTAGAGCTAGCACTTTTTTGAAAGGTGCACATCTGGAGTAAGGCCAAGCTGTATACTCTCTAACCCATATTACACCCATCAATCATACACCAAAATAGAGAATTAAAGGTTCTTTGAACAATACCTCATATATACAATTTTTTTGTTTAGATAGCCAGTATAACTAGTGAGGAAACCCGGGGAAATTCTTTTTCTGTCAAATTCTAACCCTATGCTAAATACGAAACTGTAGAACGCCGCCTAAGGCGTGTGCATTGGTCCCCTTTCGACCTTTGACTATTCCGACCTCTCGTAGATGTGAGTTTCCCCTTAACTCATCGGGTTCCTTGACTTATTTATGCTTTCTTCTTCCTCTCACTCGGAGTATAAAGCTGCTTCCTTAATGCTGTTTTCTTTCCAAACAAAGTGTCATAGCCTATAGCCTGTCTTCCTTTTTTAAGACAGCTGTCTGGCCCTTTACTACGAGTTCCCATTTAAGAAATAAACATTACTCTCTAGGAGTCCACTTAGTCTTCTCTCAAGTAAAATTATACTAAAAAATGTAGGCAAGTCGGTACTCTTAAATCGTCAGTTTCCCAAAGTTAATTTCCCTGACCAATAAACTAACTGTTCATAAAAAATCTCTCCAAATGATCATGTATATCATCAGATTTTACTAGCCTAAAATAATGCTGCAATTAGCTTCCTTTGAAAAATCAATTATTTGACGTATGCCCCTTTTTGAACGTTTACGGTCGTGTTTGTATCGCACGCATGTCACTGTACCGGTAAAATGACCCGGTCACATGCTAAAGGGGCTTAACATAACCCATTTTATGTGTTCAGAGATGAAATAAAGAAATGATAAATACACTTTCTGAAGAACTTTCCTGCTTGACTATGTTAACTTTAAATTCACAATTTATTAAGTTTCACTAAGCCTTCAAAATTTGACACATGACATCGAATTACGTTTTATCTGTCATGGTGGACAAACTACTGTTAGCGTAAAGGAACCAATATAATTTACCGAATTATGACTTAATAGCCTAAATATTAGCCCAAAACAATTTTGCTTATGTAACTCTCTTTTACGACAATAATTTGTATGTATGCTGGCTCTATTGTAAGGTATAGGGTCAACTAATAAACTCAACTATGTTATACCTAAGGAACAGTAGGAAAAGTATGAAGGAGGAGTTTAAGAATGAATATAGAAAACAGAAATGATTTCTTTACAGAGATAATGAGAGAGAGAGAGAGAGAGAGAGAGAGAGAGAGAGAGAGAGAGAGAGAGAGAGAGAGAGAGAGAGAGAGAGAGAGAGAGAGAGAGAGAGAGAGAGAGAGAGAGAGAAATGTTGTATACAAACCATATGCAATATATTGAAAATAAAGCTTAGTTGCAGTGGGATAGGATATTAGATTAAACTGATGTACAAACTCTTGTTTTCATTAAATGTATCCCACTTAAAGTTGTAAAAGTAATTTATTTGCTATCCAAAGTGTCAAATCATTAATATATTAAAGATATTGCTTTTTTATACCTACATTTTGTGGGCACATACATAAGCAAATAAAAATCTAGTGTACTTTTCTTGGATTTCATATTGTAAATAGCATGTCCTCAAAGGTCAAATTTAGGTTATGTATATCCGTATTCTGGGTATCTATGCATCAAGAAGTGTATTTCCAGAACAAGGTCGCAACTGGGCAAAGCTAAGATAGGTACGGAAGGTTGCAGGATCTGTTTTATAAAAGAAGACATTTCGTTCAGAGATATCAGTGTTAGTTGGAATAGAGACAAAAGCATGTTTATGAGTCTAATTAGAAGGTAGACATGGTAAGTATAAATATTAATCAAGATATAGTTTGCAAATATTTATGGGGATTAAGTCTCATTTTTTAAAGTGTGTATAGAATGGTTAAAATTACATAACTAAAATAACAATTTGTAAACGAATATTTCGATGATGGACTACGTGCAATTTATATATGCTCTTTTATAAGATGCTTTAAAGTTTATATATATTAGAAGATTTTTCAAATTCTTTTTTGTCATGTTAAAAGTACAGAAAGCGCGGGCACTTCCACATTATACCACATTTAACGTGGTTAAAAAACCCAATGTATCGAGGCACTTTCGATACAAATTATACTCTTACCCAATTAGTAAACGGTGTGCCCTGGCTCTTTTACGGTTTTCACTGCGCGGCATGTTGCAATGATACCCACAGAGGTCTCTTGGGACATAGCATAAGCCTTCAGATTAAGAGTGAAAAAGTACATAAAAGTCACTAAATGTTACAGCCTAATTCTTACAAAATCTTACTTTTTAGTTTTAGGTGGTGTTAAAGGTACGATTCAGTCTTTGAAATTTATTGACCTTACTCGGAAATAAATGCGTGGATATTTACTAGTCTCGGAAAAGACAGCATTCAAAAAGCATGGAAGGATTCATTTCATTGCGAAGACCTTTGCCTGCATGACAGATAAAAAAAACCAATAAGATAAAATTCAACAGTCTGAATAAGAAACGCCATACAAGAAAGCTTTGATAAAAGCTTTCTGCAAACTAAGAACTCAGAAGCATTCAAGTTACTTTGAAACGATTAGAAGATTCGTAGTGAATTTTATGGTTTGTCGAACAAACTGCATGACATAAAATCAAACAGATTTTTAAATGAATTAAAAGAAAGTGATAATGAGCTCAAAGAAATGTTGGATGACTTGAAAAAATGAAGAAATCGATGATGATAACAAAGAAATTGAGGATGAGATTTATTTAAAAAAAGAGCAAAGAAAAAGAAAAATAAACGGTTACTTGTCGGTTCCCTTTCATATATAAATGTTATCACCTAAGGAGCTTTGGTTTAAATCAATTTCAGATTAGAAACAAAGCTACATATGAAACATTAAGTAAATGAGAAGCAAGGAGTACAAGAGTCACGACTACATAAATGATAAATAAAAATAAATGCACACAAAAGAAGTACTGTACATTTCGTGTATATATATTATTTGTTTAAAAAATGTTTTTATGGTGTTTCATATATTTTCAGTGCAGAAAGTCTGTATCGAGTGTTATTTATGTACTTTGAATGTTATTTGTGTACATTGAATGATTGAAATGTGCTTATATGTAAGAAACCTCTATTAATAATATAAAATTAATGCAATTTAAAGTAGTAAAGTAGTTTTGGTAATAAAGTAGTGAAATTATGTTTTTTGTTTAGAGAGATTTGTTGTTTTAGGTTTTAATGTTCCATTTTACCAGCGAAAGGATTTTTCAATTTACGGTTTTTGATTGCGCAGGATATTGTAATGATACGTGCTTAACGGATATCAACTTTATATATCTTGTACAAATGTAGCAACTCCTTTTGAAACCCATCAGGTGCTGTCATTTAGAATCAATTAAATTTTACTGCACAAGTTGGATCTATCTGCTCTGTCTAAAATTTATAATTATTTCATGTATTTTTGCCATTTAATTGATTATTTTCATAATTGTTCAATGACATTTTAATCCTTGACCTTTGCTCCCTAGACCTTTGACTTTATTTCAAACTTTTACAAAAACAAGTCTGACAACCCTTGCCTATTGGTCCAGACGACAACTGACTTAAGCCCTAATATTATGACGCATTTAATTTTCCTCTGGACATAATCTGTTTTTATTTCTTTGACCTGGATGTCGATTTGACTGAATCATGTACGGGTCAACAACAATATATTAAGAATTTGAGTCAAATAAATATGTTAATTCATTTAAAATGACTATTATCTTTTATAAATGGCGCATTCACTCATCACAATTATATCCTACATAATTCTCCAAGTTAGGTAGTAAAATGGCATTCTTAAACGCTGTCAAAGGTCCTTTTGGACTAAATCAGACCTATTATTGATACAAGCAGTGCGCTACATTTTACTCTCAGGACACACCAGTCGAAGAAAACTACATACTGAATACGACAGTAGATCAGAACTTGCTGTCATTTTAGCATGTGTTTCTATTTAAATGTGTACTCACGCTTTGTTGGCTGGAATTACTCAATTTGAAAAGAATAGAATTAAAATATATTGTTATGTATATGAAAATTAATCAATTGTTTGTTAGTTTTAAATATTTTATTTTATTCCATTACTGTTATTGAAGTGATAATTTTGTCTGCTGGATTTAATTTTTTTTTTTTAGAAATTCAATTCAGTTCTGTTTGACCATATATATCTTGTAGTTTGAAACATTTTAGCTTTAGCTGACATAGATTCAGAAACAGTGTCAGTTTTGGAGTAAAAAACTTTTAAAAAATCACTTCCAGAGTAAACATCATTGGTGTTTAGCTAAGGTCCTACTGTAGTACGTAACTCTGGGTATGTGAAAAAGTTTCCATAATCTTCTAGAAGGTGATTAAGTGATCCTATCCGGGAGTATGTTTTGCGTTTTAGTCAGGCTTATAACTCTTTATCATAAAAATCAATTTATTTGTGCTTTTAACCTTTGAAGCTTAAAGGTGTTTTGTTGTGACTGGTTTAAGTTGATTTTTTTTTTCTATTTTTAGGAATTAGTAATTCGTTTCTCTGGAAAATATACACGTAAGTGCTCTTCAGAATTCTTGTACTAAGACATTTATTGAAATTATTCTGAATTAAAAAAAATAAAATATTGTTCTTTCTGATTCAACAAGGAACTGTTGACACGGCAATACTTGAAGACCATCGAAGACGTCATCGCCATCCATCTTGGAATTTCATCGGGATTCGAAGTGTGAGACACTTAGGATTTTTATTTGATAGGACTTATATACTTAAATTCTTGGATTAACTTTGAATTTGATTCATAAACCGTAAGTCCTTTTGCTCATTTTTACCTTGTCTAGGGAAATAAATTTTTTGTTAAATTTTACAAAGCTTGTTGGGTTTACTCTTTTCTAGTTACTTTTGTACGAGCCTAGTCATGTAACAATATAAACATTACCACCCACCCACATCCCCATGCTCCAATGGTGGGTGGGTGTGCTCGCTTCGCGACGCTGGTTTTTAACACTGATTTTTGGTTTGATTAATTTAAAAGTAAGATAGTGTGTTGCTTTGGGGTTGGTTGGTATAATGTGACTGTCTTTGTGGGATTTTTGTTTGATTAGATGGTTACCGTCTTTTTTAACCCAGGTTTGTAAGTCTTGTGACATGCTACTTGGATTTATAAATTTGGTAAGAGAGAAATCTTGGATATTAAAAGACCTTTCCCTGCGCTGCGTTGCTCTGTGAGATTCGTCTCGTTCTGGGAAGATTATAGTTATTATCCTGGGTTTTTAGTTTTAACAATTTAACAAGTCAGGACTCTCAGCTATGGATACTTCTGGAATTCAGCGCCAACTTAGAAAATAAAAGCCAAAAAGATTGGAACAAAGTAAAGTTGGGTAGAGTTTGTTCATACAGTTTTGAGTTTTAGTGGCCAATGGCTCGTCATAACACTTCAAAAGACAAAGGATATTGGTTTTCATACAATTTTTAGTGGTGGTAGAGCACTTTTTATATACAAAAATGCACTTTAGGGGTTGTTTGCTAGTGGTATTTCATACTATAAATTTGAAGGTTAGTTCTCAAGATTTTTAAGTCAAAGTTTGGGTTTTCGTGAGCTACATTTTGTCATACAATTGTGTTAGTGAACCAGGATGTTTCATTAACGTTTTTAGGTAAGAACGCAGGGGGTTTTCGTAGAATTTTGAGAGTCAGTTACATCACTGGGGGTAGGGTGCCGACTACACCTGGTGACACCATGGGGGGGGTGACACCAAAATGTCTATCCATAACATTTTTTAATTTTCGTGCAGGAAGGAGGTCCATGGGGATGACACCATAAGTTACCACACTCGATGATACCAACCAAAGTGACGTCACTGTTGGGAGTTAGCTATAGGTTGTCATAAACTTGTTAGTGTCATTGAGCCAGGGTGTTTTTTGGGGTGTGGGGTGTGGGGGTGGGGGTAAGTTTAATTATAGTCGGAAAGTGTTTCAAATAATATGGCATATTGTCAAGGAGAGACAGTAATCACGCTTCCAAATGTTACCTGGACGTTTCGCCCCACTTAAATGGACATTTCGCCCCACCTCGTATATGGACGTTTCGGCCCAGGAGATTTCGCCCCACATCAGCGGATATTAAATCTCTCTCTCTCTCTCTCTCTCTCTCTCTCTCTCTCTCTCTCTCTCTCTCTCTCTCTCTCTCTCTGTATATATATATATATATATATATATATATATATATATATATATATATATATATATATATATATATATATATATATATATATATATATATATATATATATATATATATATATATATGTATATATATATATATATATATATATATATATATATATATATATATATATATATATATATATATATATATATATATATATATATACGTACTTGTTATTTATTCGTATTTATATAATTCTGCCAAGTACGCCAAGAAGTATTATCAACCACTCTTGAAGAATCTAGTGATATTACTTTCCGTTCTGTTTCGTGTATCTTTATAATTCTCTCTCTCTCTCTCTCTCTCTCTCTCTCTCTCTCTCTCTCTCTCTCTCTCTCTCTCTCTCTCTCTCTCTCTCTCTCTCTCTCTCTGAGCTCAACAATAAGTGAATCGTTTCCTAAAATTTGATGTTGTCGTTGGCAGGAAGCGTCACATGACCTTTGCTACTAACAAACAGCTGGAGCTACTAGGAATGGCCAAAACCTGGTATATTGATGGTACATTCAAAGTAGTAAAGAAGCCTTTCTGTCAACTGCTATCAATACATCGATTTGTGAGATCCGGTATTGACATGAAACAGTTACCACCGTGATTTTGCTTCATGTCGGTAAAGAGGAAGAGACATTATAAAAAGTTACGTGTACACTGAGGATGAAAGAAGATTTTAAAAATTACTTTAATAACATAATGTGTAAAATAATGAACATTATTTTAGCACAGAAAATACATTTGCAATGTATTTAGCCAAAATATACCCATCCAGATCCAACTGCGATTATGCGAGAATCAGTAATTAAATTAATTTTTGTGCCTGTAATATGCGATTTTATATCAGCAAGTATTCTTGTATTATTCGTGAAATATATTGGCAAATTTTGAAAACATACGAGTAAAAAAGATATTAAACAGAACTAAATATTCATTTTGTCCATGTAAAGTTTTACTTCTTCTCCCGCTATTTTTAGGTTTTTCAGTTAATCAAAGACCTATTGCCTGAAACGAAAGTCAAATCTTTTGTTGTTGACTTCGAAAAGGGTCTATGGCAAGGGCTAAGAGCAGCTTTTGGAACCCCACAAATACATGGCTGTGCATTTCATTTTGGATATGCTCTTCCGAGAAAGGTACAGGAATTGGGATTACAGGTAAATAACTTTCAGTGCACTCCTTTGCGCTGCGATTTTAATATTCATTAGTCAAGACCCGACTTCTTTAGACTTTGGATAGCTAGTTGAAAACAATTATCGAAATGTTGAAAATCATTTATAAGTCATATATTTTTGGGAAGTTCAATATTTTGAGAAGTCAAAATCTTAATTCCTTTAAGAAAATGTATAATTCTTTCAAGTTCTAAAGTGGCAAAAAAGTCTTTCCTTATTACCATCAAACGACATACCACCTTCATTTGCAGAGTTAAAAAGAAGAGTTGATCCGGAGGCAGTGAATGAGTGAATGTGCTGTTATTCTTAAGATATGTGGGAAAAAACTGGATTCATAATGACATATGGACTGTTGACTCCTGGCCAGTTTATGGGAGAAGCATCCGAACCAATAATGATGTGGAAGGGTGCCATAATCGTCAGAACAGATGAACAAGAAAAGGAAATTAGCCTTTCTAGTTCCTCATAACTTTACTTTATAAGAAAGCCAGAGAAACTGGATTCGTTGGTCGTCTGTTGCAAGAGGGGAAGATAAGATGACATCAAAAGAAACAGACAGAAAAGTTCAGGGTCGCCCTATCAAGTTATGGGAGAAATATGGAAACCACCAAATCAGCATGAACAACTTGCTTAAATGCTGTGCCAGATTGTATGGCCCATGTTAGACAGAGCAAAAGTAAAGATGGACCAGTAAACATAAACTCCTTTATTGCAAATGACCATCACCGAAATGAATTTTTAAAAATTGAGAAAATCATAGATAGCTACTGTTTAGAAACATACTGTTGCACACCATCATTTGACACAGTTTCATGAGATGTAATTTTTATTATTAATGTGTGTTGACTTAAATATGCAAATACATGCTTAATATTTCGAAAAAAAATATTCGAAACCAGTTTTTATATCTCTTTATTGTTAATTACAATTTTCATTCCAGGCCCCTCATTCATCTCGATGAATGAAAGTAAAGAGTGACTCGAGCGTGTAAAAGATCGAGAAAATTAAACACTATTTTGGGGATAACCAATATTAAAGTGTAAATTTTCAAAATAGAAACGAAATGCATCCCGAATTCGACCGATGCTTACCATTTGAAAAGAGGCAATTAATTCAAGTACGATCATTCTTTCTTGATACAAAATGGATTTTTTAACCCAAAATAATACTTGAACTAATGTTTATAGAAATGACGTATTGTTGCGCAGAATTACCCGATGCGCAGAAATGGCTGACATTACATTCTAGTCACGTTCAATTTGTAATTATTTTTTTTCAATTTTATGTTTTCCTCCAAATAATCAACGAGGCATGCTTGTCGCATACTTTTGTGCAAAGAAATACTTGATAATTGCCATCAATTGTGTCCGTGTTTAGCTGATGTGCATGGAACAACAAGTCTTTAATCATCCTAGTTTTTACAGGTTTTGGAAAAGAAATGAATTAAATTCCTCAATATACACGATCTTGATATTGACTTTAAGAAATTACAAACCCCTCTGTTAATGCCATTCACCATTATCGATCAAATACCTTTCACCATCATCGATCCAAAAATCGACAAAACATGATAGTTTCTAAATATTTACAATAACCACAGTAAAATGAAGATAATGGTGTAATGCTAATGAATTTCTATAAATGTCCAATATTTCCATTGATGTGGGACGAAATGTCGTGGGCCGAAACGTCCATATACCATGTGGGTCGAAACGTCCATTGAAGTTGGGCGAAATGTCCATTGAAGTGGGGTGAAATGTCCTGGGCCGAAACCTCCATAATCCTTCCAAATACACGCACTATCTGTGTTAACGACACAGATTTCTTGTAATGTAGTGTCAGTAATCGGTTTTCTTCAAGGATTTCTGTAGTTCAACGTTATGTTTAGTGTAAACATTTATATTTGTTTTTAACATGATTGATGCAGATATACTAATTTTAATGTTTTAATGAATTGCAAACTTTCAATCTCTGTCATATAACTATTACAATAAAACATGTAATATAAATGTCAATTTTGCAGTCTATAGTGTGTTAAGTTGCAGTCAAGCAACATTTTGGAACAATTACGTACTGATAAAAACATTTTAATTGTGACAGCTGTATTTAAGGACCTTCTTAAGGAAAAATAAAGAATGTTGAAAATATTTATTTATTTTTGATATAAAATAAGGAATATATAATTTGTATGGCTTATCTTTCTCCATGCAGATATTTTAAATTTCTTGTTGAAAGAAGGAAACAAAAAATGAATGGGCTACATGCAAATTTTATGTCAATGCAGAAAATACATTTCACAAACGTTTATAGCCTACACTCTTGCAATTTCTCTCTACACCCATTTGAGCCTTTATGAAGTTTCTCTACCCCTCCTTATCATTTTTATTGTCTTAGTAATGATGTTAGGATTGAATACAGCATTGCGTTTGTTCGTACTTTTCTTTGTACTATTGTGCTTTCTGATTGTTATGCACGTTCGTTGGTATGAATCGTATCGTTTGATATCCTTGAGGCTATTTAACCTATATCCTTAAACTTTGTCATGTTCATGTAACTTCAGAGTCAGGAAATGCCATATAAAAGCTAGAGCACTCTGGCCCATTTCTTACGTTTATTACTGGGTTTGATTTGGTTACATAGAAGTCCATAAGTATTGGGATTTCTAGCCTTATATTTACATGCAATATCAGGGTCTACACAAGCAACATGGTCAATGCATGGTCACTGGTAACTTACAGAATTAGAAATATTTCTTTATCTTTACTTCGTTTCTTACATTGTTTGAAAACCCCATATCTGACCCTAAATTGTATTCGCAAATCAGTTTAAGTTGCCACTGGCCTTCGATTGGCCTCACCGGTTTTAGCGGCTGCTTCAGCATTACAAAAATATGATTTGAATAGTAAAAGATTGATGAGATAGAGAGAAAGCAAAATACTACTACTACTACTACACACACACACACACACACACACGTTATTAAATGGGGTCAGGCTACAAGTCCTCGCAAATTAGGATAAACTCTTATCTTTCATCCAATCAGAAATGTATAGTTTTATGACGTTATATGGAAACATATACATCTGACCGATATTAAAGAAGAGTACACACACAGAGCAAACAAGAAAGCAATGAACGATTCAATGAAGAAAGTCAAATTTTTGATTATGAACATGGAAAATCATTCCTTTCTTCATAACTCTTACGACAAGATTTACTTTTAGCAACTCCAGTTACGCGTCTTCCTGCTTCTTATTGTAGTTTTCCAGTTTAATTGATTCTTCAGCCTATCAGCCATCCCATACATCATCGTATTAAAAAAGATTTAATTCCATAAATAATAACTTAATAGCAATTCAAAAGTCAAACGATTTAAATTTCCAAAGCACACTCCTTCCGCTAGACCCTTTGATAGCCTACTGCGTCACTTGATTAATGTGAGATAGATTTTCCACTGTCCTTGTATTTGTGTATTTTTTATATCTCCTACCTTCCCAATTCCTTCTCCTCTTCCTCTCCGAATTTCCCCAAATTCCTTCTCCTCGACTTCTCTATTCTCCTTTTTCTCCTCATCCACTTTCTTCTACAGACTAATTTTCCTCTTCCTCCAATTTCTATCCCCCTTCTCTCCACAGAATAGACTTTTGTCTACCCCGACTCTTCCGCGAGTCTCACTTCGATATCCCCTCTCGAAGACTCTGTATTCAAATGAACCGGAAATGCTGTCCCCTGAAAAGCTTCTTTTTCGAACATTGTCTTTTCTTAGAATCTACCTTTCTGAAGGTTACCGCCAAATTACGAGGGTCTATCTCAGAATAACCCTATTTGTTGAGCAATCTTTCCAGAAGGAACTAACTTTTTGCTTACGAGTTAAGAAAATTACAATTCGAATCTAAATGGTAATCACGCCCTCTATCTCAGTTCCGATTAGATATCGCTGTGAACCGATCCAATCAAACTTAGCGGACATGTCCCTCTCGATATCTGTTAATTTGGGATGGTTGAGAACACACCTCGCTCACCCCGCGGCCGTCGCTTTTATCCTCACCCAAGCTGTGAAACCTAGGTGTGAAGTGCTGAGATCTATCGTCTGCCAAACTAAAAATTCCGGACCTCTAGCGGGTCACGGTAACCTTGCGTAAGAGATTAACACAAGCCCGCAGAAACGTTTAGACATCAAGCACATGGCCGCAGTAATATTCTAGTTTATACACGACCCTACAGCTCGGATATTGTAAACGTACCAAATATGTTTGGTCCAGTTATCCGGACTACTAACGTTACGCCAACATTTTGTGATAGACAACAACAGATGGAATATGGTTTGATTTTTTTTAAAAGATATTTGTTAACTAGAATAATAATACCTTAGTTTTGTTTGGATTAAGGTCAACCAACCCATTGTACTGAGCAATCGTAAAGGTATATTCGGTATCTACTCAAATTCGTAAGAATCATTTGACTAATGCGTCAGTGGGCTGTAGTTTGCAAAGATTGTTTTTGTACTCGGGAGGTCTTCGATTATAAAAAAATTATAAAGGACTTAAGATATAGCTATAAGATAGTATCATATTTATCGCATTCCATGCTATATCCAAATTATAACAATTATAAAGGACCTCAAAATGGACCTCAAATATAGCCAAATACTGGCAATAAATTTTGCCTTATTCAAAGCCATATATAAATCACACACACATACATACATACATACATACATACATACATACATACATACATACATACATACATACATACATACATACATACATACATACATACATACATACATACATACATTTCCTAAATGTGATATCAATTTCACACCAATCCGGAAACGATCCAAAAGTATTCCGATTGAAGGTTCTAATGTGCTCACGTGATATGATAGCACCACCGAAGAAACAAATATTTTGTATTTAAAAGTTTTGCTTCATGGTAATTTAGTGAAAGTTCAGGGTCACTAAAGACCTTGTAAATGTCACATAATCCAACGAAATTAATTATCACCGTTCGTTCGATGTTAATACATTCTCCCAAAAAATGGAGAAAAGTCAGTGTGCATACCATACCACTGTATGTCAAATGGTCGTGCACAGAAGGTAGGTATTAACATGTCATAAAATATTTTAACACATGACGATTACGCATGACATCAGAGCGAGGTGGAGAGGGAGCATTCCGCAACTGTTGCAGGCAAGTATTGCATAATTGAAACTAGTTTTACCCCCAAAAGTAATTATAATTTAAAAGCAGCAATTACTTTTCCTGCCGTTGTTGTGTTGCTAAATTTAACAGGTGGGTAGCGATTCCATCTGGGTGTGAGATAGCGGTCTCTTGAGCTCAAATAGTTAATAACATCGGCAAGGTGAAAATCTGAACCAATACTGTACCCTGAGAGAATTTAAGTGTGTTGGAGATGGCAGCCCGACAACCGTCTACAGTGGATATTGAACATCTTTTGGTGCTAAAAGGAACAAAAGGAAATCGTTAATGAAATTTAGAGAGGGGCAGATAAGATCAATGTGTTCCTACTGCTCGAATCCCAGAAGATTATCCACATGGCATCATAGACCATGGATGTATAAATCTTAATGGTCGGAGAGAGGTGTATGGAAGCATTGCATGCCACAGTTATTCATTTGAGGAGCGGGTCTAGATAGTTAGACTGTCCGCCTCGGATGTGGGAAGTCACGGGTTCGAACCTTGGCCGAGTCATAGCAAAAATTTATTTAAAAAATGGTGCTAGCACCTGCCTCTCTTGACGCTCATCATTAAGAGGTTAGAGTTAGAACTGGTCGGCCAGGTGTCAGGAAGATGTGACTGGGTGAGACATGATGTTACATGTCTACGGCATGAATTACGTCGTTTGTTTATATCTAAACAACTCTTACGAAAGCCTAGAATCGTTTACGTTCTAAATAAACAAACTTTTACGAAAGTAAAGCAAAAAAAAATTATAAAAACTAAACAAACATTCACCCACCCCGAAAAATAACCCCAACAATAAACTAAAGAACAAATAATTCTCAAAATATTTATTCCGAAAATTACGACTAGAAACCAGTCGCTATCGCAGCAATCTGGAGAATGGCTGAATTATAGAAGGGAGAGCACTCAGTGCAGTTTTTGTTGGTATCAGCTTTTCAATTTTAAATCTTTGCCTTGATGCACTCTATAGTTATATAATTAACAGATAATTCATAACTATACTCGGCATATTTAAAGCTAACATGCATTCTATCGAACCTTTTAAGCTAAAACGTATTCTATCGAACTTTCTATGTCAAAAGTTTTGAAACAAACGTAGAAAGACCCTTAAAATTATTTTGGCGTCCCTTGTTTGTTTGTTTGGGTTTTTTTTTCTCATACGGTTGGCATCAGGTCACAATTAATAGTCAGTTCAGTATCCACAAATGTAATCCCAGTCTATTTTTAGAGTCTTTTTCCTGCCTCCGTTTAGTGGTGATACAAGAATTGGATTTAGGCATTCTTGGTATGGATTTAAAGGCAATGTTTGTTTTCTTTAGAATATGAGCTTATAGTGTGGCTGTCTGTCTGTGTGTGTGTGTGTGTGTGTGTGTGTTTTGGCGACATTATACAGTGAGTAATATGGTCTTAGCGATAATCCGGAAGTGAAATATGTGTTCCATTGCACGTTGTTTTATGGACATTCAAGCCTTTCAAAAAATGCAGATCAGACTTTAACAAAAGCTATACGGTGAAGTTGTCATTGAAGGTATTTTAGATTAACTTATGATTTGTATTGATTGTCACACAGTGGAAAGTTCAGTACTGAGAAACAAATGTAGAGAATATTTAGTAAAATTAATTGTGTGCTATGGCTAGCTAGCTGCAAATGTAAATATAAAAAGTAAGACAAAACAAGAACAAAACAAAAGAAACCAAACCAACATTGGCCAAAATGCAGAGGACACTAATTTGGGTTGTGAATCTAGTTTTCATTGTTTACAAGTGTTTAACCAGAATATGTGTGATCAAATTGTGTGATCAAATCCCGCCATCGGATTAGCTTAGACCAACCAGCTCGTTTCGTTTTTAGTGCTAGGGAGAGGTAGGGAACTTTACTCATCTCGGCACGATATTACCTGGTGAGTTGCTGTGACGCGAAGACACTAAAAACTAAGACAAATAATTTTGTTTTGTTTTAAAATATTGCCTAAAAGCTGTTTTGTTGTTTTTTTTATAATATTAAATTACAAATGATACCGATCTAAATCATGTCCTAAGGACCTTATGTCAAAAGTATTGTCTGAATTGCCCCTTGGAATCATTGGCATAAAAGGCCATTAATTCCGATATGTTGCAGATACAGCCATTTCGAATTTCATTATTGCATATGAACATTTCACTTGATGGGATCACGCATGGAATTCTGTTACAGTATATGCAACATACGTTTAGTTAATAATATATTTCTCAACTTGAACGTGTTTAATGAATATATTGTCCATACATGTTCGGGCAGCATATTGTAGACTGCGAACAACCTTGTTATGTATGTCTCTAATTTTTTTAAAATTTTATTCCTGACTGTAAATTGTAGTGATTATTTATAGTTGGATTTGGTGTACTTACAAAGAATCTATTGTAAGTTGTTAAGTAAGTAAAATTGCGTAAGATGTTATAAATAGATGCTTACCTAAGTGTTTGCCAGAGAAAATAGCAATTTATCGATAGGTGGTTCTTAGGCAAGAAAGTTTGTCGAGATTGGGAAAACCTCCGATTACTCATATTAGCTAATAGTTCAAATACTGAGCTCGTAATGAAGTTAAAATATTGATGAACACAAGGTCGAAACTTTAGAGAAAAAACCCTCGTACGGATGACAAGTATTCCTTAGTTCATAAAGTTTAATTTGTCAGTAAGTCTTCCATTCATTGGTCTTCTGGTAAAAATTTATTTCAGCCTAATACTAGCAGTTCCGAATTTCAAACAGGCACAACGTTTAGAATATAGTCTTTGATAAGACTGGTCAGAAATCCTTATCTCTTCTTACGTATACCTATTGCAAGAAGAAAGGGCACATTATTTCTGGTTGCTTCAAATTTTAAAAGTAAGCAATAGAAGCAAGGCAGACCTATTCCAAAATGCACTTATTTCTAAGAGGTCAAGGTCACGGTCATATATTAAAGAAGTACATTTGTTGGGTCAAACAATCCCAGTCTGATTATATTATGGAGAATTATGACACATTCATGTTGAACGGTTCTATATCACTCATGAACTATTCTGTCAAACTTCTCCTATTAAAATTTTAACGGACACAGCAGCTTCTTAGAGTCAATTATCATTATCTATTTTGCCTTTTTCTGAGACGTCTTCTTCTCATGAAAGTGTTCTTATTTAGGGAGTAGAGTGCAGCTTTGTTACTTTTCCTCTCCACTGTGTAAGTTTCTCATCAGACTTAGCAATTACGCATGTCAGTCGGTACAGTGCATTTTTTACCCATTGAGTTATTCATTAATTATTAGGCAATGACCTAGCGGAGATAAGGTTATGGTTTATCAAACAGTAACTGACAAACCTTGTTTGTATCAGAAAGTCGATCCAATGCACAAAGAAAGCATTGATTTCTACCCAGCTTGTGCAGTTACCAGAGCTTTGGCAAAGAAAGCTGTTGAGAATGATGTTGATCAGGAGATTATACTTTAGCTGACACGAGTTTTTGATAAGGTCACCTTTACTCCTCGTTTGGATCAGTGAAAGGGTATTGATCGTAGTAAACGTCTTTTAACTACTCATTCTCTTTATTCTAATCAGGGTGTTTTGGCAGCTGATAAAACCATTCCTAAACATCAGAATTCTAGACGGACAGAAAACTATAAAATTCGATTTCATTCTTGTTAAGATATTTAATCTCATGATGATTTCTGACGATCGCCGACAATATTTGATATCGTTATGTAAGCCAGTAAAATGTAAATCTCTCCTACGCAATTATGAGCAAATTGACCAAAAATTAGTTCACAATGTTGACCTCGTTGAGCTCCTTAGTTGGTAGCCAAGTAAATTTATCGCTGTCACCGCGCCAGTCGACGAGGCCTTTATTTCCGCGCTTTTTGATTATTCGTTCGATAACAAATATATCTTGTTCAGTTCTGTAGTTCGTGTTCATAAAAGCTGCCAGTTACTGGTTCCCCGGGTAAATCCGTTAGCGCGTACATTACAGGTGTTGTTAAAAGTACGTTATAAACAACACATACTTCTTTAGTCTAGTTTGGAGAAAATCCTTTTTCAAATATTTTATTTGTCAGAGAAATTTTAAAATTATCACCAACCTTAAATTTATATCTACGGTACATGTTTTCGTTTGCTTGCTAGTATTGGATTTTTAATTGTGTCGTTTGGTGACATTTTGATAGATGTATGTTTTGTATTGTTGCATTTATCAATAATCTGCGGAAGATCATCACTATATCTGTTCATGTTTTTAGCTGTAAAATGTTTATGGATCAGCTCGTTTGGTGTACGAATAAATCCTTCAACATCAACGCATTACCCTTTGTTTCCTGTAACATATTTTTTTGTTTGTTTACTCCAAAAACTGCTCAACTTTTCTATTAAAAGTCTTTGCTATGTGATATGTCCAAATTTTATTTAATTCCTTTCTTTACTTGTTATTACTTGTTTAATTATAGCAGTTCTTGATGTTGATGTTTTATCTGTAACTAGTATACTAAACGCGTAAATACTAAAAACATCAATAACGTTAAACAAATATTTTTTTTTCTAAGCGCCATCGGTGCCAACATTAAACTGAGCAAGATTTCAGATATCTATAAATCTATTACCTATATATAACCAACGACGTTTGTGATAACCTTACGTCGCAGAAACATTTTTTGTATAGGTTTATGTAGTTCAGCTGCAACCTCTCCATCGGTGAAGTATCAGCATACAGTTCTCTTCCGAGACTGAATTTATATTTTACTCTAATTAATCACTGCATTAGCTTTCTATCAAATTGTTCTTGCATGTTTACAGGTTTCATCTAATCTAATCTTATCACAGCCATGCTGATCTTGTTCGTTATCCTGATAAAAGATATCTTGACTCATTGATAATACATCAACTTGATTATAAGGTTCTTGTCTGGGTAATAAATTATCATTTTCGTCTAGTTATTCATCCCCAATGTATTTATGACCAGGCAATGTCCAAGATCCACTCAGTTTTTGGTAATTTGCCAATACGTTTGTGGATATCCATCCCAGAGCCAACTACTTCTCGGCGACTGAAGTTTTGACAGTACGTAACAATTTTATCTTGTTCGATATAAAGATCATCATCACAACCACAACTGCAATAACTTCGTTGTTGTTTCATTGTCTTATTGTTTAATTTTCTTAATCATCGGCAAAATAACTGTCCGTTACAGATCATGGTGACGGAGTCTCCGCTATTTGTTTTTGGAACATTTTCTTTTTACCACAAACATCACAAATACTTTTTAACATCATTCTGTTATTTTTTTTTCATTTCGCTCGTCAGTGTTAGGCGTTTAAGTTTTGCATTATAGGCATTTAGTCGTTGAAATCGTAGATGATTTTGTCATTGTTGTTGTTATACTTGAGTGTCACACAAAATTAATATCGTCGCGCTAGGTTATCATTGTTATTGCTCTTATACCTACCTAACTGTAAAATAAACTTTAGTAACTCGGGATCTCTTGACATTTGCTAGACGCACATAATACGATAATAACTGCAAGTGGATGTTCCGACAGGCTATAATTGACTAGATAAGTAATTTATTTTTTAAATTTTTAAAAATATATTTCTTTATAAGATCACTCAGAAAAAATCCGAACAAATCAAAATAATTACCATCATAAACAGCAACCGAATGAGTGCCTGAAACATCATTAAAATTTTGTATGTTTACAATATACGAGCCACCTACTGGTACATTATAAAGATCAACTTTAGAATATATTCCGTGAAATCATTTCTCGACCACAACGTCATAAGATCTTTGTTTTTCAAGTATATCAAAATTACTCAACGGTGTCTGGTTCCTGGTAGAGTCATCCCCGTCCGATCCCCCAATAGATTTGGCAGTAGACTGTTGGCTAAGCCGCTGAAAGTGGAGCGAAAGGAATAATTCCTCCTTGTTTTGCTTTCGATACCGATAGTGTACGGGAAAGCTTTGTCGTAGTTTTCTTTTTTTTTTTTTAGTTTTTAGTCTTTGGTGATCTTGCTTTTCTAGCAGACATTTATTTTGTATTTCATATAAAACTACAAGGTTATCTTTGTCGTAAACGATAGATATGTTTGTTACTGTCTCGGGATACTGTTTTTTTAGTTGCTCCTAATACTCTCCTTGATGCATATGCTAGTCCTAGTGTTTCTAGAACAGATAAAATTGCTAGTATTGCGCTAGCTAACACAGAAACTGCTGGTTAAAGAAAGCCGCCATGTTTTGTGATTGCCGTTACTTGTACGACAGACAGTTTTAAAAACAAACAGTTACCTCGATTGAATTTATTGATTTGTTCTAGCGCCAATATTACTTTGCCGTTTTATTCGTCGTTGTCAGCATTTCCTACGACGGAGATATATTTCAAGAAACAGAGCGGCGCTTACCTATTGCTACTGATAATTGTTCGGCCTGACCTTGAGTCAGGTATATTTTTTGTTGTGTATTTGGTTTTCGTTATATTTTATTTTGTTACAGTAAACTTGTCCGTCATCGTAACTTTCACCGAGTGAATCGTCAAGATTCGGTCTCAAGACACAAGTGCAAATACATTAAAAGGAGTTGATGGAAATCCTCCAAGCGTCCAAGTTCTATTTCTGCGATGGAATTTATCAATCGTTCGGAGTGTTTTGTTACGTCAAAGATAAAGATAGGAATATGCGTAAGAAATTCTTCAGAATTAATCTGTGATCTGCTGACAGCTTCTTGGTACTTCTGCATTGCTTCCATCAGGTAAATATATGCTCTCGTAACATTTTTACCAGCGCCTCCTGTAAAATCACATACGATGGCTCGTTCTGGGTATTGTTTAAAGTTTATTCTGACGAATATTTTTCTAACGTTATAGTTATCGAATACGGCGTTTTTTTTAGTGGCTACCAATTTGCCCTGTTTGCTGAAAACAACAAATATATGCATTAGCAATTGTTTGCTTGAATTAGCTGTAATACACCACGTGTAGTCGGTTGCGGTAGGAACAGTTGTTTAAAATATTTTACGCTGAAGAAAGTAAATGTTTTGTATATGATTTCATAATTGCATTAATCTCTATTGATTTGGTCATATATGTAACAATTCGTGGTATCCACAACACGAATTTCGCAATCACATACTGTACATTTGCACCACTAACTCGAATAAGACAATTAGCTTGGTCTGCCCGACCTAAAATAAGCGTGTATTTCGACCATCGAAATACTTTATGGTAGTCAAGACAAAATTCAAATATTGTACTTAACGGCGACATCATTGTAATTTGTTATTTCTGAGGCAAGCGCTTTTCGTTTGGAATATTCCTTGTTATATCTGGTACGTTTACTAATAATACCGTTTATTAAATTTAACATAGCGACTGCATCTGCGGCTTCACCTGACGGTATTATACCAAGATTATTATACGCTTGTGTCAGTGAGTTTCTCAGAGCATCTGCACCTGCCGCAGCACCCGTTGGTTTTACACCAAAGTTTTCAGCATTAGCTATAATAAAATTTCTAACGGCCACTAAATCTTCAGCAGAGTCAGCACCACTTTAAATAATTTTTTTTTCAAAACTGCTAAACCAAGTTCTATGTCCTTGAACCAGATCATATTTATTGTGATAGATCTCGAATAATCATCGCTACACGAAACAATATTTAATATTGTACTTGCAAGTGGTAACCAGTTATCAATGTCATCCACTTTTTGATTTGCGAGTTGATATTGGGCACTTGTAAACAAACGTAAGTCATTGTTTACAAGTGCAACTTCTGTGCCGGCTGCAATAGGATTATCAGCTGCATCTAATATTCTACCACAATCTTCCAGCATCACCTTGTGCGGCAATAAAAACACAGCCTCATCTCTGATATTAAAATATTTCGGACCAGCTTTATTTAGTAAGTTGGAGTTATCGTCTATATATTCGATATACTCAAATTATGTTGTATTGTCGGGATCATATTCTTAACCAAAATCAAGATAATTTTTAACAGACATTTTAATTTTATAATCTTTGTAAGAACTACTAGATCTGAGGCAAATCTAATTTTTGTTTGGTTTTATTTAGTAGCTTACGTATTACTGCTTCACCGCGTGGCGACACTAATTTTTTCTGGGAGCTCATTTTATTTCTTTCGTTTGTGCAATATCTGTTATTATCTGTTTTATTTCCGGAGAAGGAGGGTTTCCTTTAATTTTATCCGCTGTTGGTTGTCCAACTGTTGTCCCCGCTGTGGATGCAGGCCAGTCGCAAAAGCTTTATTTGAGTCAGTTGCAATAGGTACCATTGCACTAAAACCCGGTAAAAAATCAGTAATGTTTGAAGCTATATTTCCCAAAAATCTACTTACGATTATACTTCGATAATTTTTTTCTTTATGTCTTCTTGTTATTTAATATCCTATATAAAATATAGGCTTATACAAATAATTGTGTTTACGCAACGACTACGTCGATATTTACGTTGTCGACACTATGCAACGCGTAAGTGAAAGTAATGCGTGACAATATCGTTTTTAAGATCTATGTGATAAATTGGCGGCGTTCAAAACATACCAACCTTTACACTACGATTCGCTACTAGGGAATGACCTCCCGTTGTGCAATTTACCCAGTGTTGATAGATAGGAAGAAGAATGCAGATCTATGAACAAGTATATTGAAGAAATAAACACAACGAGCCCCATTTTAATGAACAAATATAAAATTTAATCGGTTTAACAACAGAATTTAAAATGAAAAGAAATTAATTACTTGGTTACAAAGAAGGAAAAATGCACTAACATGTACTCAAATAAAAAACAATACAAATTTCTTTTACTGTTACGAGATTACTAGTCAGCGACAGAATTCTATCTTCGTTGCCTACGAGATGTGACCTTTGAGTGCAACGATGAGAGACATCATCACCTATTTTATGCGGACATCGAGTCTTCAGTCTGTCTCTGCTCTGACAACCTTTGTATAGTTGTCTGGACTTGGGTTCTTACCAGTCGAATTTCGGTTAGACGATTGTACTTAGACTTAAGCGGTGAGAACTTTTGACCTCCCGCTGTAGAATTTTCTCATGAATGTCCAGGAAATTTCCGGAAATTCCAGGAATCTCAGGAGAGTCTAGGAAAGCTGTTTCCTTCAATAAATAAAATGTCTCGCAATTAATTCGGCTCAGAAAACAAACGGCATAATTATGTTGTACTCACGTTCACTAATTCATATGTTTATATAGACGGTCATTGCCTGTCCTGACTTTAATTCGGGTCACGCTAGTGGTGATCATTAAATTACTCAGTAAAGACGTATGTGCCCGTATTTAACACCCTTTGACTTCTTACTTTAAACAAATAGTGTTAAATTACATATGGCTTAGACCCTCAAATCTAACTATTCTAAAATAGTTTACGTGATCAATTAAATATTACAAACTAGTATATGGATATACACTTAATACATGTCATACTAAACATAGAGGTAATTAATAAAACGACGAAACATTACCTATCATTATTAAGCTTAATTCTCGCAAATTCCTAAGCACTCCTATGTATTAAAGATTAAATTACATGCAATCTAGTAAATTCTTTCAACGATCATTCAATTACATGCAACCTTGTCAATTCTCCAAATGAATTGATAATTAGAAAATCAAAGAATAAAATGTCATGACTAACATTTCACTAAAACCCTGGAAAATGAAATCATACAGACATATATCATAACATCAATACGTTTGCAAGTAAATCAACAATCGAAATAACATTAAAATCGGGAAACTAAGATTGAGTACCTTTTGCCGTTTCTTTATTCGTTTCCAACACACCTCACGTATAGTCTGTCTCCTATCTGAGAAAAATATCCGACCCCTTACTCAATAATGAAGACGTACTTGCTACGAATTCGGAGTCCAACTAACTTTCCTCGCGAAAGATTGAAGACTAAAGAATTTCTTTAAAACAAACTGTTAACTTCTTACAGAGTTACGCCCATAAATTACTATTAACCTATCAGAATAGAATGTTTCCTAAATCTTTTCCGTAGAAGTTTTGAGTGTCAAGACAGCTAATCATGCCGTAATTAACATTCTTTGAACAATCAATTGTTGCCAAGTTTCCCCCTTTAACAGGTTGATTTTGGGAAAGGGTCTCATGTCATTCTCTTGTACCATAGCATATGACTCGGTCAAGTTTCGTCGCGTTTAACGAATTTTATTGTTACGTTCAGAAATGAAATGAAAATAATCATATAACTATCTCTAGCCCTTTCTACCTGAATTAAGTTGACTTTGATACAATTCCTTTAACCAATGCTTCTAAGAGTTTTGAAAATTCGACACATCACAATCTAGTTGTCGCCCATACTGATCTTTTAGCTGCATGGTTATAATTGTTATCTGATGCTTAGGATTAATTGGATAGTATATTATTTGTCGAGGAGAAATTTGCATTAGCGATTCCCGCGGAACATCTGGCGAAAAGCTGTATATCGTATAATCTTGGCTTCCCTTGGTCGAGTAAGATCCTGCTGAAAAGAACAATTGATTAAAATTTAATTTTCTCGTGTTGTGTTAACCGGGACGTCTACGTCGTATGATATACTTTCGTTTGCAACACTGCTATATTATTTATGATCAAATCGAGCAACGACGCATTACTTATCGCTGGTTAAAAATTGATTATCAAAATAATTTTGACATGAATCTACCTCGTAGCGTAATTTCGTTTGGAATTAACTCGAAATTGTCGTCGGCAGTCTTGCCACTGCCTCTGTTTCTTATTATTAGTTGCTTTATCGTTATGTTAAGATTAGTTAAGTTATACGCTAATTGTGATATTTTAACTGATATCTACGCTTCTGGATGAAATATAAACTCCTCTTTGACATTTGTTTTTAAATGAGCCACATAATGACATACTGTAGCAGAAATTAACCCAATTTCGTACTGTTTACCAAGATCTAGTAGTATTGGTATGATATAATAGACATAAATGTTTGCGCTGTCACCAGTTGTTTGTGATGGATTGAGTAATAATATTGACGTTAGTGACATTGGTTATTTTTTCTAAAGTTCTGTGATATTTTATGGTACAAGATCGCGATGTAAAATTTAGTCTGAAATTAATAAAACACCCCATTTGAGATGATCTGATATATCAATAATTTGATTATCGAACTCCTGAGTTTTCATTACTAGCTTCTTTTGTTGGCAAAAACATTAGGTCTACCATTTTCGCGTTTGATGTAAAAAATGTTATCCATGATCCATTTTTTCTATTTCCTTTGGTTATCTTCTATCTCGTTGACTTTTATACTTATCAAAAAGTCTTTTAAAAGTCCAACATTGCCATGTTCTTTTTTGTCTAATTCTGAATTGGTTCGCCGTATTATATCAAACACTATAATAATTCCTTTTCTCATTTTTCTAACTTCTATCTCAGTTTTAGCTTCTTTAATCGGTTGTTCATCTGCTAAATAATCATAATATTTTTCAGTTAAAATTTTTTGTAGTTTATTGTAATCATTTTCTGACCACTTTCGAATGTTACTAACATCGTTAAGTTTTTCATCTGCCAAATAAATTTCAATAAATCCAACAAGTTTGGAATCTTGTTTTCTATCCTAACAATTTTTCTTTTAAGGCTTATCTGTTTTTTTTTATTATAGACATTTCTTCTATTATAATTTCAGTGATTATTCTGTGTAGCTCAGATGAGTCTTTAATTTGTCTTGACAGATTTTCTATTAACCTCTTTAACTCGGCTAGATTGACCATCAATCTTGCTATCTCTTGTTGTAGCATAAGAGGGATGTCCATTAATCTATCAAAATTAACTTGTCGTGCAACAGGATCAGCAGTGTTTCTAATAAGTTCCTCTATCATTTTTTTTAGTTTCTCTTTGATCTTTCACCGAGTAAATCTAGCTTACATTTTTCTTGAAGTTTTTTTTTAAGCTCGTCCTCAGATAACACAGCTATTTTTGGTTGTTTGACAAGTATTTCTTCGGTAAATGTCTTAAAAAGTTTAGCAGTTGCTTCACCTGTTGAAACTTGTCCTCGGTGTACTTCTTCACCCCTTTTCTTGAAAGCAGCTTGAGATGCAGCAAATGTCTTTAGTAATCCAACTTTTTTATGGTAATACATTGTTATTTTTATACGTTTTATAAAATTCGTCTAGAGAAATTTATCAATGCAGCAACGAAATATTTTTATCAAGTTTATCAGGTAAAAGAAATCGTGTTTGCCTTTGGTTGCTCTGTGATATAATTCAAGAAATTTATCCTTGGTTACATAACCGCATTGCTCGTTTACAATATTTCTCACATCAACATTATCGAGTCCAGGAAATACTATAAAACATGCCGTATTTCGCTGAATAAATCCGTTAACGTTATAGAATTCCTGCGTAAGATAACTGAATTACATTTTTTGTTACATAACAAAGAAACATAAGATATAATTATTATTCATCTTCTCATTGTTTAGCGGGAAATCGTCTAATACAATTATTTTATGCTCGGACAAATCACTTATATTCACGGGAAATAAATCTTCTTGTTGTTTGATTGAAAACATATCTAGGCCAGCACTAAGATCATCGCAAAGTCTATCGCTGTACTCGCTCAATAGCTCATATTTATCCTGTTGTGGAATAATTGTGTAGATGTATACACGATCGTAGTTAAATGTTATCTTTGAGAAAAAGTTTCAATAATAGATTTGTTTTAACAGATTTTGTGCGACCAACAATAAGACAATGACAATCTGGAAGTTCTTTGTTGTGTTTACGCTGGATTAATCGTTATGTATCAAAATTTAATATTGATGTCTTTGTCATTGTTGTTATATAATTTTATGTGATATATTTTATATGAATAAGTTATTACACAAAGTGTGGTACAACATGATCCAATTTTGCTGATGAACTAGTAACTGATACATCTGTTTTCGTCAGGAAAACTGGTGATATAATGACAGGTAATGTACTGATGTCAAATCAAGGCGTACTTGGTTTAGAAGTATATTATCCACCACCAATGGTTGATCTTACCCAGTGATAAGTTGCTCATAAGTAAACTTTCTTCGTGTTTTATAACATCTATTGTTATGGACCTAAAACATATCATTTGTATTAAATGATGATAACAGACTATTATTGACAAAAGGAAAGTTAAACGGTAACTTGAATATGTCAGGAAAAAAATTATAAATTTGGAGATCGCGTATCCACCAGCAAATTTAAATCGAAACCAAACTGTAAATTATTTGCAGTTGAAATACGTAAGTAATATATACGCTTAATAAAACCGGTGGAATTATTTAAGCTTAATATTTCAAAAATATGGGTTGGAAAAGTGTATATTTACCAGCAAACGTTGATAATACACAAGCGGTGAGTTATGCTCAGCTAAAATTTGTTGACGATAACAAAATTAATAAGGCCGGCGACACAATGACTGATAATCTGACAATGAGCAACAACTAAAAAAATAACTGGATTACCGATAACCTTGCCTCCAGCTAATGATACTGATGCTATTAGTTATATTGAGTCCAAAAATTCACTCCTTCCGTACTTAAAGCTATCTGGTGGATCAATGACCGTAACTAGGTTATAAAAATCAACAAAATAACAACATATGCTCCGGTTAACTCATTTGATCTATCACATAAACGGTATGTTGATAGTTTATCTAGTGGTGTAAAACAAACAAAACCAACGTTGGGTATATTCCAACACCTTTTAAGGCATCATAGAATAGAGTTGGGTGTCTGGTAAGCGTATCAACGCATTATCTGGAAAATTATCCTCATCACGCTTTCGCTGTTGATTATAGACAAGAATGGACAACTAAATGAGAAACGAAAGACTTGGATAAAAACCAAATATCCCGTTGCAATTGCTATTTGGCAATTTCATTTGCATGGTCGATTAAACTAGAGTTGGTCGAGTTTATGATTGGCAAATAGAAGGTTCAAGTGTCGAATTATTGAAAGTATATTAACATAAATTCTTTCAATGAGAGTTAGCAGGTATGAAAATATTATCAAAAAGTAAGGTGATGAAGTTGTGTAAAAATATGTCTAAACTTCCAAAATATTATAAAAACAAACAAAGGCTTTACCGCTGTGTAAAAAAAAATTGTTCAACCCGATGGATGTGCTCGGGGCTGGTTTTAAAATGCGTCCTTGCATTTGTTTGGAGAAAAATAAAGCTTATGTATCAGAGAAATACGATCCCTGGGCTAGAATTCTTATTTTCTTCTACTACTTCTTTCTTCGTGTTTTATAACATCTATTGTTATGGACCTAAAACATATAATTTGTATTAAAATGTTCACAAGCCGCTCTCTCTCTCTCTCTCTCTCTCTCTCTCTCTCTCTCTCTCTCTCTCTCTCTCTCTCTCTCTCTCTCTCTCTCTCTCTCTCTCTCTCTCTCTCTCTCTCTCTCTCCCTCTCTCTCTCTCTCTCTCTCTCTCTCCCTCTCTCTCTCTCTCTCCTCTCTCTCTCTCTCTCTCTCTCTCTCTCTCTCTCTCTCTCTCTCTCTCTCTCTCTCTCTCTCTCTCTCTCTCTCTCTCTCTCTACCTTGGTAAAAAGATTAGTGAGATACCAGAGAAAATCCATTAGCAAAGGAGTTTGACGTGTATATCCGCCTGTGTCTTGCGTATGTATATATATATATATTTATATAGATATATAGATATATATATATATATATATATATATATATATATATATACATACATACATACATACATATACACACACACAAACGCACACACACACATACACACTCCACTCATACAAGGGGCAGAGGTAATGGGAGGTAGATTGGCGCCAAGCATGAATTTAATGACATGTTCGTATCAGAGTATCAGATAAGATTTCCTCTCGTTTAAACTCGAAATTTAGTAAACGACGTTTAAATATAAAGTTTGAAAGGTCAGTATATTATTTACTGTATGGAAATAAAGGCTTTACAATAGCGACACATTTGGTCTTCATTTAGATTCTTGAGCGTCATATAGAGTAAAAAAGTTGTTTACAAAGTAATCATTTTAAATTGTTCAATATAAGTATTGAATTTCCGGTATTTGGGTTTTTACGCATTTGGTACCTATTCATTTCAGACTTCAAATAATAGTTGCTATGTCTCTTTCGAAATCCGCAAAGTCATGCTACATGATCGATGTATTATGTTTACACAACATGTCCTCACCAGTCACTTTTCTGAACAAAACAAATTGTAAGACGAGATAAGTAAATGGCTGAATATTGATTAAAATTACTTTTTTTAGATCAAATAAGCATATCGAATTCACTATTTCATATTCATTGTAAACATGATTGTAAATTAAACTATATTAAAATATTAAATTCGTGACTCACTGATGTCGGTCGGAACCTCAAGCCTTCCGATAATTTTCAGTGCCAGTCTTTCTTAACTACCTCCACCAATGTCGCTAACCTCCCTGAGCGAGGAAGAGAGAAGCCAGGGTATCAAATCCGTTTGTACCCGTGTCCTTGCGTAATTATTGATGATCATATCAATTTGCTATTGATATATACAATATTTTAACTTATCTAAATCACCCCCCTTTCAGAAGAGTATTAGTATTCGGAAGTGTTATGATGAATGATGGAGAGAAAGTGGTCTACAGCATTGTCAGGGGAAGTATGCTGCTGAAGTTTAAACAGACATTATGTGAGAACGGGCCTTTGCGTGCACGTGTGTGGCGTGTGTGTATGCGTGTATTTGTGTGGTCTATGTGTACGTGTGTGGTGTGTGTAACACTTTCAGTAGCAAAAACACTTGCAAAACTTGGTCTCAAAGATGGAGAAAAACGCAGGGAAAGTAAAATGAATGTTCATCAACCAAATGACGATTGAAGAAACACAGCAAGAGGAGGGGTGTGTGGCAAGGGACGTTCGTAAAATATGACAAAAATAAGGCAAATTAACTCTCAGTTTGCATAATTATGTTGATGGCAAGGTTATGATATACCAGCCAAGACTAGAACAGAAACATTGTAACCCTTGTCTGTCCCACCGTCTGGGCAAGTTTTGCGACAAAGTCAGTTTTGAGGCATTGTTTTAGGGTATTCGCGTTCCTTGAAGACACAATTTTTCTTACGTGCGTAATAAAATTGCGAGTTATGAACACGTATGTACTTATGTATGCATGCACAGACAATCACTGAAGTACCTATATACCACACACTATAAATATCTATAAGATACCGTGAATAAAGGGGACTAATATGCATCAAACAAGAAAACTTTGAGACTCGAGCGTGATGGTAATGTAGCATTCTGTCGACAATGTTTCCGTGGTAGCTCAGTTGGTTGAGCGTCACATTCATAACCCAAAGGTGTGTTTTGTTCGATACCCACACAGGCTAGCCCCTTTCGGCTGTCTTTGTATGTCCTTATTTCCTTGGCAAGAGACTTTATCGACAAGCAATCAACTAAACCACCCTTTACCAAAATTGGAAACCACTGTAACAACGAAAGCGACATATTCGCATTTCTAAACTTAAAATTAAAAATTAAAACAAACAAAATGAAAGAACAAAACGAAATCAGGTAAAGAATGACGAATGACAGAAGATAGGAAAAGGTTTCTACACCATAAACTGTAATTCAGTTCTTTAAACAAGTAAATATGAACTCTATTTCTGGTCGCTTCCGCTGTCCCAACCCCCATTTCTTGTTTGGTTCAATGACAGATTGTAAACCTCTATTAACATTTTTGGGTTTATTGATGAAAAATGTTTCTGCTCTCGCCCTCTCTTAAACAATACGAAATGTTTAGACAAAAAATACGACATGAGCACTAAGAAGTGTTCGTCTTTCAAAAATGAACGATTTATTACTGTTCTTCGGTAAAAACCCATTTCAGTTACACTTATTTGTAAACCCCATCCCCTCTGAAAGAAATATAACACTTTCGCCTTGTAGCCTGTGGGTCTCATGAATCAATATTTTGCGAACATTTTGGAAAACAGCGCGCAAATATATAAGCGATAAATCAAGACAATTTTTAGTTCAAATGGCTCTTAGATACGACATCTACGTAAATTTTTGGTTAACCTTTTTTTATTACAACTGATTTAATCGCGTTTTGTGGCTTCCTTAAGATTCCATTTGACCAAGAATGGCTCTCACTCTTGCAACGAAGGCATCATAGTTTGCCTTATGCAGCGTACCCTGGGTTCGCCGGTCTTTTGTATTCGAATCCTTCATTAACTCCGATTCAGTGCGATTCGGAAATTGATAGATTGATAACAATTTTATTTAGGGCCTCACTCTACAGATATTAAAGTACTTCTGAAACCGAAGCTTTTATGAGGTGAAGTATGAGCAACAAGCACAATGGAGACAGTGTTAGTACACCTACATCTCTTCTTTTTATGTACTGTGGCTGAAATTTCTTTATATTAATGAAACAACATGGTGGCTAAAGCAGACATACCAGAGAAAAAGCTCTTTCCACGTGCTAGATAAATGAAATTGGAAGAGTCCTAAGTACACTAAGTTTAACAGTTATTAAAATAAGGAAAATTAATTTTGACAGAGTAGACAACACGATATTCACTATTGAATGTGCAATAGAGTACATAATATAAAACATAAAGATAGCTATTTCTTTTTGTCCCTCGTTTACCTCTGAAGTCCAAGAAGTGAAACTGACCATGAGGACCGAGCAGTCTTATCAGAGGCCAAGTTGTAAACTGTATAAGCCAATTTAAGTAGTGTATTGGAACGATATAGGGTATATGAGGCCAAAGAAGGAAAATCAGCCTGGGATTGTATAGGGCACATATTTATAGGGGCCAATGGAACAGCTGGGACGATATAGGGACAATGAGAATTTTGTATTGGCACATTGGAGTCTGTATAGGGACATGTGGAATGGCACAGGTGGCATGACGTCACGGTACTGGACACTTGCAACATTGTAGCAAGGGGCTGACCTAAACACACACATTGCTACTACTCTGAGGAGGGACACATACAATAGAGACACAGAGACATAGAACACATTATATATATGGCGAAATTTTCTTTTGAAAATCAAGCTCCTTTCGAGGCATTAGAAGTGGCCCTGAAAAGGACCGTTGTTTGTTATGTTAACATCTTTTCGTTAACACAAAGGATATTGCATAGCTCTCTTTTCTTCCTCGAATTCCTCAAAGCTTGTCTTAAGCTGGTTCTCACTTCTGGTCCAAAGACGAGAGTCCGCTTCAGACAGCCTTGTCTTTACGACAGTCCATTTTGTTTTCACATACATGGGTAAGTCCGTACGGAAAACCAAAGACGATACCAAAGTTGAGGATTCAACGTCGATCAACATCTTCTTTGTAACGAGAACAGGTGAAGGGAATGAAGTGAACCGGGTTTTTTATAGGGAAAGAAGGGATCGAAAAGGATTGATATTGTCGAGTAATTACAACAAGCGTTACAAAATTCTGTCTTCCAATCCGAAAAGAGCTACCGGTGAGGTCACATCCCCTTTACAGGTACAGTAGCGTTTGTGAACAGTGAATTCACGCGACATTGTTTGGTGAAACATCACGGAACCTAAGAAGATTATGAATTGGGGTGCACCAGCTGTGGAGAGGAAAAGCAGTGGCATAGCAACGACTATTAAAGTGAACACAGTGCAACTTCCCGAAGAGGTTGATTTCAAGTGGGATTTAATAGATTTTCTCCCTTCGCAAAAATTTGTACTGGCACCAACATCTTCGCCACTTTTTCCTTCATTGCTACACGTCGACGATTTTAGACAAAGACAGAAAGAAGAATTAGGGAAATTTTTACAGCAACAGAAAGAGGCAGAACATGCATTTCTCCTTGAACAGCATCAGCGAGAAGAAGAAGAGGCGAGAAGGAAACGACAGAAAGAAGAGGCAATAGAGAAGAAACAAAGGTTAGCAAAGAAGGAGAACAGTGAAAGTCAAACGATCACTGTTCTCTTGGCTATTTGGGCATAGTTAAAAGGTCTGAAAAATGTAGCAGACTTCTTTATTACAACCCAAGAGAAAAAATCCAAACAGTCTAACCCTGTGACTACACCAGAGATACCACCTTTAGTGATTTCTACAAAATCATTGACAGGAGCAGGTCCACAAGTATGCCTTGGCCGTGACAAAGGCTTCAGTCAGTTAAAGCGACTTTCTTCTCGTTCCTGAGTTTGTTCTCAGGAAAAACCAAACACCTAGCGGTCCTTTTTAGGGCCACCCATTTATTTCGAAAAGAGTAATATTCATTTTCTCAAAATCAATAAAAGCTCAGAATCCCTTGTATAACACTGTTGCGCATGTGTGCGTGTGTGTGTGCGCGCACGTGAGTGTACTCTTATTCTAAGAAATCAAAGTTAGGAGACACTTATGTTTTTTCAGTCTGGTTTATTCTGGTACAAATATTTATAATCCAATTCACAACAGAATAGAACACTTTTTAGAAAAGTTCATAGGCTTCTTCTGTGTCTTTTGTTTGGTTCAATCTTTGTTTTTGAATTTCTTTACTTTCACAGTTCTTCCTCCTCTTCTCACTCCCTTTCTCTCTCCTTCTTTTCTTCTCTTTCCCAACGTATCGGAGTTTTTCCTTTGCCAAGGGTACCTTCTTTTCCTCCTTCTCCTATTCCTTCTGTTGTTTCTTGGGGCATTCTGAAGAGCAATGACCTCTCTCATGAAAATGATAACATATATCGCAACTTTTATCTCTTCTGGGGCACTGTTTTTTTTTACTGTCTGGACATTCTGTAGTCCAATGCCCTTTATTCTGGCAAATATAGCAAGTATTTTGACTTTTATCTCAAAAGGAGTAAGAAGTCAATCAGATTGCCTGAAGAAAACTTTTGTATGACCCCTCGCAAAGCTCTAATCAGAAGTTCCATCTGTGTGGGTTCTTCCATTGTACTGATCGGTTAGAAAGCAAAAATGAATAATGAAAGGGAAGTCACCTGCCCTTTATATATGCATTGGCCTGACATGACTATATATAGAAGACCATGTCATTTCACATGTAGTCATTAGACTTTATGCAATCAAGATGAAATGATCGTATCATTTCGTAAAGAAAAGAGAAGAAAGTAAGAAGAAGAAACGGGATTTATTGCCATGCAAAGTAGCTGAAGTCTTGGCTCAAATTCATGCCAGTGATTTTGAAGATGAGATGAGTGAACCAGAATTTCAGCCTAGTGAGTCTACACCAAAATAAAGTTCATTAATACCAGTAAATCCTGAAAAGTACTATCACGTTCGAGAGACAGACAAACGGACCTCCAGAATATTTAGAACTAAGACCTACACATACGCAGTGAAGTTTAAATATTTCAAGACCGACATACCCTTAGAAAAAGCAGAAGGTTTAATTACCTATGTGTGAGATTCTTCTTTAATCACACTGAAACGGCAATGTCTAGCCAAAGAAGACGATCACTTGAGATTTTCCATTCATCACGACAATCTGAATCATGGACAAGATTGTACACGTACAGCAATCTAACGACAAGTTTCACATCACCGATGGAAAAACGACACTGTTTATGACCCACGTTTCTCTTCCTTAAGTGACAGGACAACGCAAAAAGTGATACTGGTAGACAGCCTTCGCAGCATCAAACATAGATTCGTCCAAATTAACAATCTTCAAGACCAGTTGTGTTTAGCCCTTGCCATCGTGGAGGAACGACCGTATGCCGCCAAGAACGACACGACAGAATGGAAGAACAGTCGAAAATCTAACAGTCAAACAAGAAAGAGAGACAGAACTCCTGTTACAGCAAGCGGGGATAGCTAAAGACACCGCTTGTGGCATTCCTGAAATGCAAAAATTGCAAGACGTCTTCGCTACACGTTAAACCTTGAAAATGCACCCTCAAGAAGTGCGTGGACCCGATTTGTTTCGAGGCAAAGATGTCACAGACGGAAAATACATTCCTGTCTATTATCACGATAAACAATTTTATGCCGTGACTAGTATTACTACATTCCTGAGATACGGTTATTACTTTGAGAAATGTGATTATAGCTATAACAATCGAGAGCAACATAAGCATTGTGGATCGAAATGCTCGGGATATTTTGCCTCTAAACCCTGTCTGGACGAAGGACAAGAAAGAGTACAATGCCCAGCTTGTCAACACACGTTTGTCAGTCCAACTTGTTACCAACAACATTTGGAAACGCAAGGTTCACAGCAGAAATCTGTCAACTCCTGAGATTGTGCCCTACTTGCGAACAAGGCACACTTACCAACAACGCTAAGGCGAATCTTTGTTCAGGAAAGAAGCGATGTCTATTTGTCACCAAACTTTGAACACCAATGCTACATTCAAAAATACCATTCTAAACGTGAAGAGGAAGATAATGTCCAGAAGAAGAAGAAAGGCAATTTGATCTTTTTCGATTTCGAATGCATACAAAAGACTGGCTTTTATATTTCTAATGTCTGCGTGGCTCACCGAGGCTATGAGAAGTGTATTCAAGAAACTATCGTTACTGATTGCAATCAATGTAGCAAGATTCCTGATGGACGTGAAATAAATCTTTCGGGGGCCGATTTTGCCCAATGGATCTTAGACCCTATGAACGAGACATGGAGCCAAGAAGATATCCAATGTTTGTCATCGCTATGACACGGCGATAGCTCGGCTCACAATTTTTCGGGATACGATGGACAGTTTCTTTTAAGATACTATACGAAATAAAGTACCGAACGTCCTAAAGTGACTTTAAACGGAGCCAAAATCTTTTACATGCAAGTGTGTAAAGTGCAGTTTAAAGATTCAATGATTTACTTGGTCATGCCTCACTACGACCCCGACAACATGCGAACCGAACAACGAGAAGTCTTCTACACATGGTACCAGACTCATGACTCAAACCCTTTCGACTTTTAGGAAGAAATGTTAAAATATTGTCGTTCTGACGTAGACTTTTTCCGACGTTGCTGTGAAACATTTCAAGAATTGTTCATGGAACACAGAGGGACCAATCCTTTGAAAGAAGCCTGCACTCTTGCCAAAGCGTATTCCTTCGTGTACCGACAACGATTCATTACCGAAAACACCCTGACTGTCATCAGTCCTCAAACAACCAATTTTGTCAAACGTCAATACTTCGTCAAATCCCTACGCTGGTTACATCACTTGTGTGACAAGGAAGACAAATATATTCAACATGTCCGCAACAGAGGAGGAGGAGAGAAAGCCATCGGAAGTTATTCTGTAGATGACTGGAACTTAGAAATCCCCAATATTGTGTACGAGTTTGACGGGTGCTTCTTTCACGGATGTCCCATCTGTTACCATCATCGTGCCACTAAAAACCAGCCTTTACAACGGACTATTTAAGAATTATAGCAGGCCATTGTCAACGTCGCTTGAAAGTAGAAGAGCAAGGATACCAAGTGATACAAATCTGGGGACACGAGTACAATCAGCGATTGAAATCCGATTCCGAGTTTTAAGCGCATTTTGGAAAGTTACAAACTGGTGGACTCTCTCAATCCACAGGACAGTTTGTACGGAAGACGGACGAGTTCCACCTGTTTACTGCACTAAGCTGACGAGAAGAAAAGAGAAGAAATCAGATACTTGGAAGTGTGTTTTCTGTATTCTTACGTGTGCAAAATATTGTCGCTTTTCCTCAGGCACCCATAATTGCTGACTGAACACATCGACATAGATAATATTAGACAATACGAAGGATTGATCAAGTGCAAAATCTTGCCTTACAAGAACTTGTACCATCCCGTGTTACCATATCATTGCCAAGGAAAACTGATGTTTCCTTTTGTGTCGTACTTGTGTTGAAATGTACATCCAAGATCACCTTTGTCAGCACACGCAGAAAGAACGTTCCACGTCGGGAACGTTGGTCAGCATAGAATTGTTTAAAGCTCTCTACTTGGGATACTAACTCTTAGAAATGTACGAAATTTATCAGTTTCCCAAGACAGAAAAATACCACAAGGGCGACGAGACTAAAAAGGGCATTTTCTCAGACTACGTGAATGCCTTTCGAAGCCAATGGGTATTCTTCATGGTGTCACAATCCCGAAGGCCAAAAGAAATTCAAAGAGAAACACTGGAACAGGAAGGCGTCACTTTAGACCACATCAAAAAAAGCGAAGGAAGGCGATCGTTTGCCAAAGTGATCTTAAATTACCTGTGTGGCAAAATGGTACAACGACCTTATTTACCCAAGACGGAGTATTTGTCAGAACCTTCCCGCTACTTCCAGATGACTCACGACAAAACCAAATACGTAAAATACGTGGACGTCCTTCGTGAGGACTTTCTCTTAGTAAATTACGAAGAAGAACTAAACTATGTAGAAGCCGACGAATTTGGAAATGTCACCATTGCGACTTACGTGACAAACCATGATCGCTTTAGAACTATTAGGAGATCATGTGTTGTATTTTGACACGGACAGTTGCATCTATATCAATCGTTTGGATCAACAGTCGCCTAAAATCCAAGGAGACAGTTTAGGAGCCTGGACAGAGGAGCATCCCGAGGACAAGATTCTAAGTTTTGCAAGTGGCGGTCCTAAAGAGTTACGGTTACAAATAATGTAATCCTCAAGGAGAAGTGCACACGGAGTGTAACGGGAAAGGATTGACTCTCAATTATCACACCAGTCAACTTTGGCGTACTCAAAGAAGCCTTACAGTCTGGACAGGATGCAAACTTTATAAACTTTACCAACCCAACAAGAGTGTACGTTTCCCCACACATAAAATCGTCAGTCGACAATTGGAAAAATTCTATCAAATCGTGTACCAAAAGCTAGTACGGCTTCCCAACCACTTTAGTTTACAACCACTTTACTTTACCGTACGGACAAACTGATATTACTCAGAACATAAAAAGGGAAAACGTCCATGGTCTATAATTCATTTATTTCACTACAAGCGCCAAATTACAGAGCAAATTTCGTGCAAGAGCAAACACGAGTGCGATGTTATACTTTGCGATGTCATTGATGACGTACGCTGTGACCCGAGAGATTCAGTACCACATCATCATAGGAATTTTCCTTTGACTATCAAACTTATCATGGGAAGTGATGATGATATACTAGTCAAACCTGACGGATGAGCAAGCGATGATACTCATCATCGTACACCTTTTCAATTTAGTGGTTTTATGGTGGATATTATCCTAAACATGAAACCATGCGACTAACAAACTATAGATGTCATGTAAAACGCAGTAAACGTCTGCATATTTCACCACACCCTTATCAATAAATAAACCTGCACATTGCGAATATTTTTCCCTGTGCGTTTTCCAAAATACTGTGACTAAGAAAGTCGGACCCAATCCTTCCGAGAAAAATGGCCAAAATATCTGGGAAGACCTACCCACAAAGAATTAGCCAGAGCCGGAATTTTCTACTTTGAGAAGGGGATAAAATCAAGTTCTTCAGTTGCGGTGTTTCACATCATGAGTGGGAACAGATTGCCAATACCTACCTTTAGTGAGGCCTCGTCATTGGAGTGGAAAGTAGCGACGTGAATAGGAATTAAACGTTGGACCACCCCTAGACAAATATTTAAACCCGATATAAAAAATAATATTCAAACATTACCCATTGAATTGCAAGAGAAGATATATGAGACATATGGCAGGAACTTTTTGTTAAGAAATTCACAAGAGGAAAGTGAAAAAAGTCAACCAATTAGCTCAATTTCTCTGGATCAAGTGTGTGTTCATTCTACTATTTCGCTTTAGACCATTTACATTTGAATATTTTATTGACATTCTTGACCGTTACCCTAAGTGGCAGTGAGCAGATATTACTACGTCATTACGTTCGCTCTAGAAGTGTTTTGATTGATACATGGTCATGGATGCTTTACAGGAGAACATTCATGGCTTTCCTGTGGAGTTAAGAGAACGCATTTAACAAGAGTTGGTCAAAATACAAGTCAAACGCAAAGAAGAATTGCAACTCACATCGTCACTAATGCATGAACCACCGATACCTAAATTATATAAGAGGACTAATTCTGGAGAAAGTGTTCAAGTGGTCACACATTGAACAACTACTCGTGGGTGAAAAGAGTTATATTGTTGGTAGTGATCATATTTACTACCAGGTACCCTTACTGAATCGAATTCCAGAAGAAGAGTCATAAAGTCCCATATCTTGTACGGAATATATACTTAGTAGAAGAAGAAACTTCTGATCGACTTGTGATGTGTTAGTGACCAGCAAATTTGGATTTGACAACGGAATAATACAACCACTTTTGTGCACAAATTACGGTTCTAACTGCCGAACAAAGAGGCTATAAAAACGTTCTACCATTCCATGATCTTTATCATTGGTGATACCACAAATTCCGTGGAAGGAGATCCATGCCATATTCAAACAGTGGAGGATTACCATTTCCTATTACGAAAACTGTCCATTGAATTGAGGTCGACGTGTAGTGTGTCATAGTGACTTGCTTTCTGGGATTTCGTTTACCGTCTGATGTTTTGTGAACTCTTTACGAATAGTACCTACCACCCAAACAACAATAAAGTGGTCCCTTTAAATGTTCCCGAGAGACTCATTGTCCTTAAAGCTCTCGCTTTATCTGGATACTTTTCGACCTGAAAAACAAGATTGTCAAGTTTTAGGTACTAAAGATATATATCAGAATGTATGTGTATCTTGTAACTTACATCCTCATTGGAAAGATGTACGTGACTGAAAAAGTTGGAGTTTTGAGGCTTAAACTAAAGCAGTGGCTCACTCTGCTCGAGATTTGTAATCCTAAAGCATTTAAACGTTCAGCGAAAAAGTCACTTCTAAACCTGTGCTAGTGACAATGCCAGAAGAAGAACAGCCTGTCACCGAGGAAAACCACACTCTTCAGGACAGGACTGTCATTGACATCCCGAGAAACCATTCCAGAAGCACCCTTGTGTGATGGTGCCAAGGAATGTTCAGATTTTAACAACATTATTCACTGTCCCTAGGACACTACGTTTTGATGACAACAAATATTGTTAAGTAGAGACTTGTGTATATTCCACTATGATTCTTTTGATGTGTCTTTTATTAAAGTACTTAACTATTTGGCTATTATGTATTTATGTCTTTCGTGTTATTCCCAATTACAAAAATAACAATAAACGTGTCCAGAAAAAAGTATTAAAACTTGTCTTGTCTGTCTTCGTGTCAAAAGGTGACATTTCTTGTTTTATTATGGCTACGTCTGCTGTATCTTCCCCCTCTTTCTCCACTTTCAAAGTCATTATCGAACACTTAGATCGTGCTAGTTGGGAGGCCTTGTATCTTCGGCACCCCTTTAACACACTCATTGCTGAAATCAGCGGTTCAAGCAAAACTGAATTTGTCAAACGTTTGATCGAACATAACAATCATTTGCTCGATCGTTAACCTTAACCAATCGTGTGGTGTTACAAACAGTGGCAGTCGGCTTGCAGCCTTTTACGAGAAACTCAAGGGCATCATCGTAATGCTAGTGTCATTTACATTACCCAAAATTTGTTTCAACAAAGTAAAGCCCATCGTACAATCAGTATCAATGCTCATTACATCGTTTTGTTTAAAAGTCCTATAGATAAACCGTCGGTGCAAGTATTGGCCGAACAGTTAGGAACTAATCCATGCGTACGAGGATGCCATTCAAACTCCACACGCCTATTTATTCGTGGATTTAAAACCCACTTCCCCTGCTTATTTGCGATTTCTTACCCATTTATTTCACCACTGGTGTCAAGACGGATGACCTGTTGTGTACAAGTCCAGGTAATCGACTTAACCATAAAAAATATATTAAAACCTCAATCACTTGGATTGTCTCACACAGTGTCAATATTTCTCTTCAGTCTCATCTTCCCGTCGAAATTGATTCGTGCCTTGAACGGCATTAGTGGTGAAAAAAAATTCACAAATAAGGGCTCAAAGACAACCAAAACCACAACCACAACCACAACCAAGAGTCGCTGTCCGCCAAACTGTTAACAGGAAACTTTGCAAGAATTCGAGAGACAGCGACACGATTTGCAGCCACAACGTGTACAACATAAATCCCGAGTGTTCTATAGGATCCGATTGTGGGAACAAGTTTTAAAATTCCAGAATCTGAAAACTGTGAATCTAAAGCCACTAAACCTCCGCCTACGCTCCCAGTCACATGCATAAATCGGGAGCTGGATTGGAGCAGGCGATGCGTGTGTGGTCCCAGACCTGGAAGATGTCAGTATTAACCAGGTGCAATTGGAGTTCAAGAAAAAATAACCCTACTCATGCCCAACCCAATCTCTAGAAAAGAGAGAATGCTCAAATTGCCTATCCGTATGAATGTAGTGTAGTGTGACTATAAACACTCACTCCTTTACTATTGTATGTGTGTTTGCATGCTCGTTTATTGGTGTGGATAACATATAGTGTTTTATTCTTGCTCTTTCTTTAGTGTAGATAGTATATTTGTGTTTTATGCTTGCTCGTTCGTTGGTATGGATAGTATATTTGTGTTGGCTTTTTTCTTCTCGTCCCTTTGCGTGGATAGTATATGTGTGTGTTTTATGCTTGCTCGTTTCGTTGGTGAGGAGAATATATTGTGTTTTATGCTTGCTCATTTCGTTGTTGTGGATAGTATATTTGTGTGTTTTATACTTGCTCGTTTCATTGGTGAAGATAGTATATTGTGTGTTTTCTGCTTGCTCATTTCATTATTGTGGAGAGTATATGTTTAATGCTTGCTCGTTCGTTGGTGTGAATAGTATATCATACGTAAAGTGAATGCAAAGAATGTTTTCCTTCACATCCATGCTTAAAGTATATAAAAGCATACATTTTGTCATTCGCACAATGTGCAAGCTCACGTTCGGTGTGTTGTTGTGGTACAACATATTGGTCTAAGTTTGCATACATTAAGTTTTGGCTGATAAGGGATGGTGTATTATGTACCACTTCATCCACCTACCTTTTAGTTGCGCGGGTCGGCTGCTTTGAGGGGTTGGCTGGTGAGACGGGCAGGCAGGTGTCTGGGCTGTGTGTTGCTTTGGTGGTTTCTTTTCGCTGTCTCTGGGTTCCCTTTCATAAAGGTCAAAGGTCTAAAGTGAAAAGGCCCTGCACTAGGGCTAAAAGCCCAGCACTAAGGCTAAGAGCCTCCTTAAAATAGCAGTGTCGCCCCTTCGGAGCGACATCCATGTGAAAATACAAAATTCTTATTGTCCCTATATCGTCCCAGGTGTTCCATTTGTCCCTATAAATATGTACCCTATACAGTCCCAGGCTGATTTTCCTTCTTTGGCCTCATATGCCCTATATCGTCCTAGTATACTACTAATTTATAGCCAGCAATCATACACCAAAATAATCAGAATAAAAAGTTATTTCAACAATGCGTTAAATATGGTCTTTTTAAACAAATAACCAGGATAACAGCTGATGAAATCCTGGAAAAAGTATTTTCTTTAAACATCAAATCCTCTGCAGAATTCGAAACTGCGGGGAGGAACCTATCGTGGGAGTACAAGTAGTCTGGTTACTAATGAATCTACTCCGAAAGAGCTGCTGATTCTATGTATGTCTTTGTCTCTTCCTGTTGCGTCATCTTTCTTAATCTTTCATTCGGTTGCCATTTTGATTAGATCATAATACTACCCTTCTCACTTTCACATATGACTCTTATTGACTTAGTTGTATCAGTAAAAGTAAATCAGCAGAAGTAATGATTTTTCTGGTGATTTCTTTTCTCATACACTTTCTAATGAGACGAAATCACCTTTTAAAACTAGAGTACTGCAAAGAGAACAGTTTATGCATTTATTGTCTTCAATAACGAGCACCGTAGATACCACATATATGTAAAATGAAGGTATGTTCAATATCTGCTCTTGAAATATAAAAACAGTTGTATCAAAAGCGACAGTAGTCTGCGTAATTTTCATCTGGTATTTTGCGTATAGTCTGTTTCCAAAAACAAACCCAAAGAAAGTCTATAGTAAAAGTCATGCAAGTCACGTATGCACATTTGCACATCGTAAATTAAATATTAAGTTCTATTCTAAAATTTAATACCGATTTTATTTAACCAAAGTCTATTCAGTTATGATTATTGAGTGCTGTGCAGTTTAACTGTCAAGAAACGTCCAGACGAAAATTATCAATTGCCGACTTTTACAATGTTAGACAGGAACAAAACAGTCAAGAAATTAGCATGACGAGTCTAATCGTCACAATGTAGGGTAGTACGAGTAGTTTTCATTTTGACATTCAACATTCAATCCGGATTGTACTGAATCACACCTTTCGGTTAATCTCATCCAAAAATGTCGACGTCCATTGATTTTGCAATATGTTCTTTTCGGGGAATGTAAATAATGACGTTAAAAAGAATATGGATGCATGAGGATCCAGTTAATTAACATTTAAAGGCACGTATAAGTATATTTTAAAAACCGTTATACGTTACTGAAATAATATACTGTTGTTGTATGGTTTAACGATATGTTTCAGCACAAGATTGGCTATACACTGCGGCCAGTATAAATGGTGGAAGAACCAGGGAAAACCCCAGAAAGAACCGCCGACCCACAAGAAGCTACTGGCAAGCTTTCGCACATATCCACAACGAACCCGAGACTCGAACCCACATAGAGAGAGGTGAGATGGCAATGATCGGTAACGGTGAGCGCTTTTGATCACTCCGCAAATATGGCCCGCAATAATGTGTTGAACACATACATAACCTGTATGAAATATAGTAATATGTCACATGTCCACGTTGTCACACGACCTGAGTTAGAACACACACACCATTCAAGCTTTGCTTAATTTGATACTAATTATTTTCAAAGATATTTTACAAGTCTGAATCTGGACTACATAGATCGATGGGTCAGTGTGACCTTGACCAGTACATTTTTTTTACGCTTTTTCTTTTCCTTTACGAAATTTGTTGCAAGATACTGTAAGACGTAGAAACAAATTTTCTTATTTCGGCTAGTTTTGACTCTAACAGCTGAGCTGTCACCAACAAAATTTAAAGTTTGTTTTCTTCCTATAACAGGTAGACCGAGTTTCCTCTGACCTTTCTAGCCCCGTTAGAGACATTTGGACAGCTATATTTGGGTGGAAGGTCAGAGAGAATCCCTTATCGAAAACACGAAATTTCCCCAAACCACACTGTAATCATAAGATAGCAGCTTTAAATATGTGCCATACAATACTAAGTTTTTTGTATATTAACTTTACCTGCCAGATATCGATAAATATAATATTTAAAATTTTCATTCACAACAATAAAAATAGATTTTAGATTTAGCAAAATAGTTCCGCAATACATTTATTAAGTACTTCTCAAACTAGGACTGATATAAAATGGTGTTGTTTGCTAGCAACAAGTGCAATAGAGACAGTGTTGGCATACCTTTATTATATGTTTACACGTACTGTGATTGAACTCTCTTTTAGGAAAGCAACGTGCAACATAACATAGACCACTAGTCTAAATGACTGCTCCCATGTGCTCGCGAAACGAACATGAACTTGTCTAATGTAAATGTACACTAAGTGTAGCAGTTATTGCAATAAGAAAAATTAATTTTGACACAGTAGGCAATATTAACAATGAAAGGGCAGTAAGTGAATTATAAAAGTATTTTTAGAAAATATGCTAATTTTGTGTTCTGTTTATGTTCAAATTTACATCTGAAATTTAGTTAGTGAAAATGACAAAGCGAAGCTATATGTCTTTTAATAGATGCATGCACATCTGGAGCGAGGTCAAGCTGTTTACAACCCAACTTACAGCCAGCAATCATGCATCAAAATAAAGGAAAATAATAGCTACTTTAACGATATATAACATAAACATTATCGTTTTTAAATAACCAGGTTAACCGGCTGATGAAATCCTGAGAAATTCTTTTTCATATGGTTTATGAGATGTGTTACGGAGCGAGAATTATTGTCTGAAAAAAAACATTGAGAACACATCAGAACCACCAATATTTCTATTAAAATACACACTATAAAATCTGGACAGCATTATAATTGTTGACAACGTCCTGAGTAGAGCCGACCTAATTTAAGAATGTATGAAATTAACTAATGATCAAAAAGACTAAGAGATGCGACTCAGCTGTAACGGTGCAAGTGTTTATGTCGATATATGTAGAACACATTTAGCTGGATACGTGTACAACTAATTAAATTTATGGAGGCCTGCGCGTGTTAAATCGCCTTAGTGCACGGATTGGTACCATCTCTGTCATGTGTTTAGTGATTTTCAATTATGGGCTACGTTTGTTTAAACTGAACAAGTCCGGAGTTAATTTTCGACCTGTAGCGGAGTTGTCAGATTGGAAATATTGAGGAAACGGTAATTGATAAGATACTTTGTCAAACAAACTGCATTTTTTTTAGCCTAGTTCAGGCGGGAAACAGATTTCAGTTGGATTGGACACGCTGTAAAGGGTGTGTGATTACGTTGGAAAATTCGCGGTTTAAATGTGCTAATAGCAAATTTAAATCAGTCTACCCTTTTTCTTCAAAAAAAAAAAAAAAACAAACAAAAAAAAAAAAAAAACAAAATGTAAGGAGACTCCGAGTGATTTATGAAGTAAATTCACTCGTAATAGTATCCAGGGGAAACGATTATCTGGAGTTGGAAGACACGATACTGGAAGCAAGAGCTTGACAACAAGCTCATTGCAACAGTCTTATGTAATTCGTTGATACTATGATAAATTCTTGTTGATTTATTCGCTTGTATTTGCATTGATTTATTTGTTTAAATTCGTGGATCAATTTTCTTGAGATGAATATAACTATTGAGTTCATTTATCTGAATTCGTACAATGCTGTTTATTTATATACATTGGCCACTCGTTTGAATGTAGTCTCGATTATTATAGGATCTTATGTATCTAGAATAACTGTTGAATTCAATTTATCTGAATTCGTACAGTGGTATTTTTTATTTATATACATTGACCACTCGTTTGAATGTAGTCTCGATTGATTTAAGAAAATAGTTATTTAGAAATTCATGCCTTATTTTTGTTGAGATGAATTATCCAACAATATATGAGTTCATGCATGATAAGAGCTTTAAGGACAATGAGTCTCTCGGGAACATTTATATTCGTTCTAGTTATGCTGTAGTAAGTATTTATTCATTTGTGTAATTGATAAGGCACTGGAACTAACGTCTCGGTGTTGGGTTCAAATAGCCATTAGCAGAACCATTAATTTTTAAAACTAGGTTTGTATGGTTTGGGATGGCCAATTAGACTAGAGAGCCGTTGGTATGTTTAAATTCCGATAGAACCATATCTGACATAGCGAGGGGGTATTGATATATTCCCACAATATAATGTGACAGAAGATTTAGGTTGTTTAATTTTCTTATTTTGTAAGGTGATACTATTACGGGAAGTATCCACGTTACATGACCTAAACTGTATTTACAAAACTGAAGTTACTACACAGACTTGGAAGGGCCGAAAGTGGCGTAATACCTGAGAATTTGGGAAAAAAAGGAAAAAGTGGCGAGGACCCAGACTTACCGGCACAAGGAAGTCAAATGGGACAGTCACTGTGGAATTTGGACTGAATCAAGACATCAGGTTATGAAACTGTGCAAATGTGCAAATCAATATTTTAGATCGTTCCCTCGATTCGATGATGAACTAATTCTATCGTTTAACAGATCGGCTATAAGCATATTTGTATTTGAAATTTGTTGAATAAGTTAATTCAAAACGAATGAAGTGTATCTTTCAATCTTAATGCACTACACTAACTGTTTAGGAATTTTATTGTTATGAATTTTGATTAAATTTTGTCTTTATATTTTAACTGGGGCTCATGTTCTTCTGTTCTATACATCTGCTCAGATCTTTATCTATTCCACCCATAAGTTTCACACTTTATATCGATATTTACTAGTTCCAGGCAAATTACAGCGTCGGCGATCAAATCTAGATAACGATAAACAAAACCAGACGACTCACCCCAACAAAGTAGGGAGGGAGTGTAATCTGACACCTGTCAGTAAACGTTGCGTAACTATGCAAGCAGCAATTGCTGTGTAGATGTGTAGAAACAGAGTCACCTTTATTTTCCCGCTACAAAAACTCTGTAAAATACTAAAGGGAATGAATGGGATTTTTTTTACCTTAAATTAGAAAGTGATTTTAAAATTTATGATACTGATTTCTCTCTTCGCCGTTTTGAAGTTTTACTGATTATAGCTTAATGAAGCATTTTTCACAGGTCGGGAGATGCGGAATGTTCAAATAAGTTTAATTCAGGGATAAACATCGAAAGGTAGACCTGAGCCCAGGAAAGGCATAATTTGGTGTGATGTCAAAAATTCAATCTCTCCAACTATAATATTAAAGCCGTCTGGAATTACATGACTGTTGAAACGAAAGATATATACATGGCGAAGTAAATGGTGGTAAAAGTGTTAGAAGATAAAAAACATTGGACAAGCTGATCGAATGTGGTGCACGAAATATTGTACAAAAGGATAATTGGTATTAATTGTTTAAAATTGATATTAAATTTTTAAAAATTGTAAATAAATGAAAAGTTCACGAGTTTAATATTTAGTACACTAAAATATGCTTGAAATTATTTGAATGCGCTTGTGCGAGTTTGAAAAGTCGCTAGTGACCATCAAAATTTCATTTAACGGTACCATTCACATTTGATTAATCTTGCAGGTTGATAATGTAGCAAGAACGCGAATAATTTTCAATATCTATTGCCAAATTAATGATATAAATATCAACTACTATATTTACTGTACTACTATTGTTCGTCATTGCACTGATTACACGTGCTTTTTACCCCCCGACTGAAGTTTTAGGAACAAATCATTGTGTGGCTTACAAATGCATTGACGTAAAATTCCATGTATTTAAACACTGCTAAGCCGAATCTCAGGTTAAGTTTTATAAATATTTACAGTTGTTAAAACTTCAGTTGGTCGAGGAGAATCATCCATGTTTCCGATGGCTATTTTCCTTCTTCTTATCTTTCATACAAACAATATTAATATTTAATTTTTTTCTGCCAAAACAACAAACATCTAAAGAATATAAACTAGAACCAAGAGTATTTACAATTTAGTTTACCAGTAGCGATATCTAATTGAAATGTCATTGGATAAATAAATGTATGGATTCCACTATGTGTTCAGAGTGTCAAGAGAAAAATACACATTTAAGATAAACAAACGAGGCATTGATAGCAGAACACGTAGAACGCATTAAAAAGTGATATGGCGAGAACATAGAGTACAAAAAAAGTTGTTAAAGTGATCAAAACGTTAGATGATATTTGAACGCAAGAAGTATATTTTTACAAGCACTGATGCAAAATACCAAATCAGCCACGCTATTAAAGATACCAATTGTATAATTGATGACCTCGATATTGATCACGCTATTATGTGTTCATCATATGAGCTATGTGATCCTGAGCAACAGGTGTCTCTGACTAAACTAGGTTTTTGCATCTTTGCAAGCCAAGGATCCGATATGTCAACACTCTCTACATCCTGGTGGATCGCGCAGATATTTTGGTTTTGTACCCTAGGAAATTGTAAATGATGTTAGCACACTGATAACTAAAATGACTGAATTTGTCTAAAGTAAACAATCCTTAGCAGTTATTTAAATAGGGAAAATGATTTTTGCCAGACTAGACAATATTAATTTATAAAAATGCAATTAATGCGTTACCAAATATATAAAATGTAAAACAAATTTACCTCTGAAGTTCAGGCAGTGAAGATGAGCAATATTTTTGAAAGGTGCACATCTGGAGTAAGGCCATGCTGTATACTCTCTAACCCATATTACACCCATCAATGATACATCAAAATAAAGTCAATTAAAGGTTCTTTGAGCAATACCTAAGATATACAATGTCTTTTTTAAATAGCCAGCATAACTAATGAGAAAACACGAGGAAATTAGGTTTTTTTTAAAAAAAAAATTCGAAAAACAATACAACATACGAAACTTTAGAGCGCCACCTTAAAACAAATATAAAAATGTATGCAATTATTTATCTTATTTGCATAGTATTATGTATGATATTCTAAGCAAAATGGTACCTAAACATGGATTTTATGAATGAAAATAAACTAATTTTGCTCTTGCTTACATAGTTTGCTATGAGGCATATTTGTGTGAGTAGTGACCTTAATTATGGGGAAATTAGAAGTCTTAGGATATGGAAATATAGTAAACTTAAATTTAAAACTGTGGCATTAGGTATAGGAATTATATAGTGAAAATGTTTCGTTTCATTTATTTGCAATGAAATTTTTAAAAATGATGACAAAGCAGATTTGCTTTTTCCGTATTAAACAATAAGCTAAAATTTTAACCTTTGACCTTTGACCTTTATAAATCTTACCTGTTCCATCTCTTTTCAAACTAAAATTTATTGTTGACATCTCATGAATAATTATGAAACTCCGACACTAATAAATATTGTTCTGAGGGGGAAAATACAAGCGAATTATTCAAAATGACTTTTGTGATGCTTGCGACTTAAATATTTCAGCCATATAAACATTTATCACTATCAAAATGTATTTGCATCCATCGTTGCATTTCTCATTTGATTGCATGTCCACAATGTCTACTAGCCACTTGTCATCACAGTGACTAACATAGCCTTTATTAGGGACATTGTCGCCTAACTTGTTAACGTAATGATTTGGCGTACTGGTCAGTTATTCATTCTTTCTATTCAGCGTATTTTTATTTAAAGGTTGTCATTTTTTATTGTTGCCCCTGCGATTGATATTACCTGTACTTTCTGAATCGTAGTAAAGAGATCTTAAACATTCTTTGTCATCCATGTATAACAGTATAACACAACATGATAATAATTTTAACGCTGGCAAATTATCTTTATGCTTTATTAATAATGCAAATATATACAAGGGATATTTTAATTGCAGCAATTTGCACCATTTCTTCGATCATTTCAATGTGTGAAATATTTAAGAATTATGTTAAATTATACCATTCCTATACTTGAGTTTAAAATCAGTGACTTCGAAAACTGAATCAATGTGTGCTGTTTGAAATAAAACTTTGTTTTCCATATTTCTTTTCTTGTTTTTGTCTAATGGTTGTATATCTTATAATGCTTGAAAGATCTTCGAGTCGTTCTGTAATATAGGTCAAAAATTTTTTTTACTCAGATCAGATCAGTAATTTATTCCTTCTTCATACGTTTTGTTTTACCAATATTATTATTAGGATTTATAATGTTCATTAGCTTGTTTTCAATTTTAAAATTCAATGCAATGTGTAAAGCTTTAATTTGTCTCATACATGTCATTATATAATTCTGATGGTTTCAAAGGTTCAAAGGCCTAGTCTATGTTGTTATACGACCAGATTGGATCACATTTTTATTCCATTCAAACGTGTAAACAAAAACACATTTTTTCTTGATACTCTTCGTGTTGCTTTCATGTTAAACTTATGAAATATTTTACAACCTCTTTGAAGACTGTTATTACCAATTACACAAATTTTAATGGGTTGTTTTATTGCTCTCTACTAAATGTACAACAAGTAGATAGCTTGGACTATAGGACACTTTTAAAAACATAAATTGAAATATGAGTGGATTAGAAATGTTCTCTTATTTCTTTAAAACAAGGGTTATTTCTTGAAACCATACTCGTATAGATAGCACAATGCAATATTTTGATTTTAACATTGTTAACTGGGTAACTCTGAAATATCCATATATGAGGAGGTGGGCGGTTTAAAAGATGCTATCGTTCAGAGTTTCAATCTTTTTTTATTAATCTACCGTTCTCACATTGATACATTTAAGGACATATTCTTTTAATAACAATGAGGTGAATCCGAATGTAGTAAATGATATCTGGGATACTATTTTCTCCTCAAAATTATATATAAAGGATGGTGCCACATCATATTTGCATGGTTTTTTTTAGAAGTGTATTTAGCTCTAAATCTCGACAAATTGTTTTAGGTGATAATTTTATTTTATTTTGCACTTTTATTTTTTGTTTTCCCCAGATATATATATATATATATATATATATATATATATATATATATATATATATATATATATATATATATATATATATATATATATATATTAGAATAAAAAACATATCAGGCCAGTTTAAGAAACGATTCTCGTTCACAGACGAATTTTTACCGCGCTAATTGAAAAGAAAGAAATAAGTCTCTTTCCTGGCACCGATGGACCATCCACAGTTTTGTTATGGATTTTTTAAAACATGTATCATTTGCTTGTACAGTATATCCTACGTCTATCAGTGGATTATATTAATACTTGGGACGATTAACTATAAAACACAGCAAATATCTTGCTGCGACAAACTCACATGTCCCCTTGACGTTGGTTTCTAGGTCATATTCATAGAAGATTTAGGATAAGGTTTATACAGGTTTACATTTGCTTATATTTCCTGAATCCATTAATTGATTATGTTCACACTCTTGATGAAGATTGTAAGGAAAAGAAAAAAAATCATTCTTATACATATTCCCTAGTCACTTTTTCCTTGGCATCAAGGTAATGCCAGCTGAAAATTTGAAATGAGTTTTTTTTTTTCCATTTGATTTGTTCAAGAAGCCACTTGAAGGATTATTTTGTCTCATTAGAAAGCATAGAAAATATATTTTGCAGCAAACTGCTCACCCATCTGATTTCAGGGTCAATGTAACAAGGTTTATAGCAGTGTTTATGAGTGGGTTCGAAGTGCAAAGAGAGAGAGAGAGAGAGAGAGAGAGAGAGAGAGAGAGAGAGAGAGAGAGAGAGAGAGAGAGAGAGAGAGAGAGAGAGAGAGAGAGAGAGAGAGAGAGAGAGAGAGAGAGAGAGAGAAAGGATTTGTTTCGTTTGCTCTTGTCGGTCTAACGTCATTTTCTAGCACATATGAGTGTATACATGGCAGATGGTATATTTGATGGAGGACGAACTCGGGATTTGGAAAAACTACCGACCCAGTGGATTCTACCTGCAAACTTTCTAACATTCTAACGTTGGTCGAGCCTAGATTCGAACTAACGCGGAGACCGGTGAGATGTCACTGATCTGTAAAGGAGAGCGCCTTAGTCCACTTGGCCACACTCAAGTCCCCGGGACTTTCTCACATGGGTACATTGTGTCACTCATATATAGGAATGAAAGATGTAAATTTCCATCGACAAACAGCTATCAAAAGTGAACCAAGTGCCATGTATTTCCCCTCATGAGATGTTTAGCAAGGGCCCTACATCCCTGAACAAGAATGTTGTGCTAACATTATTGATGACTGGAAGGTAAATCAGACATAGGAAGAACAACAAAATATGGACACGTTAATCACAATTGAGTAGTATTATAACAGAGATTTGAGATTCGTGTAGTAGGGTCAATGCTTTTTACCTCTTTCCATGAATTTGTCCTCATATCACAAGCGGGTACAAGCGATTCTGCGCGATAACCTGCGAAAGTTACCACGAAGCAAGTAGAGGACAACTATATGGCGTAAAGACTTAAACCTAGACCATAACCCTTTATCATTCATCATACTAATTTGTGGCCACCATTCGATTACTAACCCATATGAGTGATGATTATGGTTCAAAACATCGTAACCATACGAAAGTATCCCATTAATAAAATTCTCGTGTGGCGCCTTAGTACACAACACTTGCTTGATTTTCACTGCCTGTAAATCAGTCGTTAATGTTCTGGTTTCGAATATGCGCAAGAAGTTGCGAGTGGTTTTCGTTTAATCCGAATCAGCCATCGAGTACTTGGTAATTGTGCTAAAAATGTGTTGTGCTACTAACAGACGTTCTGAATAGTCGCGTATTTTTAAATGTGGCCTGCGCGAGATTATTTTTCACCACCGCCGTCAAAACCACTAGTTATCAATATACATGAAAGAAGAAATCGCATCTATGAATCTATGATAGTTTCGGTAGTAAAATTCCAGTAAAACCAAGGCCAAAAGTGCTCTCGTCGTTGATTCCGCAAATAGCATCTACAACCACGCACACGTTTATACTAGGTTGTACTGATGTTTTCATCTTGCATTTGTTGTTCTGCTTCTTCGGTAGTTTTGATGGTCCATCACAGTTCTTATAGTAATATTGCATCGTGGAGACTAATTGATCGACATAATACCTTTCTTCAGTTGCGATACTTCCAAACCATAAATTCTTCTTTACTGGTACAACTGTCATACATGGAAAATATCTTCCGGGGAAATATTGAGGTTTCCTGCAATTGATTGTTCAATGGGCCAGGCACTAAGCTAAAACACACCGATCACGCCTTTGCTTTTGGCCTATAACGATCGTTTTCGTCCAAATAACTATTATGCGACAAGTGCCACGGGCTAAATAACGTCATTAAACTAATTTTACAAGATAAAATGTTTAACTTGTTTTAATTTTAGATTGCATCATTTTATAATTTTTGTACCAATTTCCAGAACAGAAATGTATAGTTAAAGTTCTGATAGTACAAATAACGGTTGATGACGTCATCATATTCAAATATTAGGACCTAGACAGATGATGGACCCGGAAGATTCTGCACCGTGTTCGGAACGATTATTAGACCCCAACGCATATTTACTGCTGAGTAAAAGCTAGCACAAATGGGCTACTTCCTCAAATGGTTCACGTTTCCAGGGTTTGTGACCGTAATGGTGAAAATAAAGGTTATTTCGCCTGATTGGATTCATGTGATGGCCGTCGTTACTGTTTTTTTTTTAATGGATATGTATAGTTTTTCAGTCTTTGTGGGATTCTGAAGGGATAAAAGACGCGTGAGAAAATTCGAATCGAGCGGAGGGTTGTGGTCGAGTTGCATTCCTTGTATTATTTTATAATACCGTTTAGGTGATTTCATGTAGTCAGAAATTTCGTCGTGCTTTTTTGATAAAACTGCAGACTCCTGTGGTCAAACATATAGGAATACGCGTGCAATGTGATGTTATGATCACCGTCCCTCCATCGGTTAATCAGAATTTATGGCAAGCACCCAAGCCCACTTAAAATGTGAGTCGCATCCAGGATACTAAACCTTCGTGTTCATCGTCATCCTGCAAAACATTTTACAAAATATAATCATTACAGAATGAATTTATGTTAGTAGAAAACAGATTACTGGATCCACCAAGGGATCACGTGTGTCAGGGATTAATTAAAATAGATGCAATAAACTAACGACGAACAGTACGAAACTAGTAACTAACTAGCCTACCTCGTAGGCTAGTTAGTTACTAGTTTCGTACTGTTCGTCGTTAGTTTATTGCATATATATATATATATATATATATATATATATATATATATATATATATATATATATATATATATATATATATATATATATATATATATATATATAGAGAGAGAGAGAGAGAGATAGAGTGAGAGAATGCATATATATATATATATATATATATATATATATATATATATATATATATATATATATATATATATATATATATATAGAGAGAGAGAGAGAGAGAGATAGATAGATAGATAGATAGATAGATAGATAGATAGATAGATAGATAGATAGATAGATAGATAGATAGATAGATAGATAGATAGATAGCAACTGTTTCTAAAGGCTCCTGTTTTTCATTGCTGAAATACGGACCTTAAGTACCGCTTTTCGCCTAAAGGCAAGTTTTCATTGATATATGTTCTTTACAAATGTTAATATTTATCGTTATTTTTTTATTTTAAACGCACTTTATCTTATTACTGGTAATATAGTACCGAGCAAGCTAGAGCTAACCGTCGTTCACAGTGGGTTATCGAACGTGTTTTATTTTTTCGATTACGAGTCTGAAGTTCTATCTGTAAGCTACCTCGACTCCATAATATCAATTTCAATTATTCCGCTGTTTATTGATATATTCCCCTTCTGTTTCTTTTACTTTTATAACATTAAAATTATTCGCCATGAATGTTTTTAATTTATTTCCTTTTCTTTCAGAACTTAATCGATCGAAAATCAGGGGAAGTAGCGATATTGCAGTTGACGTTCTGCTCGGCACAGGTGACTGACCAGTATGAAAGGTGATTCCTACGCGAGATACCCTAACAACATATGCGGTTTGATAATAAAATAAACGCTTGTAATGCTCACATGTTTGATTTGTTTTTATCGAAGTAAGAAACCAGAGCTCAAGTTTTCACAATTGAAAAAGGAGCATGCGCCAACAAAAGCAAAGAATCGATTCTTCATTTTATGTGTACTATGCTAAATATTTCCATGAAAATCCTTTCATCCGTTGTGACAAAATTTCCCCAGAAATTATAACCTGTAAGATTAATTATTTTGTTGTATTTTACCAAAGAACAAAGCTAGAGGAAAGCCATTACAGATTATTGTTATACAGGTATTGATCTTTAAAGAATAGATGAACTATAGGTGCTAGTATGGCTTTCAGTTTTTCGAATCACCAAAGAACATCCTGTTATCGGAGAACGACCCTGTACTGAAACATGTGATTCTAAAATCTGTTTATTAAAGAACGCATAAAATACCATTCTTATCATAATTCCATCTACAGTCTTCAGCTCTCATTGCATGGAATCCGTGTCAGTAGCAAGAAAAGGTGAATATCATAATCATGTATGTCGTATGCTTACTTTTGAAACCAATTTGTTTCAGTTATTAAAGGAAGAAATTTAAGCATTTTTTTTAAAGATATGATATAATCATAATTCTGCCAAACAATTAGATTTGATTGAAGTTGTTCCAAATAGTTTTAGACCTTCCCCCAAATACAGATTCCATACTTAAAGGATTCATTTAACAACACACAAATAATTATTTATTCATTTTTGTTTGTTTTACCTCTGACGAAAATCTTGTTATTATAAAAAGATTTACAGGCAAGATAACGTAATATTTTAATCCGAGGAGCAATTTTGGGTTTTTTAATTAAGGTACATGAATACGTTCCATAAATAAACAGAGTAACTTCTTTGCAACTAAAATCCATTCACTTAGTTTTAATGTTTCGAAATGATGTTTTCACATTCTTGCGTGTTTCAAATTCTTTATATAGAGTAGACTATATTCTCTGGAATATTCATTACGGTCCCTTAATTGCGAAATGCTTCAGGTTTCTTTCTTTATATATTTTTGTTGAATGACTAGTTAGTTTTAGACAATAAAATGAACAAGCATTCTCCGCGAGAAAGTTGCTACAAGATAATGCTACAAGATAACAAGACATTTCTTTCCCCTTCTCCAAATGAATGGATTCCGTCTTTGATCCAAATACGTACATACTCAGTAAATATCTTTCCATGTTGGACTTATTTGGCTTTGAAGACAAAAAGATTTTACTATTTTGAATCGTTCAATAAAGTGTCTAATCTCATCAAAATTGGTTCTGTATTATCCTCGGAAGCAGCATTTAGTATATGGTGTTATGTATTATACCCATTCTTGTGTGATCTATTAGTGTTTCTTCAGTATCGAAAGTACATCTATTTAGCGTCTCTGTTAATGGACAGTTCTCGATGTATTGCGTCGGTACCGTTTATCTGATGCCCATGATAAGAATGCGTTGAGCTCAGGGAAAACATAATATGCACCCGGGGAGACTGAATCATAGTACGTCATCGATTTATGTTCATTTAATGCGAAGCGCAGACACCAGTCACTGGTAGGGATGCTAGATTTTACAGGCATGTTACAGTGTAATAGCGTAACTTTTATGTAACTTGATGCTATCACATAGTGCTAGACGATAAAATATTTCAGATTGTGTTGTAATGTCGGCAGTCTGTCTTTTATCGATATTATGCTGAGATCAAAGAACTGATCATAAAGTGCTATTCACAGATACATGGTAGTACATTAAGAGCCTTGGCGCGGTGGCTTATATCAAGCAGATTTCTAATGGCCAAGGACAAAGCAAAATAAACTCAAACATTTATTTAATTTATCGTATCGTACGTATTCAAAAAAAAAGTTGTGGTGCGTGTGAGGAGGAGCTGGGAGGTATTTTGTGCAATGCCAAATCTACAAGAATGAACAAGCCTGTGAAAGAATTTAGCAACCCCAGCACAGCGATTTTCTTTTTTGGGGGCAGGAGGTGGAGTGGGGGTGCGGGAGTTAATCGATAGTTGTAGAAACCGATATCATAAGTCAGTTTTTTTTTATTATTTTTATGTGACTCAGTTTTGTCATACTCCTTTTTCCATAATGCAATTAATAAATATTTGAAAAGTTTATATTTTAACAGATGCAGTAAAAGATGGATTTTTCAGTTCGTCAGGTTGATTACTGTAAAAAATTGAATTTGTTTAATATTCAATAAATAAAAAAGTAATAAGCACTAATTATCTGGAAAAAAGTCAAACTTTGTTCCCCTCTGTTAATTGTTCTCTTTGAACCTTAATGTGAAAGGGAAGGAGTCTGGCGAAGTGATGAATAGAATGAAAGGCGGAGGATATACTTCATCAGTTATTAGTTGTGCTTGATGAGAGTATGAGCGCTTTGAACTAATCAAGGTTATGTCCCTTGCCAGTTTAACCACTACGTCCCTTTTGTTGATACCGTCTATCATTACCAGCCGGTAATTCCAGTACACAGCATCCTAAAATTGTGCTAATGAGCAAGATAAAGTTTGGAAACTTTGGATAATGTACAAATTGTCAGGAAATTCAGTCTTGCAAAAAGCTGCTAGAATCAGGGAAAAGATATAGTATTTGGATAGTGTAGAAAAATACAACATATTTCCATTTTGAATAAGAAGAATTACATATTTCTCGAAGACTTCGTCTGAATTTGTTCAGATAATTACTAGTATATATGGTTGCCATTGTGAAAGCTGGATGCGGGATGTCAGAGGTTCGAATCCAGACCGATCCATACCAAAGACTTTTGAAAAGGGTACTAGCAACTGCCTCGCTAGGCGCTCAGCATTAAAATGTCAGTGTTAGGACTGGTCGGCCTGGTGTCAGAATAACATGTCTGAGTGTTTGGGACTTCATGCTACATGTCTGCGACATGATTCCCCAGTGCAAGACATCACTATGACGACTGCCACACTGCAGATATCGTAGTGATATGACTTAATTTTTTTAAAGCTACTTTAAAATTCTAGATCACGCACACACACACACACACATCTTCATTGTTTGATAATGAAATATTCAGCGCTATAATCTGTCATAAAGCGTTGAAAATAGTTGCACAATGTTGTTTTCTGAACAATAATAAAAACAGAAAGCAATGTAAATGCGCGTACACTAATGTGGTATGGCATGGACTAACCCCATCATCATGCAAAACAGGTGGAAGATTTGCTAATGTCAGCTTCACCCAGTCCTACTTCATTTTGATTAACCATTGTAGGCATAACCCTTTCAGCTGCATGACCATATTATATAACAAAGAAAATAACCTTTATAGCATAGCAACGTTTTGTTGTGAAATAAATGAGAATATCCATTTCTTTCTCTTCTGTTTACCCCTGTCGGAAAAATACTCCATCTATATCATAAAGGCGCATGAGTGATAAATGTAAATATATACTTTTGGTATTTACATAACGTAAACATATTTTTAATGACACGTATATTTAGTAGAATGTATTGGTGCAAGAAGTGTGCAATGCGTTTCCGTTTCATGTATAAAGTGCATCAACATAATAGCCTGACGATTTGCAGGATATTGGTGTTGTAGCGAGATCCTCATTTGTCGTAGCATAATGCGCCTGCAGATCAGGGTCTATGTTGTTTGTTCCACTGATTATTTCTAGCAAACTGCACACATCCGGATCTGTCAGCGCATTATGCGAGGGCAGATCTTTGCATTTTTTAGTTTGACTTGCCTTAAAAGTGAGTATATACGTTTTTTTTTGTGTTAGGAATCCTATTGAATATTTGACGTGCTCATTTCGCAACACTGAAAAAATAAATTCCTATTTCAACTCATTGATTTTCATTCATTACCAAGTTTTATTGCTGGTATCTTAATTTGTTCTAGTTATTCTATAGTTTCAACAGGGGCTTGCATTTTCTGATAACAAAAACGACAATACATGTTTTGCTAAGTAGTGGTCGATAATTATGGAAAATAATTATTGTAATGGGTAATTGGGAAAATTAGAATGTATGTGAACAGCACATCAAAGCAGTGAGAACAGACACAGACGTACTGTAATATCTGAACTCTGGCACCATAACAGTCGTAAATATCTTCAGAGAGTTCATGGCGTTCTATATGATTTCATTAATAAAGGAATGCATTCCTTTGATGTCAAAATAAAACAGAATCAAAGACACCATTTGCAACACATCAATTAAACGGTTTTCTCTTTTCATTAAAAAAACATGTGATCTGACCATATGTTGATCAGCCCAAATTGTGTTTGAAAAACATAATTTGTTTTTTTGATGCTTTTGTCAGTTAGATTTCCATACAATTTTACAGGAAAAGAAGGTTAAATTCTACAAATAAATAGAATTCATGGGTCGAATTGTACCGCAATAGTAATGGCAGAGACAAAAAAAATGATTCTTAATGAGGTCCGGCTGTAACAGGCTGTATGAAGATTCGGTTTAAGTTTTAAACTTCATTTAATGGAATCTAAGCCACATTTTTGTCTCTGACGATTGCGTGAGCGTACAACGGGCTTTCTATAGCGGTTCTCCGTTTGTTATGGCTTCACGAACAAACTGTTTGAAATAGGAAACCATGTGATTAATAGTAATCACACGCCTTCTGAGGTGCAATATATCGATGAATTTAATTGACCTTAATCGTACCCAAAGTTATGACAAAATATAGACATGGATTTGACTCCATGGAAAACTTCGAATCATTAGTAATTCTTTGGTCTTTGTTTGGTGAGAAACCACAAAACTTTGCACGTGACAGAACCGGGGAACAAACTTGGGATCGTAGAAGCTCAAAGCGAACGCGTTACAGTTGTTCTATCCCGGTGTTGATTAGGTATCACAGTGATATGTGCACGTAGAGGCTCCAGAAAAAAAAAATCATTTTTGCACAGGAAATAAAGTTAAAACTACCTGGACGAAAAACCTAAATATTGTACTATTGATTTGAATTTACTATTTCAATTCCATTTGCCATTCCTAGGTTGTTGTTGTTGTTGTTGTTGTTGTTGCTGTTGTTGTTGTAGGGTTTACCGCCATTTTTAAGCAAACCATAGGCTATACATGGCGGCCAGTATTAATGGTGAAAGAAGAACCCAGGAAAACCCAGGAAAGAACCACCGACTTACGAAAGGCTACTGACAAGATTTCTCAAACAACCACATTTCTAGGTAAAGTAAATACCTTCTTATCACAGCTTTGAAAGAATGCTCATAGGCTACAGTGTGTGTGTGTGTATGTGTGTGTGTATATATATATATATATAAAAGTATTTATATGTATATCTATGTATGTATATATATATATATATATCTGTCTATATATCTATATATGTGTGTATATATATATATATATATATATATATATATATATATAATGCGTCATAAATACTAAACATGCTTGCATATAAACCCTTTGGTTATTTTGAAGATGTGCGCATGTCACCTGTTCATTGTTGTTCACGGGCTTGAAGAATCTTGCTTTTTCTAAAACCACTCTATTAACCAAGTTGGTTGCAATAAGGTAAGAAGAAGATAAAGATAGTATATGCATACATGAGCAGTAATTTCGTGTTGAATCAACCAGCTGCCTCGGCGCTTTGACTGCATCGCACCTGACAAATATAATGTCCATGCGAGAAAAACGGATTTAGAGGATACTCTACCTTCAGCATATCATGCTTATGATAATTACGTTCGGTTACTTCATTTTAATAAGTGCTGTCTATACTCGCTTATAAGTCGAATCAAACAGCAAACAATACAAGTGATGTGATGTGATTATGATTTTTAACGTAGCTTTAACAATTTTTCAGTCATATCGCTACAATGCCTGCACTGTGGCAGTTTATGGTATAACGGTACCAATTGTACAACCCCAGGTGGGAGGAGCTTAAGGTGTAGGGAACATTGCATTCAGAAATAAACGACAAAACTAGCTGTGATTGGTGCATTATGTAAGAGTTGTACTTTCTGTTAGGCTTTAAAAAAAAGTTGAGCCTCTTGGCAACATGTGAAATTATGTTAATTCATATCTAGATCACATTTTGTATTTTTTAAGATTTTTTTAAAATGTGGTACACATGACTGAAAATGTGTCCGGTGTAACTAGATAACTCTTACCACTGTCTAGTTCCAGCAGAGTTATCTCTCTTAAACGCAATGGAGTACCTATTTTCGATGTTATCAAATTAACAATCTAACATTGTTCTCTGTGACAGTGTGTGACATGCATGCTGAGGTAGGATAGAAAGTATATTTATTTCGCAAAACATTAGCATTGCGGTCTATGGATAAGCAATTGGTACCGTGATACCTTATAGTTATGTCTAGCACTGGGGCATCATTCTGCAGACTTGCAGTCATGTAGCAAAATGTCCCACCCAGTCACATTATCCAGACCTAACACCAATCTCTTAATGCTGAGCGTCAAGATAGGCAGCTGTTAGTACCATTCTTGTAAGTCTTTGGAATGACTCGACCGGGCATCGTACACACGACCTTCCACAGCAAACAATAAAAGATCATGATCTGCATTATGCACCTGCAGATTAGAGTTTATGTTGTTTGTTCTGCTGATTACTCATTACAAAGACCCAGCTCTACCGGCACATTATGCGACCACAGATATGGGTCTATACAGTTTGCAGTTGGACTCGTCTGCCTTTACAAGTGATAATTTAATATTAACGAAACGAAATTAACAAGGCTAATTGTATGCAGATCGTGCCAAAGAAAGGAGCAAGACATTTCGACGCGTTTCGTAAAGTATATCTGAAACAAGACAAATATAACTTATATTCACTAAATGACGGAAAAAAGGAGTTTTATTCCGCAATACATATTGCTCAGGTGGCATAGTGGTTAGACTGTCCGCCTCGGATGCAGGAGGTCGCAGGTTCAATCACTTGCAGAATCATACCAAAATCTTACACAAATGATACTAACAGCTGCCTCGCTAGGCGCTCATCGTTAAGAGATCAGTGTTAGGACTAGTCAGCCTGGTGTGATATTATGATTGGTTGGAATATCATGCTACTTATATGCAGCATGATGTCCCAGTGCTAAAAATAACTATGAACTGTCACACTGCAGGCATCGTAGTGATCTGACTGAATTTTTTTTAAAAATCTACGTTAAAAGTCCAAATCACATACATTATTTCGCAATAAAGACTCCAACGCGCAAATAAATGTCTCGCATATGACAAAATGCAATCACTTTTAAGATATAACTGCGAGACACTTGATTTTCCATCACACAAAAAAGTAATCTTTCAGAACATATTTAAAAATATAGCTTTCATGCCGTATATACTCGCTTTCAAGTTGAGGCCCCCAAAACACAAACAAGATAGACCCTGCTCTGCCTTCGTATAGTGAGCCGGGAGATCAGGGTCTATTTTGTTTCTAAGACAGTAGATATTGGTCATTGCAGTTTTGGAATTGGATCTATTAGCCAGTATAAACAGTAATTATAATTTTTATTGTCATTTGAAAATTTCATAAGGATGAGCCTTACGGGTGTCCAGATTAGCTTAGTCTTTAGAGTGATGGAAAAGTTCGACAAAGGTCTTGAGATCGAAGCCTAAAAAAGATATCTTTCGTTTTAATTGACATTAGTTTTTCTGAATCGGTTTGGCCATTTTGCCTTTCAAACAAATAACATAAGCTTATCGGTATGCTGGTCTTTATATTTGAAAAAAAATGCATCCAGAAAAAAGATCTGACGTAGCATATATTTTTTATTGTCTTATAACCCAATATATGCATCTTAATAAGTTTAAAAGTGATTCAGTGCGCATGTAGCAGACCTATATATCGACACCAGTCATCAATACAGCAATGGTTTTCTGGTTTGGAATGTAAATATGGCTTTAAATTAAGAAGCGTGAACTATACTTTTCTAAAAATAAATTAGAGAGGAAATAAAACGATATTATTTTCCCCAAATAAATGGGATTGAATTTCATAATAATAAGGTACAGTTGTCACGCGTCACAATGAATCTGCACTGTTATGAATCAACAATCTAAGGGAATTTTCATTTTGAATCAAGACAAATTTCCCATCATTTTTAGGTGATAGAGAAAGGCTGCATCGCCATAAAAACTGAGCGGTTTGTGATAGTGTAAGACTTTTGTAGGTATGAGCTCAGTAAAGCAATTGGAGAATTCAAACGATGTGTATTTAATATTTAGATCAGGATACGATGCATATCGCAATACAAGAATTCAGAGACAATACTTGCCGTGAAAAAATAATATATATATATATATATATATATATATATATATATATATATATATATATATATATATATATATATATATATATATATATATGTGTGTGTGTGTGTGTGTGTGTACTTAATATTATGTGAAAATTTATGATGAATTTGACTTTGTTATTTCCAATGTATTAATAGTTTAACTTGTTTTCCAGTCATCTGAACAAATTTACAAGGCAATTCGTTGTAAAGTATTTTGATATAATGACAAATTGTCAATGTTTTGAAAAGATGACGTTGGCATATAACAGTAATGTAAGTCCTTTCTAAACAAATTTGCACTATCAATAATTCTTTTTCTTGCAGGCGTAAATCATTTGTTATCATCATAAAAATGACCTTGTAATATTTATTCCTATATTGCAATGAAAAGTTGTACACCCCTCCTCAACTTTATTATGGTGGGTTACTTGGTTTTAACTATCGTTATCTAGAGGTGATCGCCAACGGTGTTATTTGCCTGGAACGAGTAAATGTCAGTATAAAGTATGACTTATAGGTGGAACAAACAAAGATCTGAACAGATATAAAGAACAGAACAACACGAAACCCCGTTACAAATAAAGACAAAACTTGATCAAAATTCATAACAATATTAAAATCACAAAGATGGTAAACGTTGCAATTTGAAAGATACACTTCTTTCTTTTTGTAGCAACTTATTCAAAGAATTTCAAAAAGCAAATATGATTATATCAATAGCTGACCTTTTACCAAATAGAATTATGATGATTTTACGAGAAATTTACTTATCAAATTACTCGGAGTCTTCTTTATGTTCTTACGTTCGTTTTCTCTTGTAAAAAAGCGTAGACTAATTTGTAAGTATGCTCTTAGTACATTTAAGCTGATAGTTTTACGTCCCCTTCCAAAGCGTGTCCAATCGGAATTAAATAAAATTCCCGCCTCACTAGCCTCGAAACACTGCAATTCGTTTGACGAACAAAGATTATCCAACGATTCATGGTATCCTTCAGAAACGACAGTTTCCATGCAGATCAGAATTTGATCTCAATCATGGTAAGTTCAAACAAACGTAGCCCTTAATTAAGTATTGATAACTCATGACGGAGCCTGTACCAATCCGTGCATTATGGCTGTTGAAACGTGCGCATGTCTCCATAACTCTAATTAATTGTACACATGTATAACTAAATGTTTCCTACAGAGATCAACAACAACAAAACAGAGAATGACATAAAAAAATGTGCTCATTTACAAGTGACATCACGATATATTATATCGCTATAAATATATCGATGTTCTCGATACCTATCGCTGCACATGCCTTGTGGAATCTATTGTGAATATTTTGATATAATTGTTAACTACCTGTAGTGCTTTCTATATAAACATACTTCCAAATATGCAACTTTTGACAGATCACTAAAAATTACTAAATCCTTTCTGAATCATTCATACGAAATATAATTTAAATCTGGAGAATGATGTATCCTGCTTGTAAAGTTTCCTTTTGTCTAAATTAAAGACGCGGCTTTGTTCTAAGTGCTTCTTAATGGGAAACATCACATGTTGATTAAGTTTTATATGTCTGCGTTTGGAGGATTGATACTTTGTAATCCAAGTGTCCAGACACCATTAGAACTGAAATGAGACTGCAGAACGATTCATTTGGATTGATTTAACGTAAATAAATGCACCGGATAGTCGGGATGAAAGAAACTGTCCCAATGCGTTTGCTTGACTCAGACTAGCAGAAGTCTGACAAACAAATTTACGTCTCCAAACCCATCAAGCAATTTGACTAATATAGAACTTGATTGAATTTAGCTTTTCACTGACAAGCAACATTTGTCTGCATATGATCATAATCAAATGTATGCATTATAAAAGCATTAATTTATCTCGGGGATAAAAGAAAATAAGTTTGTAATAATTTGAAACTAAATCAAAGTTTAGGTTTCATTAAAGCACTGTTTCATGACCATGAATGTAGCAAATTTCTAAGTTAAATTAGACCTCCGATACTACTGCTAATAGGTCATTTTGGCACCTCGAGGAGTGCATTTGGTTCGTTCATGCAGACTGCATGTCGTAAATTCAGATGAACTGCTATAAAAAGAAATTCACAGCATGAAGGTTGGGATCGATTCTCAAAAACCAGTAATTTCGATTTGTAGCAGACGACATATATCCCAGGGAATATGACCCCAAATGCTTCTGTGGCTTTTTCCAATAAACATGCATTACTGCAATATGTGCAGCTTATTTCTGCCCTTTCTTTCCATGAAATTAACATTGATAACGCCATACTCCAAATAGAAAATTATTTTGCTGATCATTTGATTGTTAAATTATTAAACATAGCCTATGGACTATTGCATTTGATAACCACCTTGAGGGATGCTTACAGTTGAAGAAAAGGTGTTTATAATATACAATGAAAGCGACATGCATAAGATATGCCATATTTGTTTTTTCTAACTGCAAAGAAAGTACAACTGTTCTTCGATTTGAATAGGAGCCACTTCTCCCCAAAATTGAGGGAAAACATTTTAATAAGATAATCGCATATAAAATGTAATTAATTAAATCTAACTTACAATGAGAGCTTACTACAGTTCAGAAATCTTGAACCTTATATTGAAAAACAAGCTGCATTATTATCTCTTCCCTGCAGTGTTGTACAGCTTACAAGTTGTATGTTGTATTATTCTCTCTGCCCCCTTCTAAAGTCTGTCTGTTTATTTGTATGTGTTTCTGATCCCCAGAGGAGATGATTGCCGCTTATATCTTTGTCAAAAAAAAAAAAAAACATTGATGACAGTGTAATATTCGTTTGTGCTAGTTCAGCTCGCTTAGTATTGTTTATCACATATTCCACGGTTGTCAATCTTGTCAATGTTCTTAGTTAAATTTTTTTACGAAATAACGATTGTCTTCTGGTTATTTTGAAAGCAAGTTTGTGTGAAAAGGGAAAGCTCTTTGTTATATCCAGAATATTATCTCTTAAATGATACAGTATGCACGGACATACACACACACATACAAAGACCAATACACATATGTAGTAAAATTATTTCTGTATTCGTTTGTATTAGCATACATTATGAAAGCCATTAAATGCATGAAAGGATTTTATTTCGATGGCTAATCTCTAACTGGTTCCACATTCTGTATTTACTACTTAAAAAAAACATTAACAACTTTAAACAATGGAGATCTAGACCTTCCGTTGCATTATGCGTCGACATTCATAACTACGCTCTTTGCCTTGAAACACAAGTTTAACTAACATCGATGGCTCAGATCTGCTTTCACGTTATGCTACAACAGATCTTGTTAAGCGTTGTTTGCAGATGGGTCTGTGCTCAGTCGTTTGCAGATGGGCGTGCGCATAATTTGAGATAGGGTACATGGAGTACTACTCATCGACGCCTAAAATCACTGTTTGGAAAAGCAAATATCTCAAATGTAATGTGCTGGAAAGATGATTAATGGGATTTTTATTGCATAGATGGATTCAGGCTTTTGCCGCCCGTAGGTACTGAGTTGCCCCTCACCCCCCTCCTCCCCAGAAAGGTGGGAAACTTTAACTTGAGCATTTTCTTTGTTTTTCACTAAATAAATGTTTTTTTTAACAAATCCAGAATTTCATGCATTAAAACCTACCGCACCATTAATATGGTGCCACCCTAGGCAACTGCCTTCATTGCCTAATGTCCTTTTGGTGCGGAACTGAAAGCACGTTTCAAACACATGCAGGTCTAGAAAATGCTGCGTTTCACACCTTTCCTCTACACAGAAGCTGATAGCTTGGTTTCATCTATACTGATAAATATAGGTTTGATCACGAGCACTCAGAAATTTTAAGCTATTGAATTTTAATATCATGGTCAGGCCAGGTCTTAGGACAAAGCGAACGAGGCAGCCGCCTAGGGCCCTGCACTTCTCCGCAATGTAGTTTTATTGCATGGGGCCAGTGCCGGATTTAGGTGGCGCTCACCAGTTATTATGTACTTTTGAGAGAGTGATGTATGTAAGGTAATGTTGTTTGCATTTTACACATGCACAGTGGATAGAATGTTGGCATACCTATGTACAACTTTCATGTGATGTGTCTGAAATTTCTTTTGATATTGTACTTTTGGAAACTGTAAATGATCTTAGGACAATGCTAACTAAAATGACTGCTCCCTTGTGCTCCAAACGTCAACCTGAATTTGTCTAAAGTACACAATCCTGGGCAGCTATTCAAATAAGGAAATTAAATATTGCCAAACTAGACAATACCAACTTCTAAAAGTGCAATGAATGAATTATCAAATATATAAAATGTAAAGAAGTTATTTTTTTTTCATAATTTACCTCTTAAGTTCGGGATGTGAAAATGAGCAAGTGGAGCTAGCAATTTTTTGAAAGGTACACATCTGAAGTAAGGCCAAGCTGTTAAACCCATCAATCATACACCAAAACAAAGGGAATTAAAGGTTCTTTGAACAATACCTAAGATATACAAAGTTTTATTTTAAAATATAGTATAACTAGTGAGAAAGTATAATTAGTGAGGAAACCCGATGAAATTCTTTTTGTTTAAAATTCAAACTCTTGGCTAATACGAAACTGTAGAACGCCACCTTAGGACAAATGATACTCAGCGCTTGCTGCCTTGGGCCCCACAAGCTGTTTTGGGCCCCGCACATTATAGGGCCTTGCCTGATCATGGTGTTTGCAATAGGTTTACTTTGGGAATTAGTACCGTGAGTTCTACAGATGTTTCAAAATGTTGTCCTAGTGGTTGTCTCCCTTTGTAAATAATGCCAACTAACAAATAACGTGCAACACCGGTGCGTTGTACATGTGCTGAAAATGATGAAGGCAACTGACTTCAAATGGATACATCGTTAGATTAACATAGAATGTATATTTTATAATAAGATTAGAAACGATTTGGGTTGTTATTATTTTGCAATTTTTTATTTCTGCACAGTGTTAGCTTACTATGTATGTTTAGAAATAGAATCTATACTATAATGATAATATATGGTAGATTTAAATATATCCCCAATGTTGAAAGACTGCCTCTTTTGTGCAGATGTAAAAGAATTTAACTTTGCTTTTGGATGTCCCAAATATGACAATTTTTGTTTTATACATGTATGTAATTTGGGCCGGTGAGCCTATCATCATCATCATCATCATCATCATCATCATCATCATCATCATCATCATCATCATCATCATCATCATCATCATCATCATCATCATCATCATCATCATCATCATCATCGCCGTCGTCGTTATATTATTATTATTATTATTATTATTATTATTATTATTATTATTATTATTATTATCATCATCATCATCATCATCATCATCATCATCGCCGTCGTCGTTATATTATTATTATTATTATTATTATTATTATTATTATTATTATTATCATCATCATCATCATCATCATCATCATCATCATCATCATCATCATCATCAACGGCTTCTTGACAGTCACGATCGAACCTTGTCTTATCAATTACCAATATTCTATACTATCATAATTAGAGAGTTTGGGCTCTATCTATATCCTCTTATATGTACTATCTACTCTTTTCATTATGCCCGGAATATCACGCTTATATTTCTATGATGTTATTATCGTCTGGCGCATTACAAAAATTGTTATTCGAGTACAGACTCGTCTAGTTTTCAGAATGCAAGACTAATCAGTCTTATTTTTTTTATATCAATACAAGAATTAAGAATTAAGAATTAAAGTCACATGTCACATATTCCATTTTCAATTTTAGGTGTTTTGTTTACTTGGAGGGGTGGCGTATGAAATGCCTATCCAGTGCCGTCACTAGGGTTGGTGTCACCCAGTGCGGTAATTCATGGTGTCACCCCCATGGACCAACTTCCTGCACAAAAACTCAGAAATTGTATAGCCAGTCATGTGCGGTAATTCATGGTGTCACCCCCCATGGACCAACTTCCTGCACAAAAATTCGAAACCTTTATAGACAGTCATTTTGTCATTTTGGTGTCACCCCTTCTGATGGTGTCACCCGCACCTCTTATGTTATGACTGAAAGTGTCGACCTAGGCAGACCTTTTAATGGCATATTTCTAAGATCAGGCGCTAGTAATATAGCGTATGTTTTGGTACACTTGATACAACTTATTCGTTCAGTTTGTGTACGATACGATAGGGCCCTATGATTTCAGACGTTTTCTCCATTGAAATGCAGACCGTCACCACATACCACTGTCACGAGACATGAACAAACACTGCGTCTATGTTACATGCCCGTTTGACTTCCAAATCTTCTGACTCTATTTAACTCAGATCACACCCTCTGTTTGGGTCTAGAATGACCTACTCTACTACTAGGATATAACGGCTTATTACACCAATATTTTAGTTTTCTTTGTGTATTCTTTTTAGGCAAATTGTTTATAAATTTTTGACATAAGAAATCATTTTTGACATTATAAATAAGGTCATTAGTGTTTTATGTAGTTTTCTTCTTTATGTTGTGGACGGGCCAATATTGTAAACAATATTTTGAAAATAGCAAAAAAATGTACATTTTATCGTAATTTTGTGCAGCAAATTTGCATAAGAAGTATATTTTGTCATTAGAAATAAATTGTACACTTTTTATGTTATCTAAAAAAAATTAGGGTGGGATGGAATTGTTAATAAATGTTATATATGTTTTGTGAATTGTTATTAACTTTTATCATGGTGGGATTCTGTAATTTTTGCAAACACATTTTTTTTAAATCAATGTTTTAATATTTGAACCTGAACAATGACCAATATTTAATACTGAATTTGACAAATAAAAATATTATTATATAATTATGCATTATAACTTGAATCTAGGTCACTATTATAAGTTGTTGATATTCTCTCAATGAACGAAACGTAAGTCATGTTCTGTAAAATTAATAGAATGACCTTTCTCATTCCATTAGGTATGAAATTTTAGCACATTTTAATTCTTGAAGGCTTGCTTAAAATTCTTTATTGGTCTTTCTTTAGTGCGTTGTCACAAGATAATACATTTTAATTAAATCAGCAAAATCTTTGTTTCTTGTTTTTTTAAAATATGAAAATATTTTTATTTTGTCTTGAGTCCAATTTATTATATTTCTTGATGGATGCTTTTCTAAATAAACCAGCAATCCCAAGTTTATAAATCATTTTAAAAAAATAATTATATATTGCAAAAAAGAAATTTTCTGGCACACCTGGACCTATAAAATTAGTAATTAGCAACGAGTTCATTTTTCATTTCAGGGGAAACAGTGGCTTTTTTATGAAACATTGGTATTACTAATTTATACATATTTGCTTTCAATATATTTTTTTAAATGAATGTAAGTGGTTATTGAAACGAAACTCGTTTCTTTTGTTAAATTCACGGTTCAAGAAAAGAAGTTTCAATATTAGTAGAATTTAAAAAAAAAGATAGAACAATCACAGTAATGAAATTTTGAAAACGAAATTTAATTTGTAAAGATACTTTAGATTTGTTAAGGTTTATTTTCCCATATTTCTATATTGCTTTTTAATATTTCATCTTCGGATGAAATGTGAATATTTTTTAAACAATACATTATATAAAACAATTTACGTAAGCATTTTGATTTGATGTCATTGTATTTTCAAGCAATTGATACATGTGGTTTAAATTTTCAGGCGTAAAAAATAATAAAATACTTGTCTTTTAATTGGATATTTTAGGACACCGCCTGTTTTTTTGAGTCAGTGCTTGTTTTTTTGTGGTAGATATGCCGTTTCCTTGCAAAGAATGTATGTTTAAAAATTTTAAACAAGCATGCATTTAAATGTTTTTCTTTACTTGAAAGCCTCAGATAATAATAATAATAATAATAATAATAATAATAATAATAATAATAATAATAATAATAATAATAATAATAATAATAATAATAATGATGATGATGATGATGATGATGATGATGATGATGATGATGATGATGATGACGACGACGACGATGATGATGACAATTAACAGTTTCGTTATCTTCAAAATAATGACATAGCACATTTAAAAAACTTTGAATAAATCATAAAGAAAAAAAACTAATATGACGATTTTTCTTGTTTTAAATAGTTTTGAAGATATTGATTCTCATATCGACAACTTCGATCACTGCATAATATTTTAAGCGCTCTAATGTTTTGTGTTTTTAAGAACGACTTTAAATGCATAAATATTGCAATTAGACGTTTTTTTAATTTTAAAGTAAAAAGTGATGTGTGATTATGATTTTTAACGTAGCTTTAACAATTTTCAGTCAAATCGCTGCGATGTTTGCATTGTGACAGTTTATAGTGATGTCTAGCACCGGGGCATTATGCTGCAGACATGAAGCATTATGTCCCACCTAGTCACATTATCCTGAGACCAGGCGGACCAGTCCTAACACTAACCTCTTAATGCTGAGCGTCAAGCGAGGCAGCTGTTAGTACCATTTTTGTAAGTCTTTGGTATGACTCGACAGGGAATCGAACCCACGACTTCCCGTATCAGAAGCGGACTCTCTTACCACTAAGCCACCGGAGCAGTTAAAGTAGTAAGTGAAATATCATAAAACCTAATGATTAATTAAAATAGGCAATCGTCTTTTCATTCTTTTAAATCACCATCCCAGATCAAATGATGACCATTAGAGATCAAGTTATCGTTTTATCGAGATACATTTATAGCATTTGTTTATACTAATTAACACGTACGTCTTTTAACTAATTTTAAAATTCCGTACTTCAGATTGTTTATTCTATTCTGTATTTATGGATGTTCGGTTCCTATGGGATGTTTTGTATATATGGATTGTTCCGTTCCTATGGGCTGTTCTGTGTCTATAGGTTGTTCGGTTCCTATGGGCTGTTCTGTGTCTATAGGTTGTTCGGTTCCTATGGGCTGTTCCATATATATGGGTTCTTTCTATCCTATGGGCTGTTCTGTATGTACGGGTTGTTCCGTTCCTATGGGCTGTTCTGTATCTATGGGAAGTTTATTTCTATTAAATTTTCTTCATTCATTGTTCATATCATGCAAAAACAACAAACCAAACACACACACACACACACACACACACACACACACACACACACAAGCTAAGAAATTTAATTGTAAAATTTTATTAAGTTGCTGACTTAAATATAGAAAAAAATAGTTCTATTAAATGGTCAACATTTCTCTCCTTCGGTGATAGAAACAAATTACAAAAGAATATTTTTTTAATTTATTGTGTAGTAGTTGTGTTTTCAAACTTAATAATTGTACTTTGAAAATATATATTATTATATATTAGACGATTTTTTTTTCTACGCATAAATCTTTCACGCTAGCGTTAAAACTCGTGGTTATTGCCTCATAGCATATGCACTCTCGTGAGATGATCAAATAAAGATAGTAAAATTTTGGGGTAGAGAAGTGCAGTAGTTGATCTATCTCAGATGTTACCAAAATCATTGTAATACTACTCATCCTGTACATACAGTCCAAACAATATTTTTTTTTAAATTTGGATACCTTTTAAAGATGTCATAACGCAAAACTTGACAGACTTTAATAAAAATGAAATAATCATCTGATCTTGTCACAATACCGTTGTTTAGTTAGATGCAGCAGCTCTGCATGATAAGGATGATACCAATAACGACGAATGTCAAAATAATTGTTTGAAGAATTACAACCAACTTTGATAGCATCTTCTAACAACCATGTGAGTTCATCCTCTTCTCTATCATTGACATTGTTGGTCATAAAGATTAAATATTCGTCATTTCAGAATCTAATTAAAAATGTCGCAAATAAATCTCAATTGCCTTAAAAATAAAAAGTCCGAAAATCTAATAGTACGTTAAGAGAAAAAAAAACTTCTAAAAAAATAGGATGTATAATAAAATTTTGACTCTACAAATTATTTGTATTTTTGTTCCTTATTTTATTACAGGTCACTCAAATTTGTTCTTATTTCAAAATGCATGATTTTTTGGCTGTATAAAAGATATTGTTTTTAAAAATTAAATCCCAAACCCAACCCTCAAACGGGTCATCAAGGGATGCTGTGGACATCAGGTGATAGGACGTTCACCCCAATTTTGGTTAAAAAAAAGAAAGAAGGGAAACAATGGTGGGACTGGGCTTCTTTTCCTTTGATGGAAAGCCGAGCGGTTGCCTCTTTCATTGCTAAATGTACATCTTAATAACATTAGATATTGTGCAAAACGTCTTCAAAGACAGCGAATCTGAACATTTTGGCAAGCGTGTTACTACCAGCTTCCTGAAACAAATTATGCTCACAAAACCAATACTATATACTTTTGTATATTTTATCATTTCAACGATCGGATATGCCAATAAGCGTCTGGTTTATGGGTAACGCCATGTATAATTTATCATAACCTGGAAAATATCATTGAAATCCACAAAACAAATAAGCGTAGTTTCTGGGCGACCTCAGTTTTGTACTTACATGGATGTTTATTTCTATTTTGGGAATCTGCCCTAAGCTACAGCGTCTTTATTTGGGAATTTCGTCTCGAAAGTTTTGCAAAACTCGGTAATAGGCTTGAATGATTTGACCCACCCTAGGGAACTATGGGTGGTATTTAGCATGAAAGGAACCCGTGCTATGTATGTATGTATGTATGTATGTATGTATGTATGTATGTATGTATGTATGTATGTATGTATGTATGTATGTATGTATGTATGTATGTATGTATGTATGTGTGTGTGTGTGTTTTAGTGATTACGATGATAATGTCAACTACCATAATAATCATCATCAAAACTTCAGTCGAGTACTCCTCTTCATGTCATAAAAAGGTTGCGAAACACAAAATCAACGAACTATCTTAGGGGAGATAAATAGAAAGTTGTTTCACAACCTTTATTTTCAGAGTTATGTGAAGTACATTCTTGGTTGTATCTGTAGGTAGCACAGCTTTCTAACATAAAAAAAAAATGTAACCCGAAATTGGCGACTTTAAATTGAAAATAAAATAAAATAAAATCTGTGACAATCCTTTTATGAAATTACCTTGTTATTTTAAAGTTTCTTACAATTTTTTTTCTTCAGCATGGTGATACCAATTGTAAATATTCTCTAAAGTAGATTTTGATTTCAAATACACATTTTATATGCCCTAGGTCATTGTTGGAGTTTGGTATGCATTTTCTTGCAGAGATTCATTGCTTGGATGAACAGAAGAGATAATTTAACAACCAAGTACTTTTTTTTAACTGAAACTGGACATAAGTCATCCATCTCGATTTTGAGCAATCTTACACAATACCCTGTTATATAGACCATTCTTAATGAGATCCTCACGAATATCAAAGTCTCGCGAAAACGAGGCTAAGCTAGGCTAATATATTACGTAGATTTATTTTGCAAGAGAATATATTATATTGATAGCGGCTGTAATGGATGTAATACAGGGGTGCACAATACGTCGATCGCGAGAGTAGTGTGAGTAGATCGCGTAGCATTAAAAAAAATAGACGTCAGCCTATATATGTTACACATTTTTGTGGTAGGTAGATCATTTTGGCTTGGTCATTTTATAAGTAGCTCGCATGCTGAAAAAGTGTGTGCACCTTTGATGTAATGTATTTTATAGAGATTCCTTCCTTTTGCGTAAGAATATTTTATAGAATTACCGCTGAATATATTATAATGACGAAACCTTACTTGATATGTCAATTTTCTAAAATTTAAATTGATTTACGTCCTATCTTGAGTGTCCTTTTTCTGAACAGCACACATGATAAAAGTTAATGATAGAGAAAAGAGACTATTTTAAAGCATGAATTTTGTTTCTGATTGGGTAAGGTTTAAATGTACATCTAAGATTAATCATCACTGTGGGCAAAACACAGTAAGTATAAAACATTTACAAAATGTGTATAGTGACACAAAACTGCCCTTTTAAACAAAAATGTCCCCAAAACCAGTAGAGACTTTATTGTGTGCTTTAAATAGTTTTGGGTACATGTCGGTATGCTTTCATTTTAATTTGTATCAGAAGTGTACAGCCTAGTTGCTTTTATGGTGCTTGCTGCGTTTGGTGCCTAGGGGTGGGAGGGACTGGGATTTTCCCTTTAAATTACATTTTTTTTCTTTTCTGTAATATTGGTCAACTGATAATATGGATATACGATTTTATTTTTACAAGCGCATTTTTTGTTTCAATAACAGACAGGCAATTCTATATTTACCCATACAACAGCAGGATTATTTGTTCAAAGCTGTTTGAAAGCCGTTTATATATATATATATATATATATATATATATATATATATATATATATATATATATATATATATATATATATATATATATATATATATATATATATATATATATATATATGTATGTATGTATGTATGTATGTATGTATGTATGTATGTATGTATGTATGTATGTATGTATGTATGTATGTATGTATGTATGTATGTATGTATGTATGTATGTATGTATGTATGTGTGTGTGTGTGTGTGTGTGTGTGTGTGTGTGTGTGTGTGTGTGTGTGTGTGTGTGTGTGTGTGTGTAACCTGCACCCAAATTGTTTCCATATTTATCTGAACTTCACTGGTTATAATCAATATTATTTTTATGGAGTTCGTAGATAGAAGGATTTTAACACCCAATATGTATATTCAGATATTAGATAAAGTAAAAATAATAGGTAAGACTAATGTCTAAACAATTAAAAAAAAATCATTTTATGAATGAGATATTCTGTTTATATGTTTATTAAAATAATTTTCTCTTTAATTTTAACAAAACCTTTATCTGCCATAATTTGGTCCTCTGGCTCTAACAAATCTATAAGTTGGTGCCTAGCTTAGCCTCGTTTTGGATTCGTTTATCCAGGGTCACATGAATACATGAATATATTCTAAGAATGGTCTATAATGTACTTGTAATGGTCTAAATTAGTTTCAACAATAATACATTAACCAAATATAGTCCGCAGACAGACGAACACTTAAACATTGACTGGGACAAGTTTAAAAACAAACTGATGAACCACCTTATTACTGTCTAAATAATATTCTTAAAAAATTAAATAAATCCACGCAACAGAAATAGCCCGACAGCTTTTACATTAATTGGTAAATAAAATATTCTTGACCTAACATAAACAATCACTTTTTACCGCGTCTTAATCTGAGATGGGAAAAAAAAAACGTATAACTTTACCAGTTTATAGTGTTCTTATTATAAACCACCACAACCACCCATACCCCCCCCCCAAACAATCAAAATTGATTTATGTGGTTGTCTTGAAACGAACAATACAGTATATACTCGCTTTTAATACGAGTCCAGTTACAACCTGCACAAGCCCAGCTTTGCCGTCACAAACTTCGCCGGAAATACTTAAAACGTACTGGCTATGAAATATTTTAATTTCAATAAAGCTTTTAAATCAGTCTTTAGGTTGGTGCAAACCTGTAGCAAATGTGTTAATTTTTTAATGTGTGGATGTTCATTCAAAGTCGCTTATAAGTCGAGTACATCTGCAAACCGCACAGATTCAGATCTGCAGTCGCATAATGCACCAGCTGATCTGGGTCTGTGCAGTTTGTTAGGAGTAATCAGTAAAACAAACAACACAAACCCTGGTCTGCCGGCACTTTATGCTAAGGATCTTTGTTGGTTGCAGTTAGAATCGATTTAAAAGCTAGACGGTAGCCATTGAATAGTAGATATTTCAATAGAATCATCTATTTGATACTTATCTGTTCTCATCTATTTTCCTGATTAAAATTATGATAGTTTTGTCTCCTCTTTTAATGTTTTGTATATCAAAAATGAGTCCTTAATTTCACAGCATTGTTTGCTCTGACGAAAAAACTGCCCTACCTGCATTGCATCAATTGTTCTAGTTTTCTATTATGCTACAAGTGTACTTTATTCGACCACTTATATTTGATTAGATCATAGCCCTATACCGTAAATACCGCCGGAAGCATTTTCCCGAACACCAGCTGACCGTACTGCCGTCACGTAATCATATAAAACAGGTATTGACCTATTTGAAATGATGCTTGAAGACTGAAAGACTTGAAAACGCACTTGACTCAATTATGTACAAGAGTTGTTTTGTTTTGTTTAAAAAAAAAAGAAACACGAACAGATACTCCATTAAATTCAATAGTAGTTAGGTAGTATTATTTTTGTATTAGGGTGTTTATGTTTTAAATATTAGCTATTTTGTCACATTAACCCTCCTTTTCTTAAATTGCAATTCACTGACACTTTGATTTAAACTGCACGACGACTTCCTTTTTTAAAGACAATTTGTATGGACATTTACCTGCTAATATGGCAATGACCTTACAGAGCGACAGGAGAGTTTTGGTTTAACAAGACTCTCACAGCAATATTTAAATTTTTAAATTTTTATATTAATATATATATATATATATATATATATATATATATATATATATATATATATATATATATATATATATATATATATATATATATATATATATATATATATATATATAACTTTGTTTATATTGTCTTTTATGAATTGATTCTCGCGGTTATCACTATATCGGATGGAGAATGAGCTTAATTTCAAAGGAGTAAGCCGATCGTTCTTAGAGAGTTGTTTCCCATACATCATGCTACGCACGCAGAACTCCGTCACTTGGTTTAACATCTATTCAGCGAAACAATTTTTTTTTTTCGGTTGGATTTTGCTGATTGTCTATGGATAAACACCAAGGCCGAAATGTATTACTGGAATTCATAATTTACCGATGGGAGCCAAAATAAATCAAACAAATGCATTGCCACATCATAAATATGATTGGGCGATATTTTGTTAATAGTTTGTCAAGACCAATTTACTCTATATTGAAGGAGTAATGCCAGACATAACACTGCCAAAGACGTAGTAAGTATATCACCTATATTTAATAATTTTGCCTTGGAGATGATAGTTCTCTAATATGCTTTTGAATCAGGTGAAAATTTGGCAAAGTAGTAGCGTCGTGACACTTTATGAAAAGCAATATCCAAAACTGTATCATGGTCAATACACTTATAAACCCCGTTTAGTCTGCCCCGCACACCACCGGTTAAAATACCCTTTATAGCCTAAAATTATTAATCCTCATAAAGCGCGTATTTATCTGTGATAATATTATGAAAACAAAAATAAAACCATTTATTTTAGCTGGAGGAATGACAATAGAAACTTCAATCAACAGAGAGCATTCCATTAAACAAGAATTCTCGACCAAATAGTCTTGTTATTTGGGATGTCAGACAGGTGAGAGATCTGACGCTCAGTTGAGTCTCATGTTTCTGGCTTACTGTACTTTGCCGACTTGATGCATTTTTATTTCGGATATCCGAACTGTACCCTGTTACATTACTTCTTTCAATATTAAACAATGGATTTCTATAAGATTTGAAATGACTTGCAATAACATGTACCTCCTCACACTTTTAAATAGTAAATATTTTTCCTCAGCGACTTTAATTACAGCGTATGTCGATGCGGTCATTTATGAAGATATATTCAAGGTATTTTGAAGAATGCATTTTCAGCAAGAATTATTATCTTTTCTTATTTATCATTGTCTCATTATCTATTCAAAAATGCAAATCTAAAATTAACCTGTCCTCAAAATTTCCGACTTTTTGGAGATCAACAGATTTTCCCTCAACAACGGCGAATTTTCAAAAAAATGTATAAAGTGACAACATCTCTTATATCTTAAACTAAACAAATCAAATGTTAGGTATATATATATTTAAACAAGTAAGTAAGAAAAAGAAATTTAAAACATGTACTTAAATTATTTCGTATGTACGGTAATTTGAGGTAAATCGTCTCCGATTGTGCTTAAAGATTCACATCGCTTTGATTTACTCACAATTAGAACCATAATCCGGGAGATTTATAAAAAAAAAACAAAACAAAAACAACTAATGTTACTATCCATTATTTCAACTTCACGCATCCGTATTCCCAAAGACTGAATTGTAAATTAAAGATGGAATCTATGTTTAACGACACTTCGTCAATGTGGTGAAGAGGCTAAGTCGTGTTTATGAAGCGAGAATACATGAATCATGTGAAGGTTTCAGACGAGAAGGTCTTGCGAATCGTGCTCACTACACATGATGGTAATATTTTTATATTTCTTTTACCAAGTATCTTCCACACCCAGCGGAAAAATCGTCTAGATGATATGTGTCGGTAGACTCTAAAATGACAAAATAATTTACTGAATAGTATAGTTATTACACATAATTTCACAACAATTCAATCACTTTATACATGGCTACGTGGTATTTATTTTTTAACATATTTGTTTATGGAGCCTTGGAAGAGGTGGGGGTGTAACATGTGCTCTCTCTCTCTCTCTCTCTCTCTCTCTCTCTCTCTCTCTCTCTCTCTCTCTCTCTCTCTCTCTCTCTCTCTCTCTCTCTCTCTCACACACACACACACACACATTTTCTCTTCCGAGAGCCACTGAGATTGGCAACAAATATTCCATTCTTGGTTGGACATTGGAACACATTTACTACACAAGCACCTGTGTGGAAAAAAGGCCAAAATTATAAGAAAAGAACGGTTGCCTGTTTGATATTTTAAATATCCATTTCTTTGACGAGCATTCATCCAATTATGACATGTACAAGTCCATATCAATAACTTTTGGATTAATCCAGGCTATAGAAATGAAAACCAATTTCCAGCCTACCCCCCCCCCGAAAAAAAAAACTGGCAAGAAAAACTCTGATCTGTAATATAAATTGTTTTGACTTAAAAGAAAATGAAAAGAAAGAAGAGAAATTAATGAAACAAAAAAAAATGAATTGTGAAAGAAATCGTAATCGGTAGAAAATTATAGCCCTCTCCCTACCTGGTTTATTGATTAGATTTTGTACTGCTATTTAGTTTGGTATTTAAAATTAAAGGTAGTTTATAATCATCGTCATTGTCAGAACCTGACGATTCCTGTACATCTTTGTCACACGATTTTGTCTCGGGTTCATACATATAAGGTTGGATGTTCATGAAATATTCTACTTCTGGATTGTCATCCACATCACTGTCATCACTGACAATGGACATAATTTAAACATTCAAGTACAGCCAACTCATAGAATGCTTGATTGTATTATCATACAAGTCTGCAGTTTTAGCAATAAAGCACAACAAAATTTCTGACTACATTAAATTACCTTAACGGTAATATAAAATAATTATTTTATAATACCGTTATGTGATTTCATGTAGTCAAAAATTTCGTCGTGCTTTATTGATAAAACTGCAGACTCCTGTGCTATTATCAACAATGCCAGCGTGTACAGTGTCTCAAATGACGTCACATCCGCTAATTGTTCATGGAGAGGGAAGTGCGTTAGTTTATTCAAGACGGATCGGGAGAGATGATCAGTTTTTCATAAATTTCTTCGTAACGAGTAAAAAAGAAAGGTAAAAATTTTCAGAAAATGAAACATATATATATATATATATATATATATATATATATATATATATATATATATATATATATATATATATATATATATATATATATATATATATATATATATATATATATATATATACGGAGTTTGCGCGAATTTCAGTTTTGCATGTTTGTCCCCTTTAAGCTAAATATTATTTGTTGTTCTAACATGTAACACTAATATAGTTTAACTAAAGCCGATTAAATCCTGATTATTGAAAGTTTAGCTCGATAAATTGACCTCTAATCTGTATTGATACTGATGTACATTATGTTGGTGAAATGTGAACTGTTTATTAAAATGCGCACTGATGTTGCATGCATATCTTTCCGGAACGCATATGCGTACAGCTTAGACACCTAACAGTATCTGGTAATTGACGTATCTAGCGCGAAATTCAAAATGGCCACAATAAAAATGGTTGTGCTGTTACCTGTGGATTTACAAGTCGCCAAACAGGATTTGATTTGGAAATATTATGTACATATTGCAAACGGCTGCGAGTACTACCGTAAGTGTATAAACTGTATACCGATGAGTACAGACAATATTGCCTGCATTTTACTTCTGTAAGTTTTAACGAAAACTTGATATTGGTCCTTAAATGTTCAGTCAGTATCACTACAGGGGGGTGGTGATTTTTTAAAAACCTTTTGAATGCTAAAGATACTAAGAAGAGTGTCTCAGAAGTAAATATTCAGTGGATATCCAACGATAATAGAATTGTACATTTGAATTAAGGAGAACATATTGCATGAAACATAAATTCAGACCAAATTAAACCTTTTTCTCCACCTTCACAATTAAAATAAAGAAAATTTGATGATCTGTGCAAATAGTGGAACAACAGGAAATTTTATCGATGTACTGCAAGCTTCGCATATTCATAATCCGAACATCTTAGAATTGTCAGTCTAGTAAGAAACGTATGCCATTACTACCTCAATTTACTTTTAATTTGTGATAAATTTGAATGGAGACATGAAGAGTTACATGAACATATATCCCAGAGTGACTAGAAACTGAGCTACAAGATATACTGAGTATCTGGCATACTTTAGCAAAGCAATTTAGATTGCTGTCCTATCAGAGAGAGAGAGAGAGAGAGAGAGAGAGAGAGAGAGAGAGAGAGAGAGAGAGAGAGAGAGAGAGAGAGAGAGAGAGAGAGAGAGAGAGAGAGAGAGAGAGAGAGAGAGAGAGAGAGAGATCTTTTAGCTGGTAATACGCTGAATGAGCCACACTATCTCATTGTATAAAACACGATTTTGTATATCTTTCCATTTCAGGATCATTGCAGTTTTACTCTTTGAAAGATATATTTTAGGCGTCTTGTGAGCAGATTATTTGTAGTCAAGCCTTTTTTTCATGGAAAACCCCTGCGTACGTCTAAAAGCAAACTTTGAAAACGCGATTCTCGTCCTTTTTAAATTGAGCACTATCTTGATTTTACAATTTGTTGAGATATTGGACATGCAATCATAGCGAACAACCAAAACAACAACAACAACAACAACAACAACAACAACAACAACCAAACAAACGAACAAACAAATTCAGATTAAAATTTTTTAAAACAGTACCAGAAAGTACAGAAATAATTGGGCAGACACGATAAACACTTTACAACAGTAATACTTTATTTATAATAGTGGAGTATGGTCCTTTGTATCTGATAATGTTCAAATTATTTCCCTTGTGCAATACCCTGGATGGAAGTAAACGTTTAATAGTAGAAACAGCCTAAAAATGGAACCAGACATGCCGCTGTAGGATTCGATTTGATTAAAAGAAATGTTTTAGTACATTTGATAAATAGCATGAGTTCATGTATTTCAAAAATTGTCTGTTATCTACGGTCTTTTACACTGTTTTCCAATATTAACTATATATTTGCCATGATTAACGTGTGAGTCAGTATTGACTGGATATGACCCCAATATAGCCACATTCGAAGTTTACAACACTCAAGCCGTCATCAAGAAATTATATGGATGTCAATTTACAATCTTAATAACACAGACAAATATTTAGAGAACTTTTCCGCGGTGATTTACAAGTGTTATATTATTGCAGTTGCCTATCCCTGACTTACAAATTACAGAAAAGTTTCCAGTGGAAAAACCTGGTCTAACTGTAAACAACTCTGACTTTGAACTACGTAAATATGTTGTTTCTAATTTACAATCATATACAAAAATCAGCAATATAAACATGTTGTTTACGACTTACAACCATGAACAAAAGTTGATCACATAATATAAATTACAATTACATAACACTATTTTTGGTCTCAATTTGCAGTAGACAGAAACATTTATAGAACACATCTAAAGTCTACATTTTTAAACAATGTTTCTCTTTGAAAATTCTTTATACATGGAAACATTTTTTTTATCCGAATGACCTCTGACCTTTGTTTTTAAATGCATAGAAAGCAACTGTGTGAGTGATGTATCTATTGATTAATACATAATGAACATACTAATAACTGAACAGAAACAAGATGTAGTTTTTTTTTTAAATATAGTACAAGTGATAATTATTTTATATATGAGTTATTCACAAGCCAAGAAAATGCATTTCATTTTAATTAATCAAGCACTGACTGTATCAATAGTGAGCTTAAATATGGTATCTCACTCAAACCCTTATTTTGTATTAGGACAGCAGCATGATTACCCCCTCCCAGACCCCAATGTTGCGAAAATAACTTCATTGAGGCAACAGCGTCGATTTCGTTGTTGATTACCTGTTACGGACCCATTTCTGAGTCATTTATCGCCGTCAACAAAATAAGGTTAACTTGGATACGCCAATTTAAGCTCACTACTGTGGTTTTCACTTAAAATCGCTGGCGATTTATATTTACATTATACTCAAAATTACTATACCTAATATTGTCACAAAATTTAAATCCGCAATAACTCGCTGAGATTTACAAGTCAAGTGCCTGTCTACTAAATGAATGCGCTATTAATAACTCGCTAGGATTTTACAAAACAATCAATAATTACATATTTCACGCACACCTCTAAGGAATGTCTCGTATACATTCGCGATCCTCTTATTTCACAATGGAGGCTCTCACGAATTTTTTAAATAGCCAAGTGTCGAGATATTTTGAGAATTTCAGCTTTTGCTATTATATAGCTTCCATCGTCATGGCAAAACAGGTATAACCTTTCCACTAATGAAAAAATCAGGTTAGAGAATTTTGATGAAATTTCCATATGAGACTATGGATTTATCGACATAATACTTTTCAATTCATCATTCACTGTTATTGTGTATTTGTCTTGTGATATTGGATTATAAAGATCAGCAACATCATAAAGTGACTTACCCAGGTAAGCTACTTAAAAAACTTAATTTTTTGTGCGAACCAGAGACATCTTTATCTTATTTATGTTTTTGAAATACGTGATTTACTTTTCATTGTCAGGCACAATTGTCATATGCTTACCTAGGAAAAGTATTCTTTTTATCTTTATCGTGGTATCTTTCAATGTAATATCTTCCATATTTCATATTCACACAAAATTTTACTATCTTTATTTTTTAAATTAAATCGCTAGCGATTTTATGCAAAAATACTGAGTATCGTTTTTCGTATTTCGCTACTCTGTTTGGTATGATATCTACGAGCAAATCATCCTTGACTCGCAGTTCCTGTATCAGATCTAATATTATAAATGTTTCACCTCTGAGATAAGCTCGAAGTTTTGTATAAGAATTTTATTATAAGTCGCTATTGATATTTTACAATACATATTTTCTTCTCGTATTTTGGTCCGATCTTTTTATTAACCACGGATAAAGCAATACATACACAGGGTACTATCAACAATAATGGATTTATTGTTTCCGCACTGAAATAGTTCCACTCGTTGTTAATATGATAAGAATATAATCCAGCACGCTTAATAGTTTACTATCAAACTTTCTAGCTTGTCTGACATTTGATCAGCTTGTCTCCATCGTTGTCTTGTAGACCTGATGAAATGTAATTAAAGTCGATTATTTCTTTTTCGTTATTTCAATCACCGTTGTAAAATATTTTCATCTGAAACCTTATCGATCAGAGCACTAAATGTTTTATTGAAAGGGTCGTAAATAAACTCTATATACTTCAGATGAGATATCGTATTTGATATATGTTAAAACTAAAGATTAAAATGGATTATAAAATGTTTTGATATTTCATTAATATTATTGATAAATGTCTTCTGTTTCGCTGATATAACTAGCAACATAACATAACTGTCCCAGTTTAAAATATTTAAGTACTAGATGCTGCCTGAGAACTGTTGCAAAACTCAAACGACCGCGAATATATCAGCTTGTTGTATATCCATGGCGGGTAGATTTAAGTATGCAGCAATAATCTCTTTCATATTTCTGTATTTTTCTTCTGTCAGTAGCTTTCCAGTTTCTTTTTTTTTTATATAGTTTTCAACGCAATTGTTGTATAACTAATATATATTTCATAATCTTTATCAATAACAGGTTTCACAGTTGTAATATTGTCAATATCTTGATAAAATATATCTCGTTCGACATCATCATATCACTCAATTCTAGACTCAATTTCTGTTACTGTGTTTATTGCAGCATTGATGTGATATACTTTTCTTTATTACCGCTTGGAGAGTCTATGAAAACTAGATATGATGTTGTTAGCAGGTTAGTGTCCGTACTGTTTTTAATTATTTCTAACAGCGTCTTTTTCTCATAATAGTCCATACCGAGCACACGAAATACTAGACGTTTAGCAAATGTGTCATTGAGCTTACGATTTCTAAGAAACTTGTGTTTCCTTGTTTCAGCTTACTTGTCAAGCTCAACGTGAATTTTCTGAAGTCGCTATTGCTCTGGTTTCTTACCACCACAAAATTTTATTTTTTCAAAATTAGATATAGAGATCGTCAAAACATTTTTTACTTAGTTCAAGCAGTGTATTTATCAAATAATGTTCAACTTTTGATCATCATTCCTTGCAGTCGCGTATCTCAGTTTAGGGCATCTCATTCCTGAAACTCCGGCGAATTTGTCACTGTTCTAATTTAAACCGGGTGAATCTAAAGTTATTTTTTCATTCGAGCAACTATAATTGTCGTTCTTGCCTCCTCAACACTCTGGGCCTAGCTGATCAATATCCGATTTCAGGTTTAGTATAAAATTATAAAATCTTTTGCGACTCTCATCGATAGAGGATCATTAGACAATATAAGTTACAATCACATTAAAATCACAGCGTGCTAGCTACTATGTTATCGAATGTATATATCTGGAGCATCGACAAACCTGGATATGGACCATCTGCTCTTAAAAAATATTGAAAAATACAAGTACCTTTTTGTGGTTCTTCCTGGAAAAATAATAAATTGATCAGAATTACCAAAATCACCATGCAATACACTACTCAGCATAGTCCAGTTTAAATCGTTATTCTATCCCTGTAATTTAAAGATACAAGCATTTTCATAATTAGATTTTATTTTATATCGTAATTGAAATTTCCATATTGACACGGCCGCTGGACACTATTTTGATCCAAAAGTTTAATGTTTCTCCGTCTGTGACCCACTCTAACCCGTCAAACAGATTTTCTGTCAAACGCAAACACATAATATGGCTAATAATAACTTGATGCACTTACAACAAAACCCGAACGATTATTTATAGTATCAGCAAGAGATCGTTTTGAACTACAAACAACTGAAAGCGGTTGTGTTAAACTATCTACGTGATGTTTATTGGTAAGATCGGATGTAAATACAGGCACATACGTAGATGTTATCTTATTGGCAGCCATATCAATCCCACATGTAACTGCACCTCCATAATTTTAAGATAATTAGCATCTGAGGTAGTAATGGTACTTACCGATGCTGCACTTATCCCAGCGTCTACATACATTTTATTTGTAAGATCAAATCAAATGACAATTTTTTACGTCATTGTTATTTTAACATACCTGTTATGGAATCAGCAGAATTTGCTATTCGTGTTGCAATATTAGTTGCTTTGTTATCATCGACGTAATTTGTGTTTGTTAAATCAGATACCGCTGCTGCAATTGCTGTAGTTGTATCTTATTCGATGCATTGTCCAGATTTCCCACCATAGTATCACCGGATTTTATTAAAAAGTTATCCTTTACAAACTTGACATTTGTTACAAAATCGTTATTGATCAGAGTTGTTCTATCAAGTTGAGTATTAAACACTAGTTTCCCCACCCATATCTATATTTGCAGCCATAGTCTCACCAGATGATGATAACTTATTATTACCTACCGAGCTAAGCTTACCATTTCTGAGTTATTTACATTGGGGGAGTATTTAGTTGCAAGATTTACAATTTGTTTTACTCATATTGACATTTCCTGTTATCTTGCTACCCGATAAAGATAACTTACCATTACTGACCAGACTAAGTTGTGCAAAACTTACTGTTTGTGAGTTATCTGTGTTGGTTGGTGGATATGTTGTCTCAAGGTCTAGCACTCGCTGGCCTGACATTCTTAAGTTACATTTCATCGCATCTCCAGATTTTTCTATATAATTTGGTAAATTTGCGTCAGGTGTAGTGGTTGTAGCTGACACTGTTTTGTCGGTTGAGCTGTCAATTAACGTACCAAACTTTGTGCAATAGCCCATTCTCATTATTAATACGAGATACAATTTTGTGAATACCCGGTTTAGAATGAGCGTAATCAACTTTAAGACGGAGGGATTAATCAACATCAGCATTAACACGACCTACGACACTGCCATTATCTGATTGTAGGACGAACTGGGTCTGGCAAACCTAACCATATGAACCCTGTTTCTCAATGACCTCGTCAACTACGATCGAGTTTATATCTACACAATCAATTCACAACAAGACAAATACAAGATGATTAGCGAATACAACGAAAAGCTGAAAAATGAAATTTTTATCATAAACAACCCGAAGGTTTAATTCCTATTGCCGAGATAGATTCCGACGAGCATACAATGATTATGTTTGATGAAAGTCCTGAGCAATGCTGTTATGAATAAAATAAAATCTTATTTTCCCCATCAAGCAATACAAAATGTAATTCAGTCTACCTAGTTCAAGGATTTTATAGCGTAGATCGATTTACCAGGTGAAATACAGACTGTTTTATAATATTTGCTGGACTAGACAATATCCAAGTACATAATATAGCAAGAGAACAGTGCGGGGATGAATTAAAATATAAATATGCGAAAACTGTAATAACGCTACTACTGACAGCAGACAGTTTATTTTTATTTGATAAACTAGCAAGTGATCGAAATCGCATGTCCAGATGTGGAATAGACAGGTTTGTGGAATGTGAAAATTAATCTATTCGGCCAAAATCTAAAAATAGTCCAGCAAAATAAATTAAACAAAACAAACTGGACGCAGGAAGGTCAAAGCAAAAACAGACGACAGAAGAAGCTGCTAGAGTTGTTAGGCTAGTAGCAGATTCGTGCTTGGCAAACGGTCAGATATTTCTGCGCTATCACCTGAAGATTTTTTAGAAAAAAAGTTATCGGAGAAATGACTGTTAGGTCTGCTTGAAGGACAGAATAAAATTATTGAGTGAATATGAGACCATAGTGAGCTTCTGAAAGAGGTAGCACATTTAATTTTTAATTCAGCGTTAGGAAGTATTATTAGGGAAATAAAAATTCTTGCTGATATCATATTCACAAAAATAGAGAGAGAGAGAGAGAGAGAGAGAGAGAGAGAGAGAGAGAGAGAGAGAGAGAGAGAGAGAGAGAGAGAGAGAACCAATACCACAAGAAGATTAGAACAATTGCTTTCGATAGATTATATTCCCAAAGAGCATATTCCTAGAGAACATAACGTTTATCAAATTCGCAACTGGCTAGAAGATAAATACTGACTATTGAAATTCTGAAAGATATTGAAGATGCTGGATTGAAAACTGAAGAAAATATTGACGAAGCAGAAGATGAAACAAAATTTTTAAATTCATATAATAAAATGCGTGCTAGATCCATTGCTGACGCTATGTTTTATGTTGCTAACAAATATAGAAATAATTTTTTTTTAACGTACAAATGGACATTTTATAGACTATTTGATGACACTAGTATCAAGCATGATAAGCATGATAAACGTTTTCCAGTGACAAAACGTGAAATAGAAGGTAGTGGAATTAAATAACTTGACAAACTGATAATAGCAATTTATTCTAAATTTGTCAGCGCAAAGTCAGGATCGAAAATAATCAGTGGAGGATTTCTGGTGCATGCAATCGCAACTATTGCAAAACGTTTCTACCCAAATTACTACCAGTGCTAGGCATGTTGGTAATGGCTGCTGACTCGGAATCACGAAGAAGGTTGTGTCGGGTGACGGTATGAAACAGTCAGTGTAAAATACAAAGCATTTCACCCTTGTCTAACGTTTATAAATAAAAGACATCCAAAACACGAAGCGTAAATTGATCTGTAAATTAACCGTCATTTTGTATTAATTATCAAATATGGACTGATTTGTCTCTCGAACAATTATTGTAAATCTCTTTCAGCTTGAAGAGGCTGTAAAAATATGTTCCTTGGTGGCGTTAACGTGGTAGCTCGTTTTGAAGTAGAAATAAAAAAAATAATTTGTTTCTTTTAAGCATCATAGGACTTGAAATAAGGAAAGATCCTAGTCGAATACCACAACGAAACCTTAAGCAAATATCTCAATTAATGCTTGACAAACTGCGACGTCGCACAAATACTAAACAGCAGGTGATTAATAGAGAAAGAAGATACTATCAAATGTTATCATTGGAAAAGCGGATTTTGTAATGCCATATGTAACACGTTTCACTGATGCTGAACAAATATCAAAATATTTTGCAGCTGCTTAAATTGAACGAAATATTGTTCATCTTCTCTCTCTAAATTAGTTCACATCACTGGACAAGATGGTTTGAAATTAATTCTACCACACTTACTTTGTCGTACGTTTGTTTGCTGTGACACACGATAAATATTTTGAAGTCGGTTATTGATTTTAATTCCGTTTTAATGATCCACAACTAATCCATCAGGAATCTGATCTTTACAAATTTCAAAGACAAACCGGTCTGAGGAATATCTAACATAGTTCCAATGATCATTACATTCAGATATCATGTATTACAGATATTTTCAGCAACTTTTTTGTTTTTATATTTCTAATAATTCCCCTGTCTTTCTTGGTTGAAATTCGTATCAGCAACACTACTATATATATATATATATATATATATATATATATATATATATATATATATATATATATATATATATATATATATATATATATATATATGAAAAAAAGACAAAAAGGTCAACATCAGCGACAAAAATTGGGAGAGTTGTGCTAACAAACGCTACGAGTGGCGACTTGCTGTGAGACAAGGCACTCAGAAAGCCGAGGAAGGAATAATTGCAAATCTCGCTACAAAGAGAGCTAAGAGGAAGGCAAACCAACATCAGCCCCAATAAGAATCCATCTTCACCTGCAGCAAGTGCAACAAAGATTGTCACGCAAGTTTCGGACTCTTCAGCCACTCGCGACGGTGCAGATAAGGCACCAAAACAGAGAGCTACACCTTAGTCTCTCGAAGACGGACCGGATGCCAACAACCAACAACAATATATGTCAGGATAATGTGACTTGGTGGAATATAATTTTATATGTCTGCGCATGATGCTTCAGTTCTTGACATCACTATAAGCTGCCACACTGTAGACATCATAGCGATATGACTGAAAAATCGTTAAAGCTACTGTAAAAATCCAAATCATTCGCATATACATACATACATACATACATACATACATACATACATACATACATACATACATACATACATACATACATACATACATACATACATACATACATACATACATACATACATACATGCACATACATACACATCAGCGATCTAGCATAACAAAAAAACCTAGTAAATTTACTATTTTATAAAAGTAATTACGCATGGATAAATAGCTTTAAAGGACTAGTCGGAGGTCAGTATAACAAGTATAAAGAAAAGAAATATTACTGTGTCAGGTGTTTGCACGGCTGTTACTAGGTCTCAACATCCACTTGATTAACATCTCGAATATTGCTCTAATATTCAGAAAATGCCTGAAAAAGATGAAAAATATTGCAATTTACAAATTACAGACACAAGATGATTGTGGCGTTTATAGCATACGCCGATTTTGAGTCTATTTTACCACCAGTGCAAGGAGCAGAAAATAACCGTGATAAATCTTCGACAAAAATACATTAAGCATTTTTCCTGTGGAGCTTCGTATAAAGTCGTTTGTGTTCTTGATAATGTTTATCAAAAGTAGTAAGGACTTGTCGTGGAAAGGAACCTGCTGCTCGGTTGCTAAGGCATCGTATCCACGAAAGTGATTTTATCATTATGTACTAGCTCGGAAAGAAAATATGAAACCATTAGAAGAACAAAAAGATGAATTTAATGTAGCGGAAATTTGCTATATTTGTGAGCAGGCAATGTTTCCCCAAGATAAAGTAAAAGATCACTCTCATTTGACTGGAAAGAATTGTTGTACAGCACACGATAGATACAATTTAAAATGTAGCACACAGGATTTATTTCCTGTTGTCTTTCCTAATGTCAGAGATATAAATCGCATATTATAGCTGAAGCGTTCGGTAATAAAGAATTAATAACAACATTACTATAAAGTGCATCCTAAATAACGTTGAAAATTACATGTCAGTGACACTAGGCAAGATAAGATTTATTGACAGTCTGCAGTTTATGGCGGCATCGCTAGATGAGCTAGTAAAAGGCTGCAGTAAATTTGATAATATGATAGAACATTTCGGTGAACCTGCTAACAGTTTATTGACCCGAGAATCTTGATAATTGGAGCAGTTTTGATGAAACGAGTCTACCTGACAAAGATAAGTTTTATTGTAGATTTAATCTTGAAGGTGTTAGTAATGATAATTATGCCTTTGCGAAATCGATATCGGACTCGTTCGGCTGTAAAAACGTAGGAGATTATCATGATTTATATCTTATCACAGACATTCGGAAATGTCAGCACCTATAGCTACAGACTCGACCCAGCATGATATTATTCTACACCCAGACTAAGTTGGAATACATTATTCAAGCACAGTAAAATAAGACTAGAATTATTAACAGACCCTGATATGTTAAAATTTACATTGTGGAACCTGAGGCTGAGTAAGTGTCATAACCAAAAAAAATATGCCAGGGCTAATAATAAATATCTACCCAACTATACTACTTCAGAACCATCAATTGGATAGCCTATCTAGATGCAAATAATTTATATGGTTACAGATTATAGGAATTTATGCAGTTGGTCGGTTTAGGTGGATCAGCGAAGAACAGTTTTTCAAAGAAACTGACAAAACTACGGACTCGTGTTATTTATCTCATAGAAGTTGATATTGACTATCATCTTGAGCTGCACGATTTGCATAATGACTGTCCATTCTGTCCAGTGTTAATGTTGATCGGCTAGAGTTTATTATTCGATAAGCAGATAAATTATTTGTCTAGTTCTAGCATTAGTGGTAAATCTGTTGCTAAAAATTAGTTCCTAATCTGCTTGACAAACGAAGACAAGTGCTAAAATATAAGTAATCACCGTGGATGAAGAGTTATATAGACTCAATCACAGCACGACGAGCATTTGCAACAACAGAATTTAAGAAAAACTTCTTCAAAGTTATGAATAACAGCCTCTGTGGTAAGACCATAGATAATATTAGAAAGATAGTCAATATTAAGATAGTCAATAACGTGAAACGTAATAAACTCTTAGCATTTGATGAGTTTGTCAGTATGAAAATTTTTAATGAAAATTTAGTAGCCAATCAACAAAGAAAGACAAATTTAAAATTGAATAATCTAGTTTATATCGGTATGGCTGTACTTGAAATATCAAAATGGCTAACGTACCAATTTCATTACGATTTTGTTAAGGTTAAGTGGCCTGGTGCAAAATTGTTATTTGCACATACCGACTCGCATATGTACAAGATAAAATCTGATGATATTTATCAAGAACTTTACATAACCGAGAAATATTTGTTCTTTCAGATAATCACCCCTCAGCAGATTTCACTGTGATGATAATAAAGAAGCAATAGAAAAAAATTAAGGGTGAGAAAATTTTGGTTTCTATCGTAGAGTTCATCGGATTGCGTAGTAAAATTTACTGTTAAGAACTATCTGATAATAAAGTTAAGAATTGCGCTATTGGAATCAAAATAAATGTGGTAGGTAAGGCGATAAAATTCGATAATTATAAAGTTGCGTTAGACGGACTTTCTAGTTATGTTGAGATGAAGGCAATATGATCAAATTGTCATAAAATTGAAACTGATACTATCATAAAATCTGGTCTTTATAATTTTATTGATGAAAGATACTTCTCTAAAGGAGAATAAATAAATTTGTGCAAGGATGTTAAAAGTCTGAAAATGTTGATTTTAGCAAGGTGGATTTTCTAGATTGGTTATTACAGTAAATCTCATGCGAGTTCAAATAAATTATGTGAATATCAATAATATCTCGACAGGTGGCTGTGTAAATTGTTGATTTTTTAAAAACAAATCCTAGCGGGTTATTAATAGAGCATTCATTTTATTAGTCAGATGTTTAACCTGCAAATCTAAGCGAGTTGTTAATAGCGGATTGAAATGTTTATGTCACTGTTAGGTATAGTACATTTATGTGAATGTTAGATATAGTAATTTTGTGTTAAATATAAATATCAATCGCTAGCGATTTCAAGTAAAAATAGACCACAGAAGTGGGCTTAAATGGAGAGGATATAAGCCAACCCTATAAATATAAATATCAATCGCTAGCGATTTCAAGTAAAAATAGACCGCAGAAGTGGGCTTAAATGGAGAGGATATAAGCCAACCCTAATTTGCATGATGACGATGGACGATTCAGTGGTAGGTCCTTGACAGGTAATCATTAATAAAATCGACGTTGTTGCCTGAACAAGGTTGTTTTCGTATTTTATTTAGACTAACTTGGGGCCTTGGGGGAGGATAATTATGATGTCATCTCAATACAAAATAGGGGTTTGGCTGAGATATCCCATTTGAGCTCACTACTATATCTGACATTATTATGACCTAACACGTGCCCAGCCACGGCTTCTGAAGTACATCAGCAGGACGCAAACCAACCTGAGGCATGAAAATTACAGGTAGATGGATCGAGTAATGTACCTGATAATCATGTAAGCTTTCCAATAATCGTATATTGAAGGTATAGACAATATTTCTGCTTCGAGAGGGGAGAAAAAGAAAGAAGCAAATATACCGGAGGCACTGGCACATTAGACACGCTTGTTAATTGACGGTTATAGATCAATCAATTCCAAAGTAGCATAACCAATGACTCGTTTTAAATACATAGAAAGATCAGATGTATGGTTTGATGACTATCGTATTACGTATCTTCATTTTATTAGTCAGACTGCACTCCTATTCTATAATTAGTTAGAGCACAGAATTATGCACCAAAGCATATTCATGTTGAATATTTACTTCTTTGGTTTTATATTTATCAGCGACATTCAGCAAGAGCTAAAGTTGTCTTATTTTTTTGATACAATGATTAAGAAAGAGCAGTATTACAGAATTTATTCTTCGCAGCGAGCTTATTTGCGATGAGGGCTGACAAGGCAGTAGGGTCATATAAAAATACAAGACATTTTGCTTATATACTTCGGCGGAATAATACCGGTAATTAAAGTATTCCTTTATGCAAAAATTATAACAATAACGACTGTACTTTCCAATAACTGTAAAACATTAGTAGCATATTGGAATGAAAATGTTTAATCTATATGCAAAAGTGTGTGTTGGTTTCTTTCATTTCTTTAGTAGGTGTTTCACCTTCATGCAAAATCCTGGAATAACGTATGTAATGGCTTCGATAAAATGTTTATGTGGCTTGAAAATAATAGAAAACTAGCTGCTATAAATGAAGTACTTTTACTTGAGGATCCAATAAATTAAAATTTATATGCACGTACAGCGTTTAAGTCGTGCGGAGGTGGTGCTACTTGAACGAGCGTACATTATAGATAAGCGTCTCTATATCCCATGTCTTTACCACTACATCTCTCGTGATTAATCATCGCGTCAACCGAATGACTCAAGTGAAGTTGCTCGCTCGAGCCAGTGGGAGCCTTCTCGAGGTAAAAACTCTAGTCTGGCTGAAATTACCATTTTTTCAAACTGTTTACTCGATTTGTATTGCCTGTAAATCACATCCCTATTTTGTTTGTCTCCGCACTTGTGCTTTGATTTCGCATTTATGTGTGGAGCTTTTACAATTCAGCCAAAGCAATTTCTAACTCCACCGTGGCTATGGCTGTGGAGAATAACTCATTAATTGTATTGAGATTACTTTGTGCTGGTTTTAAAAAAATCAAATAGACAGGTAAGTAAGTACTATGCGATGTTGTCACGAATGATCTTAGAAACAATATGTACATGGAATGTTTATACGACTGGGCCGAATTTATGCATACGGCAGATCTTATTCAGCTCAAGAAAACTTCAAATGAGTGTGTACTGTTGCACCAAGACGGGCCTGTCCCCAATGGACATCACATTGTGCATTTTCCTAATGGAGTTACTACTTCCGCGAACAAGCTCTACGCAATCATGTCCAGAAACATTTGTTCCAATAGATTTTGACGGTAATGTGCATAACAGGGAATGATCAATAATTCATACAGCACAAGTACTCCTCTTGGAGGCTTTACCGCTTGTTCAGCCAATGGTGCCAAAAGATAGAACGGTGGTTTCCCTGGAATATAAATATGGCCCGAAATCGTGGATACATCTTCAACGTATCTATGATTCGCAAAGACGCGTTAAACACTCGGGAGACCGAACAACAATTATTTGGCATTCTGATGCTCGAATAGTCGCTACGCGAGTGTGCGGTTGAATCGTTCCACAGTACCCTATTGCGATGCAAGCCGGCATTTCAACGACGCACTCTTACGCAATGTTATTAACTCAGTAATTCTTTGTTCGCGTCACTTTGAACAGCCAAGGCCATGTTATTGGCGAACAAGCATAGATGGATTTGAAAGCGTTCGTGACACTTCTTCAATCTTCGGACGTCAGTGATTTGGCATCTTTGTACATGCTGGCAACATCTTCGACGAATAACACGTATTTGAATGTGATTTAATTACAGCATCAGCGTTCACGTGCATGATTGTTTTGAAGAAACAAAAAACCAGCCAAAAAACACAGACTTTATCTATGTGGCACAACGATACACATGCGTGCATAAGGTGATCTCAGACAATTGTAAAATGTTGATGATAGTAGTGTGGGTTGGAGCGCACTTTCTCGCAAAATCTTTTGAACTTGATGTTCTGTTGACCACTAGTGGGATCAGTTTCGGAATATGTCTGCGCGGATCATCCTGGACCCCTATTGTTTCCTGACAGTTTTTTTTTTACTTGAGTGGAGTATCGCGCCGGTTTGAACTCTAATGTGTCGGACATGAAAAAAACAAAAGGCAGCGATAAATTTACACAATGTCAAATTCTACTATAAATGCTATAAATGTCATCGCAAAGCCAGCTTGATCGACACATCAAGCAGAGAGCTCAGCCGCAAACCAATAGAACTTCTCCGCGCACACATAGGTTTCTGCGAACGTGTCAAAGTGATGTTGCAGTTGCTACAGACCGCACGAAAGACCTCACAAAAGGTTTCCAAGAAATATTTGCACCGCTGATCAAACTCACGTGGGAAGCCACGGAACAAATAAAAAAAAATGTGCGTAAAGTATAGCGGCCATAATGATAACAGCACAGAAACCGATTATATTCTTAGGACAGCCAAGACTATTGAACGCTTGCCAGAGCGTCACTTTCAACAGCCAAGGTCATGTTAGTGGCGAACAAGCATAGATGGATTTGAAAGCGTTCGTGACACTTCTTCAATCTTTGGACGTCAGTGATTTGGCATCTTTGTACATGCTGGCAACATCTTCGACGACGATTAACACGTGTTTGAATGTGATTTAATGACAGCATCGGCGTGGGAACTCAACAAGGCGTTCAGGTGGCAATGGAGTATCCTCCACAACCACCCAAACGCAAGTCAAAGATAAAAAAGTCTGTAAAATTTAAGGAGCTAGGCCGCCAAAAATTGAGGATATATTATCAGTTGACGTTTATTTTGTATAGTAAATGGACATATTACTTAACAGAAAATTACAAGAGGAGTTTCAGCAACTTAAGTCACAAATTATTCGGCTAAGTGGTTATTTCGGGAAAGATTTAATAATAGTATGACAACATGTAAAAAGAAGGAGGTATTTGATGGTGTATTAAAAATGTAAAACTGAGCATGGGAGGAAACATTTGCAGAAATTTAAGAGAGTGCATGCTAGTGAAGGCATCAGGAAAGCGTAACGCTTGCCTAAACAAAGATCCATCGTCGATTATTCGACCGCAGACCTGCAACAGGTAAATTAACTCTTGGACAAATTAGAAATCCTCGTGAGGCCAGTTCACGACGGTAACAAAGCGCCAGAAATCAACGAGTAAGAATGAATTTGTCACTGGTTTCTATCTATGCACATGGACGCAGAGACGTTCCGCTCGCACATGCATGAACTCATGGAAGACATCGATGATGTATATAACGAACACGCCTTTACGTGAAATAAATGTTGCGATGTAGCGTGTGGTTAAATATAACCTCCAATAGTAACCTCAATAATTGCGATTTCTCGTGGTTTTTCCAACGCCAAATAACACAGAGGTATTCCACAATCTCGAGATTGTGTTAGCATCATTGTGTGTTGATTTTTCTTATCGTAGTTGGCCGAACTTCCAATCCCAGAACGACAGATTTTAATTTTTTTTTACAATTCAGCGTGATTCTAAAAGCAGTCTATCCTTCCTAGCGTAATCATGGACAACAATGTATTTGTTGACCCTCTGTCTGTCTGTCTCCGTCTGTCTGTCTCTCATGCTATTTAATACGGGTATCTAATTGGACAATATATATATATATATATATATATATATATATATATATATATATATATATATATATATATATATATATATATATATATATATATATATATATATATATATATATATATATAATTGGACAGCCTATGTATTTTTCCAGTTTTCCCGCACAGTGGGATAAAGGTATCTTCTACCTAGTTATTGTATAATATTGTATAATACAATAATGTCGTGTATTTACCTCCAATTTACCTATTGACGCAAACATAAATTTTGCTTTTAATTTTTGACAATCTAAGTACACATACACATTATTCATTATAATTTTACAGTTACCTGTGTAAATAACTTTATGTTCAAATTGAAACTTGACCCAGAATTAGTGAGCTGCTATTATTGAGTCCCAACACAGTCAGCTCCCACAGGTGAGCAATTTACGTACATGGACAGATTAATTCAAGGTAAGCAGTACAAACCACGATTATCTACAGGGAAAGTATAAGTGTTTATTCAACCTGATTTGTCCGAATTATTCATAGGTACACTGAAAGTTCGCGTTGCGAAGCTCATAGCGTCCCGTCGCTATGGATCTTTAAAAGGCAGTCACGCAGTTAGCGGAAGCGGTGTTACTATAGATTAGTATAGACATTACGACCTACAGTAATAGTGCATTGTATTCAAGCGAGGAGTCCTATATTTATGTGAGAAGGTAGATTTAAGGATTTTAAGGGACTATGGCAGCCCCTGGAACAATCCCAGTCGGAGCTAAACAAGACAAAGCAGCCGCAAAGTGCAATTATGTAGCTCAAGATCAAATTTGGTAAGTATTTTGAGAACAATGATATACGTGTACGTAAATATATAATTATACATGCACTAAATATCAGCACGTTCGTTCATTAATGATCTCTCTCTCTCTCTCTCTCTCTCTCTCTCTCTCTCTCTCTCTCTCTCTCTCTCTCTCTCTCTCTCTCTCTCTCTCTCTCTCTCGTTAGGTATGTGATTAGGAAGGAAGGTATTTTTTTCAGGATTTTTGTCTCATTTTTATACTGTATTTGAACCCTTCTTTATAATTTTTTTTTCAGATTTTTTACATAAATATTGAGGTATATCATTATTTTTTAAATTTATTTATTTACTTTTAAGTCATAAAAATATATCAACGTGCAGCAATGAGTTTCCATTTTTAAACTAAAAGCTTGCTGTTTTTTTTTTTTTTAAAATTCAACCATACATCAAAGAGTAGAAGGAGAAGAGTGGTTATAATAACTAATCCTCTCATCATTTTAACGTATTAAACAATTGCACATTTTTGACGTTCACAATGCCATGAGTGTGATAATATACTGGAATTGGTTTGCGTCTCATTCAATAGATGCAAGCTGCACGAGGTAAACTTATATATATATATATATATATATATATATATATATATATATATATATATATATATATAAATATATAAGGCAGACTCCCATATAAAAAGGAACAACATTAGTTTCACAAGTTTTCATATAAATATCACCTTTATTCACACAGTAAAATGTCGGTCCTGTCGTTTCTGTCATTTTTTTCATCTTTTTAATTGCTACTTCATGTTTGTGTTGATGATAACAATGTAGTGGTAGTGGATGTGATCTTGTTCTTGTTAGTTACCATTGTTGTGCTATAATGTTTATTTTACAACTTTCTTTTTTCCGCCTCTTTCCATGTCAGTCTCCTGGCAATAGATTTCCTTTCTTTGTGATGTTGATAGTAATGATTAAAATATATATTATTGCTTACAGGAAAGACCATGTGAACTTGGAGGTGACGGCGGCTAAACATTGGCCTTTGGAGTGGAATTTTCTAAAGACAAAATATGAAGAAGTAAGATTTGCACACACACACACACACATACACACAAAAGCGCGCACACACAGACACACACAAAAAAATACACATACAAAAAAGGGAAAATTATTTCTTTGCAAAAGAATCATTAATACTAATCAATGATTCAACTAAAGAAGATAAGGAAGGAAAGTACAGTTTTGTCAAATGTTTTTTAATTATATTATTTTGAAGTTTGTGTAGGTTTAGCATGAATATAGCATTTTAAAGAATATTTTAAGTGTTTTAATAGTCAGTCTTTTGTGTGAAATTGTTTAGACCAAAGGTGTGTTCTTAAAAGGTTAAGCGCGTACATTCATCATTGTAGTTGCTGAAATTCTATACCAAAATCGATCGTAGTTCACACCTACTCTAAGTTTAAAATTGTATCGCTTTGTTTCTGAATAGGTAATGTTACTTGAGAAAGAAGACGAGACTTTACATGCGAGAGAGAGAGAGAGAGAGAGAGAGAGAGAGAGAGAGAGAGAGAGAGAGAGAGAGAGAGAGAGAGAGAGAGAGAGAGAGAGAGAGAGAGAGAGAGAGAGAGAGAGAGAGAGAGAGAGAGAGAGAGAGAGAGAGAGAGAGAGAGAGAGAGAGAGAGAGAGAGAGAGAGAGAGAGAGAGAGTACCTAATTTCTGAAGAAACAAAGAAGCAAAAAAAAAAAAAAACCCAAAGCTCTATATTATGGTCCATGATATCTTCGTGGAAACCTATTCATTACGTTCGTGCCAAACTGTCTACTCTTCAAAACGTAAACTCTACTTATCCATTCTCAGATTGTTTGCTGTGACAGTGCGTCTAGTCCTAATTCGTCTTCTGTGTCATTTTATATACTCTCAACTTACCTTGATTAAAACATGTTAATAATTTATATTCAAAATGCTCATTTTTTTTTAAAAAAAAACTTTTTAAAAGAACCAAACAAAAAAGAAACAATAAAATGCAATAGTTACGACAAGGACCCATTTTTATAAAGCATCTCAGTGTTGAAAAAATTCGAACTCGGGTTTTGCATGATTATTAGTCGTGAAACTACGAGGGGATAATTGCATGCATATTGGTCGTAAACTACGACAGGATAATTGCATTAAATCTTCATTATGAAATAAGATAATACTTGTTAAGCTTAACTTACGCTTTGTTGTTATTCTGGGGTTTAATGCAATTTCTCATTGCAAGATAGACTATATAAGGAGCCAGTATAACTGGTGTAGGAAGAACCCGGGAAAAAAACCAGGAAAGAACCACCGACTCACTGGAAGCTTCGGGAAAGCTTTCTCACGTGCCCACTATGGCTTAACTTAACTGAAAGATAATTACCTTTAATTTAACTTCATAACAATTTTACAGAGAAATAAAATTTAGTATTTAGTACGAACTCAAGTTGAGAGTTTTCTGAAAGCGAAGCCTGGTAAGTTGACAGTACATTTGGGAGCTGACAAATTAGCACGGTAGATGA